>WHYT01017436.1:463181-494000 GCA_009806455.1 Tetrax tetrax
AAAAAAAAAAAAAAAAAAAAAAAAAAAAAAAGTAAGAGAATACCCAAACAGTAACATGATCTCGTAATTAAAACTGGAAGTTCAGCACTGATTAGTCTGGTATAAGCTATGATAATTACATCTGTATTCAAAGCAATAAGGCCATTATTTACTGGCCCTGTAGTACACAGTAAAACTTCCTTATTCCAGTCAAATAGTATTCTTTTCTTCAAGAAAAAAAACTAGGCACTTATCATAGATCTGATGTGAAGATTCCAGTAATATGGAAGAGAGACAGCTAAACATAAAGGAGAAATTTAGCTCTGTTCACACAGCCTTGTTACTGAAAGGCAGTGTGCAAGTCAGTCTCATTCTACTAAGCTGCTTGTTAAGAATCTGTCTTTTATTAGACAATCAGAGAGGCTTACAAGTAGGGAATTTCTCTTTAAGACTTAAAGAGAACACAATAACTTTCATTCTTCAACTGCACTAAGACCATGCCTATACAAGGAAGATTTCCCAGTTTTCATGTAATTTTAATGCAAAACATCACAATAGATCAGCTTGTTTTATTTGAGACACCGCTACTAACTCTGCTAGCAAAACTCCTAACTATTATTAGCAAAGCAATATACACGCTCCCCTTCATTCACATGCAACCTTACCTTCACGCCTTTGCCAACACCATCAGCCATTTGCAAATCCAGTCCCTCTTTGCAAGTATAGAGGCAATCTATCACTTTCTTGTTTTCCAGTTTACCAGAACGAATCATCAAACCCGCCAGATTGCCTCGGAAAAACTGAGCCATGTGGAGTTCACCACCTTCATAAAGGGAGAAAGGAAAAAATCCTCGTAAGCTTTGATTCTTTTCACTTTTGTAAAACAACTTCTGGTACCACAAGGTATTATATACATGCAGGTTAGTTTTTATCCATTCTAAGTGTTAACCTTGTGATTATGTTCAAGCATAAAAAAATTGAACAGTTCACCATGCACATGGCCTTCAAAACAGGTTTGGCCATCTTGAACTGTGAAACTAAGGTTAACATTTCCGTAACAAACATTTCAAAAGAAATTGCCCGTACAGCGAGGTGGTGTTCTTCAGAAATGAAAGACAGAACCAACAAGATGAACTGTGAAACCTGACTTTTCATGTTGAGGTAATGTCTCCTACCAGTCAGTTCTCTACAAAACAGGCAATGCCCATCAGGATAGAGGATGACAGCATCCTCCCTCTATGTCTCATCTATGTCTAAATCAACCATTACAGGCTCTCTTTATACTCAAAGGATAGAAAGGAACTTCACACAGTGATTCAGCTCATTCTGAAAAAGGTCCCTGAGATTTAATTGCTTCCCTCTAAAGGTGGCTGCTTCTCTGTATGAACTCAATCGAGCGGTTTCAACTCAGCTAACTCATTTTTAGAAAAGAGAGTTAAGTTCAACCCAGTAAGCCCCTTATTGCTTAGATTTTTTTTTTTTCGCAGATGACATCACGATGATCACCTAGTCCATCTTGCTAAACAGACCACAGAACATCACCCGGAAATTTGTATTTCAAGGTCATCACTTACTAAGCTACCAGATTTTTAGAAAGATGTCTAAGCTTGTTTTAAAGACTGTAAGTGATAAAAGATTCCTGGCATAACTCGATAAAACTTTTCAGTAGTGAATGGCCCTGCTAAAATTACACAATTTCCAGTTTGGATTTGTACAGCTTCAGCTTCTAGCCTCTGGATTCTGGCGTTTCCTTGCCAAATTTAAGTGCGATGCACAGCTAGAAGTCTATTGTAATTATATCTAGACCGTTCCAGGAATTCTTAAAACTTTACAGAAGGAGTACATATCTTGAATATACTTCTAGAAATACACACTAATTTTAAGTGTCTCAACACAAGACACGAAATCCACGAAACTATCATTAAAAGTTTCAAAGAAAATAAAAACCTGTAGCCAACCTGAAATACTTGGTAACCAAAGCTTTCATGTCCATTCACTGTAATTAGAACTTTATATCAATTTCTGTTCGAGTATCCACTGTAAACTACAGCTACACACAAGCAACCTGATCTAAATATTAAATTGGTCTTGCTATGAATGGGGAGCAGAGCTACTTGACTTCCAGAGGTCCTTCCCAACCTACTGAATAACACTATAATACACACACATATCTACATACATTTATATGTATTTATATTTATATAGGATGAGATGCATTTATGTTTTAACAAGACTGGACAAGAGAAATTATAGCTGGTATTTTATATCAGCAACTTATTTTACACCACTTCACTGCAATCACAATGGTTGCACATTTGTACATGGATGTGCATTTGAGTGCAATCAAAAAAAAAAGAAAAAAGAAAAAAAAAACAGCTGATGAAGCTCTGGAAATAAAAGCACAATGAAGAAACAAGCCTAGGAGAGGATTATGTGAAGGTCAATGGCCCAAATGCAATGCCTGCATTTCATGCTGCGTGTGAGATGAAGCAATGTCTTGGCATAAAAATGAAATAAAACAGTAGGGAAAAAACTCCAGCAACCTGCAGAGGTCTCAGGCACAGTTTCATTGTCATTTTCATTTCCTGTATATTCTGTAGAAAAGTAAGACAAAGAATAGGACAATAGGGAAAGGAGCAAGTAATTACAAGTTGGCAAACTCTCTTATCACAGAAAATACACAGCAGCACCTTCCCCTAAAAGTCTGCTTACACCTGACCCACCTTCTCAAGGATTACGGGTTCTCTGAAACACTAACAGCTGCAATGCAGGGAAGAAGCATTACTATGTTGTTACAAGAACATAACATTCATGACAAGACAACCTGAAGAGTCCCCCACACAAGCTGCAGTAAAACCAGTCACACTGAAGAACACTTAACCACAGATACCCAACCTCACACAAACTGCTCTGAGTAATGAGATACAGGTCCATCAACTGGCTCAATTTATTTTCTCATCTTCCAACTATTAAAGCGGAAATTAAGGCGAGATCGATCCAGTCTATATCAGCAAGTCACCAGAAGGAATTAAATGCTGATCAAAAGGAGCCATTACCCACATAGATTTTTTTATCATAACAGTAGTATCATGTATTAAGCGGTCAATTTCTCAGATGGAAGCACTAAAAAGAAAAACAGCTTTTGATTTCTTAAAAAAAATGTTAAATAACTTTTTCAAAAGCATAAAAATCTCTGGAGAGCTGTATGCATAACTTATAGTAGCCTGACATATTTTAAAATCTTGGTAAGACTAAGAGCACTTAAGCACTAACTTTATTCCTTTGGCACACTTTTTTCCCCCCACTATGTTCCAATTCCTGAAAAATCAGGATTTTGGTGGAATTTTTAAAAGGTAGTGCTTCAAGTTCTTGTATTCCAGACTTTTAATGCTCCTATTTCAGCCTGCTGTCATTAAAAAACAAAAAATGAAATTTAAGAATCATATAATGGTGCCAAAATGAAAGCGCAGGAGTTTTTGAACTGAATGTATACACTTTTGTTAGGATGCAGAACATATATGGAAGCCCTTAGACAATCCATACACTTAGCTGGAACAGAGTTTCCAAGCTCCAGTTTTTTGAAAACCAGCCTCTATAGTTTCCCTTTGAGCTAGAAGAGATAGTTGGAAAGTCACAAACAGAATGGGATGAATTATGGAGAAAACAATTAATTGACTCAAAGGAAGGGACAACAGAATGAATTCAGCACCGAAATAACATTAATCCTGAAAGACAGTGAACTTGTCACAAAACAGTAAATTTGAGGGAGAGTATCTTTTGATAATTTAACCTTCATTCACACTTGAACGCCTTAAAACTCAAAGAGAAAAGAGATATTATAAGACAGAAGACTATTAATTTGATTAAAATTTCTCACAGCTTTCCATTTGTCATTCATTCACAAGCTACTTTTATGCATTATTGCAGCCTGCAACCACAGTCTATAATCTGCACTACAATGAAACATGAATGATTTAACACTGTGTTCACCTCTGATCAAAAAGATCAGCTTTATATCAGCTAGGCTGTAACTTGATCAGCAAGCAAACAGTTCTGTTCAGGACTGTGAAGCAAGAGCTTTGTTACAAAGATCTCTGGTCATCAGCCTTCATGGTCAGATGCATTGTTCTCCCTTTTCTGAAGCTTTGAACTGTAGGTTTCGTAAGTATTAAAGCACATGAACTGGCACTTTACAGCATGCAGAATATTGTGTTTTAGGTCATAGTCTGCATACAATAAAGCAGATGCTTTCTAAGTTTATTTTTATATGCAGAAATGGTAAAATATCCAAGAGACAGCATCACTGTGTTGCTGAGTTGAATTGCCTGCTGGTCATGCTTTCATTTATGAGAACACTTTTTGTACAATATGCTTTTCAATCTACTTGAAATTAAGTGTTCTGTTTGGTAATCTGAAGAATATGATGTACTCTTACAACTGTTATTACGAAAAAGCTGTCTACATTCCCATGGTTACCACAAAAATCTCTTTGATGGAACGCTGCTTGGTGAGAGCTTTCTATTTCATACACACCTGTGGCCAACGAGCAAACACACACTCACAGAAAACACGACTAAGAGAGGAAATAGGTGATACTGGTTAGGAGCAAAAATAATCTGCAAAAGACAAAACCAGTTATCTTTCATGCACTAAAAAGATCTGCTATGTACTTCTAGGCTAACCACAAAGACCTAATTTAAAAAAGTTAATTAAAAGTATTAGCAATTGTAAATAGTTACCTTGCCAACATGCTCCAACTACTAGCTGCGTTTCTATCTTTGAAGGATGAAGTGGGTAATCTTCAGTCACTGGGAAAGGATCATACGAAACACCGTCTACATAAAGAGTTACCGCAGGAAATTCAACATTGAGGACATAATGATGCCACTCTTTGTCACACACCTGAGTAAAGAAAGTTTTAAAAATACTACTTTATTTTTTTTTTAAAGTTACAGTTGAATAACTAATCTGACGTACATTTTGCATATACACACATGCCGGCATACTGACAACCTATAAGCCTTTACGACATACTTTAAATTTCACACACATGGCATGCATCTGAAAAAAGGAAACCAAGTATCATACATTTGTAAATAGTTTATTTCCTTCTACTGCCTATATAGGAAGTTGCATCTATTTCCACTCCTTTAATTCTTATAGGATCTAATAACAGCACATTCAAATTTTAAAATACGTATCTACATGCAAGCT
Source organism: Tetrax tetrax (assembly GCA_009806455.1). NCBI lineage: Eukaryota > Metazoa > Chordata > Aves > Otidiformes > Otididae > Tetrax > Tetrax tetrax. The sequence continues at coordinate 468,375 of WHYT01017436.1, forward strand.
GTTTAGGGACTGTTTAGAGAATAACATGACAATCTTGAATATATATATAAAGAGTCTTCCACGACAGAATTATTTATAGTGAAAGTTGGTTAGTTTTTGGAAAGTAACAATCCTCCTATAAGGACATATACAAGCATTTAACCATTAAAAGAGTATACATTGCCCTGCACAGAAAAGAGAATATAGTTAACTACATTAGAAAGTAACTCATTGTTTAGGTAACCAGCAAAACAGACCTGCAAGAGTAACCTAAAGCAACTAAAAAATCTGTATAAGTTTACAGATACACAGTGTTAGTTTATCACTCAGATCCAGAGGGCTGGAAAAACACACAAAAAATTTGAATATTTAGTCCCTTCTGTCTCACTCTTCATGATCATAACATCATGGATTCACAGAAATTAAGTTCCACAGATCACAGCAGAACCCAAGGAAAAATTAGTTATTACAGCCTTGGCTTTCAAATCTAAGTTAAGAATACATGACTGAAAGAATACAAACAGACAACAGCTCTCTTTAAATAGGAAGCAGAAAGTACCTGCATCCCTCAGAGGCCTATTAACTCTATTTTAGTGGAGTAAAATGTAATTAGGAAAACTGATTTGTGGCTACTACTCGCACCGTGTAAAAGGCACAAATTTTATTTCAGTGTGAAAAAGGATTAAGGAGGAGTTCTTCTGTAATCCTATTAACACTTTGATCTGCAAAAACGTCACATGCTCAGAAGTACTTTAATGCTAGAAACAAACTGGAATATTTGCCAATTTCTCATGCACACCACCTTACAGTGTATTTACTGAAGGTAAGTGACATCACATCTAAAAGACTGACACTAAACTTTCACGTATAAATCCACATTTTACTGCCTTTCAGGACAGTGACTTGTACTTTATTTCATTAGTATCCCTCTGGGTTTAATAATACCCCTAAAGCAGTATGTCATACTCAAGATGAAAAGGTACAGTTGAATCTATCTCTGACACTTGATCACAAATAGAAAAGTATTGTTCTATAAAACATGACAGCAGGAGGCTGGAGTTGCAATAAGTATTAATTAATAATTATACTACCAGGGAATTTAGTCTCTGATGGTTTTGATTGCATTCTAACATCCTACCAACTGTCCTTCCATACTTACCTGATTTAGTTTCCAGTGGAATTCAGCAGGCTTGTATGTTTTTCTCTCTGAAGGATCTTGGCGGAAGAGGAAAACAAGTCGGCAGTTGTGCACATAGAGCGTGTAGTGGTGTCGGTTCATATCTGCACAAGAGTTTTAATTAACATTATTATTTTCTGCAAACCTTAAGAACTCCAAAAATTCACCTGATCTGTAATTTCATACATAAATCCCTAAGTAACTGATAGGAAGAATCAAATGTAGAAGTAAATCAGGCATGTTAAAAGGAATGAGAGACATCTGTAATAGTCATTAGTGCAAACATTGTTGAACAACCCAAGAGACTGTAAAATAAAGAGACGTGTCTGTCTCCAAATGCAATCTAAATCAAGGCATAGGACTGAAGACTCACAGAGACAAACCTATCAGCAGGAGAAAAAGGAAAAAAGCTCTATTTGCAAATAGAAGAGCTTTTTTTTTGTTATAAATTAGTAGCTTCTATCCCATCTAATTACAGTTTTGGAACATGTACACATGATGACAGGTGGACATGCTTTCCGAAGAGAAAACTAAAGTCATAGCTCTAAAGGATTTAACATTTAAAATAAACACAAAAAGTGAGATGATACAGAAACAGATAAGGAAAATAAATATTTTAGCTACATCATCCATTCCACGGCATGGATGAGTCAAGAAAGGAGGGAAAGAAAAAAATACCACTCTCATGTCAGTCTTTCAGCCTGACAGCATTAAATCTGACTGTATTTATTCAGTGCAATATATTCTAAATTGCCTCCCTCCAACAAACCTCCTTCCCAGTATTGTGTAGTGTACTATTGAAATGAAGGCAAATGATATTTATACTATCGGAAACTATCCGTCACAAAAGTTACATAGTTAATTCAAACCAAGGGGAGGAGAGGGGGAAGGAAAACTTGTTTTGAAGGTCTACTTCCCATGTACTTTAAAACTGGAAAAAACATATTTAAATTTGCCTTTTTTCTCCAGTTCACTCACTTCCATGAACGCAAAGTTTTTGTTTTGGATTAACAGGAATCAGTGAAGTTAGGGAAAAGAGGAGAATATTTGTACCTGGTTCTGAACGACAGTCACTTTCACAGAAATGCTTTTACAGTAACGAATACTGTTAAATCTTTCTTATTTTAAAATAAAATTTAATTTAACTAAGGGTGAGGGCTGCTGCATTTGCTCCATTTTCAGTGTAGTTTCCTTTGAAAAACCTAGCAGCATTTTAAATGAAGTATCTTTCTAATACACTGAACAAATCCATTGCTCCAGCTAACAAAGACAAGAATTCTTTTACCCCCATTAGATAGCAATTATGGAAACAGGGTTATCAGATTTCTTTGTTATTAATAGCAGCTTCAAAATGACTGTGCCTGTAGCATTCATAGAGACTGAAATTATGCATAGGGTGAAAAGAAACTTCAGCACTGGAGAAAGAAATTACCTCCTCCTAGGAAAAAAAGATGCAGTAGTAAATGCTGTCACTAAACATCAAGAGTACGGCTATCTTCAGAGATGCAAAATTGAGACTGCATTGCCAGAATAAGTCAACTACCATTGCAAAATGAAATGCATACTGTAAACCGAAATATAATTAGAGAACAAGGCTGTCTAATCCAAACATGAAGCTACATAATCTAAGGCCATGCCTCTGTGGGTGAGCACCGTAAAGAGCGACTGTTACAGTCCACTTCACTTCCAAGAAAAACCTAACCTGGAGAAAAAAAAAATTAAGGTTCTCACATATGCTGCCACAGCATATAAAAACAAACAAACAAAACCAAACAATGAAACTGTTTATATGTGAAGTACTGACAAACCTGTCTTGTCTGAATTGCACAGAATTGTCTCTTTCTCTTTGGTTCCAGGCCCATGCCTCATCCACACTGAAATCATGAAGGGCTCTTTTAGATTGACTGTGACAACGCCATCTGGAATCTTCACAGCTTGTGTGCCGTTAAATTCAAAGACTTGGTCACTGTCATGACCATTATCAGTTGGAAGTCCTATTGTCCAGTTCGCAGCACTACTTGGAGGGGGAAGTAGCTCAGCTGTGCCAGAAGCAGCACCTACAACAAAAAAAGCTCAAATTAAAAAAAACGTAGAAACTAAAAAGATCACTGCTAGTTTCAAACTAAACTGTTTTTTTCTGAGCACTAATTTTTCAGCACCAACTGTCAGGATTACGCACTACCACCACATACAGTGCAACTCTCCTTTTGAATAATGGGGCACTAATAATAGACATCTAGTATCATGACAACTTCCATAAATTAAACTTCTGGGTAGACAACTAATCTCAGTGAAATTGTTTTGTTTACTATCTCTACAGCTGTAGAACCTTATTTTGTTATTCTGTCTCAGGAACCCTTACATTAATACCACTTGTCCCTCAGCCTCATGAATATTATGTCTTTCTCTTGATGCTATACTAGTTGAAAAAATAATAACCATCCAGCTGAAGAGGGCTGCATGAGCATCCCCTCCCGGATCGGTGACTAACAATACCATAGTCAGGAGCAATGACACTCAGCAGGTACTCAGCTTGCTGGTTTTTTCCCACTTCAAGCCTAAATCATTAGTGTCACAGTGACCTTATCAGGAAATAGCTTAGGAATTGCCTGGGTCTCTAGGATTACACTGTACTCACACTTTCAAATAACTTCAACTGAAGCTGAAGACATAAATCAGTGATAACTTGTCCTGTAATCTCAATTCTTCCATATTGGCTACCAAGGATTCATAAACTTTTCATAAGACCTTTAACTGCAGCATATGTGGATGCCAAAGTGCCCTTCATTCCTAGGGCAAGCACAGTATAAATTTAACTGATCCAAAGTAAACTGTTTTTTGCAAACCATACTTTCTTCAATTTCACATCTAGTTTTTCACCATGTATTTCTTACATTTCATCCTTCACATCCATCATGCCTCAGAGAAACAGAGATGTTTTAATGGCTGTACTCTTCCACATATATAACATCCTTTCAGCTCTTCAACATCAATCTCATGGGAGCGAAATTAATAGTCTACATAAGCTAGTGGAAGGTAGAAGAAAGGGATTCTTTACTGTATTTGAGAATTATTTTAAAAGTCACCTTCAGCCAGTTTCATGTTTTTTATTGCCTGCAGGGCAAAATGTTGGAGGAAACTATGTGAATGAAGACCGTATCCACTCATTGATTTGTGGTCTAACACAGCATTCAAAGAAAAACTAATAAAAAAAGAGAGACCACTTTAACAAAAGCATTCTTACCACAGAGTCTGTGAATGGATTTCTCAGAGTAGGTGTCTCTATCACAGCCTTTACCAATATGGTTGGTTTCTAGTTCAACCGTTGCTTGAATTGAAGTTATTGGCTCATCACATGTCTCCAAACGCATACTGGGGAAAAGAGCTAATGAACCAGTACCAGGCTCATATTCTATTCTCTTGCTCCAACCTGTGGATTTATCCAGAGAAGCAATATTAAAAGTCTCACGTTTAACTGAAGGTACTGGGAAATGCTAGAAGCAGATGGGAAGGAGATCAAACCAACCTTGCCAGCCAGGCTTGCACGTAGGCTTAATGCTAATTTTAACCAACACATCCTCAGCAGCTCTCTTCTTCCCACAGTCATACGCTGTTACTGTCAGCTTATATTGATGTTCTTTACCATAGTTTAACTTTTCTGTGTTTTTTATATAACCTGACACACACACAAAAAAAAAGCAATAATCAGACATCAATATCTAGTCATTTCTCAGGGTCATTGCAACATTAAATGCATCCAGATACCAGCTGTGTACTTCTACAGGTACCAAGACTTAAAGACACACCTGCAAGTGAATTCGCTCTTTGCTGACTTTTCAGATATCAGGCCCAGATTCATTAAAAATTAGGTAAATCCAGAGATGAGCACACAAACCCAGAACAGCAAGTATATACTCCTAAGGCTCTTAACAGTGTGTGACACTACTCAAAATGAAACTCCTCTTAAGAGATAACTGATACGTAAATTGTTTGGCACATGCCAGGATTCTCTAACTTTTTACAAATGCGCATACCCATGAAAGCTAACCATCAGCAATGTGGATCTCGCAAAACCGAGCATCTCAGTTGTGAAACGCACACAATTGGAGTCCCATTTTTGAAAGCTAATTAGCAAAAGCTATCCTAATACAGAATAGGAAACTATGGGGGGGAAAAAAGTCTACAAAGAGCTGGTTTTAATCATAATACAGCTACAATATTTCCTTTATTTTGAAAAGCATTTTACCAGAAACAACACACATGCAACACACCATCTGCTTCTTACATCAGTACATAGTGCACGGTATTGGCATTGAAAGACATCTCACTTTTCATTATCAAACTGCTGAAGTGAACACCTCCATTTAACTATGCTTAGGAAAGGGTTAAAACACGGTTGCTGTAGTTTTATGCTGACCGATTTGAAGTCCTATTCTTAGGGTAGCAAATTACAGTAATCCCCACTCCACCTCACACTGTGTTCTTACCATCCTTGTCAATAGCGAAAGGTACATCCGGAGTTACAATTTCATAATTGCAAATCTGGCTGAACTGAGGTGAGCAATCTGCATCCACTGCTTCCACTTTGAGGATGTTGTCAGACCTCTTCCCTTCAATAACCGTGGCCTTGTACGACTTCTCTTTGAACACAGGAGCATACTCATTAACATCATTCACCTGAATATGAACTGTTGCTCTGGAAACAAAACAGAAAGGTCAATTTCCTATAAATCCCAAAACTCCCATTCATACCAAGGAATCTGATAAACAACTCCTTCATACAGATTGAAGCTATCCTACAGAATTTAAGCTTCCTGAAAGATGTGACTGATGACTAATAAAACTCATTATCTCACCTACCCTAGTAGGAAAACCGTAGATATTTTTCCTGTGTGTTGCTATATGATTCAGTGTAGTTTTAGCTTATTGCTGTTTATTTGCAAATACAATTCAAACCATTGTATTGCAACTATTAAACGGCCACCATTTTTCAGAAATACAACAAAATACAGTTGTGACAAAATAGGCTTTTACTTCTGTTAAAACAGTACAATCCTTCTAGTTCTTTATTACTGTCAGAGTATTTGATACAATCACCCAATTTTTATTTCATGTAAACAAGAATGACAGTTAAGACTGGTCTTAGACTAAGAGCTCAGTCAAGTGTATATGATCAGCTTTCTTTTGGTAAAGTACTGAACTGTATAAGTCAGTGAAAACTGGCTATTTATTGGATTGTAGGGATGGGAGATCAGGGAATTTAAATGAAAGAATCAAAGCGGAAGATACACTTTAAAACATCATATAGCAAGATAAATAATCCCAAACAGGTTGAAGCCTGAATTCCATCCTTTCATGCTTGTCCCTGATTGCTGGTATATAGAGAATAGGAAAATAATGCAGTTTCTGTCAGTGACCAATGAGAAAAGGTAAACAATGAAAAGTATCTGGAACGTACACTAATAAAGAATTGAATCACTACACTAGAAGTTGTCTATTGCTTACGCTCAAAAAAAACCCTTATCTTTAAGGTTTCATCTTACCCTATGCACTAGATAAATGCTACAAAAAAGGCCTTCTGTATATTCCCGACTTTAAGTCCAAGATGGTTAAAAAGTCACAAAAAACCAAAAAAAAAAACCAAAACCAAACAACAACACAGCCACACGGCAGGGAAATTTCAACAGCGGTTTGTAGGCACAGGTCTTGGAAACACATCATTCTGCTGTGGGAAAAGAGGAGTTGCAGAGCATGCTGCTAGATCTCTACTTGTTCGTTACATAGCCAGGAATTTGGATAGCCATAATTTTTACTAGATCCATCAGAAGAAACTGAACAAAGAATGTAATTCCAGCCAATTCAACAAAACAGTTGTTGCCCTCTCTCTCTTTGAAATCTTTCTTCAAAAATCAATTTGAGTATCAGGTAGAGTTTAAGGGCATACCTATTTTCCGTAAGTGTAATCCTTAAGGAAATAACTTTCTGCTGCTTATTTGAAGCATACAGCTATAGAGTAACAAGGCTGTATTTGTCACCAAGATGACTGCTGCTAGTCTATTCCTTATTTATGCCCTTCTTTGCTTCACACAAACAGTAATCTCCCACATGTTCTGCAGATGTTTACACCAGGGTGTTTAAGCACTTATTTCTCAAGAGGATTTTCTACAGACCATTTTACATTGTGGTTTTTTCTTTAGATAAAGATCATCTGAAGATTGCTTTGTTCCCCTTCTTTAATCTAGGCAGAGATGAACCTTATGCTATTGATCTTGCTTTCTTTTTTTGGTGAGACTGTCTGAAAATGACAGCAACATGCATTATTTTCCATTTTGTCAAGTTTAATATAGATTGACTTCTTGAAGCAGTTTTTCAGTTTTAGAAACTGAATTCTGAAACAATGCCCATGCTTGGTATCCCATGCAAATTCTTTATACCAATTCAAGCCAGATTTTATCTATATGAAGAGTTTTCCTGCTTATATCACCATATTATTTTCTAATGTAAATTCAGAGACATCAAGGGATAAAGCAGTATCATCTAGAATACAGCTAAAGAGATACCAAAACAGCTCATTTCCATTTTGCTGCTATTTATATTTCCATTATATGCAAGTCTTCCAATATTAACACTTGGTTTACACTTACTCTAAATACACAGACCACAAATCGCCATGAGCAGGAGACCACTTGAAACCAAGCTTCCCCTCAGCCCACCACAGATTTACTTACTTGTGGGATTTTTTTGCATTCGCTCCATCTGGTCCCTTTCCACAGTCATAGGCCTGTATGGTGAACGTGTAGTCCTTCTGTAGTTCACAGTCAAGCTTTTCCTTAGAGCGTATGATTCCCTCACCAGTGGATTTATCCACTACCACTGCTTCAAAGGGAACATTTTGTCCATGAATTTTAAATCCACAAATCTCACCTACAGATTCAAAGTAAGAGAGGTTAGAACGGGTCAAAATTATTACTCATTTTTAAAATAAATGACCAAATATTTTGCAGCCAAGGGTTTGTGAGGGTCTGTGGACAAAGCAAGAGCATTGTGCTTTAAAATGAGTGATTTCTGGGAACTTTAGTAAAAAGAAGCATACGTCTGCCTTCCAAGCAACTTGTTTACTTTGCATCCATTCATGCAAGAATACAAAAGAGAAAAAGAGAGATGTAGACAGGCATTTCACAGGAGTACTTGAGATAGCTCTAGGGTAAGAGTAGATCTTATGAGAGCATACAGCCAAGGCCACTGGTAATATCTTCTACGCCAAGCTACTGGGAATAGCTGGGCAGCTTGTTTGTTTTGACCAGAGCAAAAGGTTAAAATGCACAGTTACAAGTCAAGGGATGAAAAAGCTTCAAGTACAGGTTCAGCACCATAATTACAGAAATTCTGTCAACAAATCAAAGAACAAAGTCTTCCTGTGCAATGTACCTGGCTAAAATTAGGGAATCAAAATAAACTACTGAATGACAAAGGTAGAAATACCAACTTTCAGGCATCCATTTCAACAGCTACCTACTAACACAGACCAAACAAGTTACGCCAAGGAAGCTCTCACATGGAATGATTTAGTAGGCTTTCCTTTCCATTCAAACTGTTCATCCTGACAACCTTGCAAGAGAAGTCCCTAGTACGTCATTTAAAAACACATCTAAGCCCAAGGTTACACTAGGAGACCTCTTGCTGGCACGGTGAGGTCAATCTGTCACACGTGATGCAGAGTGAGCCTAGCGCACCGAGCTGTGCTAATGAAAGCCACTCCATTAACAGTTTCATCCCCTACGCTTTCTTTTTACCCGTGACTTGCTACATTTTGAAGGTGATTTTCTTACACTAACATAAAACACTATTTTGCCATTATAGCTGCAGCAGTACGATAGTACCAAGAGTGCACTCCTACTGTAAACATGCCTAGAGGTATTCCAAAAAAGTATTTGATTCAGATTTTAAACTACTGAAGTACGTACTGAAGGAAGTGTACTGCAGGGAAGGTAATACAATGCTTTGACAGTTAAATATTACTTTAGAATCATGGAATGGTTTGGGTTGGAAGGGACCTTCAGAGGTCATCTTGTCCAATTCCCCTACAAGGAGCAGGGACATCGCCGACTAGATCACATAGCATATGAAAAAAAAACTTAAGATGTCCCAAAGAAGTAAACTACCAGTGAAAATACCAGAAAACACCACTTTCCCCAAAATCAGCTTCAGTGGCCATACAATGTACAATAATCCCAAATGGTTCAAATGGATGTCTGATTTACAGATATTTCTAACCCAGGGTTTGGTTACATAACAGTTTTTATCAATAGATTTTAAAATAGAAAAAAAACTGGGAGAATAAATGGGACAAAAGAGCATGACAGGATCTTCTGTTTCAGTGCTGATTCCCCATTTCATAACCAAAGTTAGTAGGTTAATAGTCATAAAAGGGATAGAAAGAACCCTTTATCACCTTCTTTGGTGACTGTCACCTCAAAACTCTCTAAAGGGAGAAAAGATAAACCCAAGTCAGTAATAGGAAAGGTCGAAAGGGAGCAAATAAGGAAAAGGCAAAGATGCACACATTACACAGAAAAGCTTTGGAAAAATTGTATTCTGAAATTCCAGTGGTGATTTGCTGTAACTGTTACAATTTTAGAGTTTTAGTTATGTTAAATATGATTTAATCTTTTAAATTCAGGTTGTCATTTGTAGAATTCTGAAGCATTTACAAAGTTTATTGAAATGCTTTTTTTTTCTTTTCTTTTTTTTTAATAATACAAACTAGTTAACAAAAGATACCTTCAAAATTGCATGTTGATTAAGAACTATCCGTAAAGTAGAATTTTCATCAGAATTTATTTGTACTATTCTATTTAAAGAAGACATGGTAAATAACTTAAATAAGCTTTTATCTATTATACCATGTTTCTACAATTAAAAAACACTGTATTCTCCTTTTGAGTTCCAGAAAAAAAATAAAGAAAAAAATTAAATAGTCACAGGATTTTTGTGTTTCCATGTATTTTTTTAATTGGTCTAGATTGTACAGCCCCTAGCATTTTCTAAATTTCAATTCTACATCAAAGTCAACTCGACAGTATTGCCATAATTCATGATTTACAAACATACACATTAAATTGTGATCGTAATGAACACAAAAGCTTTAACATAAGAAATGGAGGGGGGAGCTACTGCTAGAAGCACACTGCTTTTCTAGGTTAAACAACCAACCAACAGCTTCTATCATTTTATTTGATGGCTGAAATACTGCCATGCTGGACAGAAGAGATTCAGGAACTCAAATATATTCACCTACTAGTACCAAGGATGCCCTAGGGCAGCCTGCCTTACCCCCTCCAGCCACTGCAGAAAAGTACAGGCTTCCACAGTGTCCTGGATCTCCCACACTTCTAAGGAGCTCTCAGACATAACGGAGTTTTACAATGGCATTAGATGACTGTGACAGGCACAGTTTGAATAAAAGACAGTTAACCCTGTTCTTCAGTCCCCTGGAAATCATAATTTGTTAAACTCCCAAGTACCACCTTCTACATATCATCCAGCATATCAATTATTTTTTCCTGCTTACTGTCAGTTTTGACCCAAATTCCAGTAAAACAAAGCAGAACCTGTACCCTTAAAATCACTTCTAGCAGATCTCCTGTAATTCTCACACATTTCAAACAACTTGCAAGAACACAGTTATTCCGAGTCTCCATTCTAGAGCGGCCTTAAAGAGATGAGGCACCATCGTTACAGAGAAATATTTTTCTTAAAAAGGCAAATTGACAGTTTAATATTGAAGCAGAAATATAATTAAGGAAAAATACCTTATAATGCATCATGATCTCTAGTCCTTCATTTTAAAAGGAGCCAGTTTCTGAAATAGCTCTCATTAGGTTCTCCCTGAATCTCACTTCAGGTAATCCCCAGGTTTATAATCAGCTCTTTATTTTAATGCACCAAGTATGCTGCCTCTTGTGGAACCCACATAACTTATTTCAGTCTATTCTTACATAGGGTATAAATACAATCACAGATTTTCATGTGTTTTTGCAACAGGATCATTCAAGAAAATTTTACACTGCCTAAATTTGTGGCTGACACCACCGATTAGCCACAAGTGACAATCCAAATATAAGCTTTTAAATATTCCACATCTCCTACTCCTGTACACCCACCTCCCTGCCCCCTTCCAGTAACTCGAACCGTGAGAGCCAGCTATGGTGTGTGAAACATTAAGGTTACAGAAAAAAAATACAGAAGGGAGCATTAAAGCAGAAAGCCTGGTAATGGAGAGAAAAGAGAGAAGTGCATCAATGCAGCAATTATCTGTTTGGGAGAAGGGGAGGCTGTTTAAAAATTGGTCAGTTCTTTTATCATCTGAAGCGACCTTTAACTCTGGCACCAACCCCAATTTGGCTGCTAGGAAGTTCCGGCATTATATTTTTGGCTTCTGAGCATAAGACATAAATAAGATCTCCAGTAAGTATCTGTGTGTCTCCAGATGCTTTTTAAAGTGTAAAGCTGCAGTTCAAGGTATCCTACAGCTCAATTCCTGCCAGATGCCTCTCAGAACAATAACTGACCCGATACAATAATATTTTCCACTTCACACACTAGTGAGATTAACAAAAAGCCCTTTTATTACTACACAGACAAGGTTCTTGTGACTGAAAAAAAGTTATAATGCATAAAAACTACGATGCTACTTATGATATAAGTGCTCTAAATAAGCAAATGCAGAGCTCCTAACCTAACAAGCTTTTTAGGCTCCCTTCTTCAAAGTGTTTCTGAAAAAAAAAGCAGCAAAAAGGACTAATTCTTTAAAGTACAGCTGCCCTTCCTTTCTCAAAAAATGTATTACAGACTGTTACAGAGCAGTTTCAAGAGAAATAAGACAATATACAGATTAATATTCCCATACACAGATGATACTCATTGTCATCTCAGTTATGAAATGCATGTATTTATACAGTGTAGATAAGGCTCTTCTCTGATTACAGAATTTTTGGAAGTTATTTTTTTTATTGCCATTAAGTAAGCTTAGTGCCATACCATGCTCCCTAAGGTTTCATGCTATGTCATACGTGCTTAATTTTTTTTCCTCATTTCATTATGAAGTTGAGATACATTATGGAAATAAATTTCTACCTCTCCTAATCTTAGAACAGACTGATGATCCTTCCGTGAATTAGTTTATATTTGATATATCAGAAGCCATTCAGCTGAATAAACTGTAACTAGGACAGTCCTTTACAGTGTTTCACTCAGCTCTAATTACAGCTGAAAAAATATTTTTCATTTTACAGATAACACATGTGAAACTTATGTGAATAAGAAAACATACAGTAACCCTCTTCCTAAAGGCATTCTATATTTCTCCTTTCCAGTGTAGGACAATCAAATGACAGCGAGGATTTGGCAGAATTTTAAGCTTTTGTTGACTTTTAGTTACCAACAGATTCTGTGTATCTCTTTCAGTACTGTCATGATATAACGATGTAAAATACTTAATCATATTGTCTAGTTATAAGAAAAGTTCATAAGATATTTAAACTGGACGTAGATATTTGACCAGACTCTCTTCAGACCTTGGAGTTGGCCTCCCTTTGACACAAAAATGGCTGAAGTACTATTGCAATGAAACTTCCTCTTATGTTTGCCACCCAGCTATGTGACATATTTGTTGTACGCTCACTGAATCACTCCCTGGATGTGACAAGACCAAAACCTTTGTTTGATTACAGTGCCATTCTCTCCATATCATTCCTTTATAACCCTCACCCAGCCGAGCGCTGCATTGCGCACAGCCCTGCCATAGACAGGGCGTCAGCACAGCTCCCAGCCCTAAACAAACACGGGCTGGCAGTGCCGCGTGGAAACACGGCATCAGCACTCACCCACCGGAACATGTGAACTCCACACACCTCCGGGGAGAAGCTTGTGGATTCGGGGTTTTTTTTTTTTTTAAAAGAATTAATAGAGATTCTGCAAGATCATTGTCAAAGATCTATGCATATTCATGTTCAGTCAAAAAAATTCCTAACCCCCACAGAAATACTTCTTGCATCTCAGATTAGTAAGGGGAAAATAAAGTACTGTGGCTGAGAAGTAATTTTCTCTAGGCAGGGAGGAAGAGGGATTAAAACCCTATTACAGACACATCAAAAAAACAAGGAAATATTCCGTTCCACAAGGGAAATATTTCAAACATCTTGCTAGCAAGACCCTGCATTATACTCTCAGAATAAACCACATCCAGTGATGTGAAGGCATCCAGATACAATATTGTTTGTTTCAAATGCAATAAAAATTCAGTTCTTCTTCCATTCCCCTTAGTAAGGGCGAAATTTATACTGAGAGCTTCAGACACCAAACTGATTTTAGACACGATTTACTCTAATGTACAGTAGAAAATGTAGCTGTCCTTTATTTTATTTTTTCAGCAAAACCATCTAGGATCGAATTCCAACATGACTCAATTTGTAATACAGAAAAGTTTCATTGAGAAACAAGAAGGGTCATTGTCTTCTCAAGCAGATCTCCAACAGTCATGGTACAAAAGACTGATTCCACAGGCTCTCTACACGTTGGGCAGTAAGGCAAGGCAACCTGGCATGACTGTGTTCAAACTCTTCAGAAGTGTGTCATTTTAGATGTAAAAGCACAAAAATTCCCCCATACTTATTTCTACACATCTGAATTTTAAGATCCTACCCACAGCACAGAGTGAGCAAAGCAATAATACATTACTTCTACTTGTCTCATAGTTCACGTACTACAAAGTATTTAAATGAACTAGTTTCAAGACGTTTCAACATGTTCAAAATTGAAATAAAGAAAAAAAGCTCTATTTAAAATATTTTAAACCTGCAGACAGTTCAGAAGTTTCACAGCTCAGCTAGGGGGCACAATTAATTAAAATATCCAACCTTATGAAGTATGAATAAATTTGAATTCTAAGTAGGAATATACTGGTTATGGCTGAAACAGTCATTTAATCCTGAAAATGCTTTGTTTTGCTGTGAAAACATGTCACTGATCTAACAGGCTTCTCACACTTAAACACCCACATAGATGCTGCTGGACAATAACAATGCTATTCTCCGTTCCAGGACATGACTACATCACCGCCAACTAGAATTGGTAACGCTGATTCAACACCACTCCCACATTTGGTCTCCGCAAAGACGAATTCAAGTATTGTTTCATTTAATGCTAGATGAATACTTTTACAGACTCCCATACCACAGTCATTCAAAATTTACGCAATTCAAATCCAACAGAGTCATATCAAGGAAAATGTCTTTACTTTTACTATCCACCAAGAGGGATAAAACTGCCATTTTCAAAACCCGTTCAATGCTGTCAAACCAACAGATTTTATGTATCCCAACACAAGCTTTTTAATTTGGAAATGAAAAGGTTTTTTGTTCATAGACAGTAGTTTTACTTCCCGTCAAGACCACTTAAGAGCCTCTGCCATGTGTATCCAGTACAGGAGAAAGTTTGAATTTCAGAGGTTTACCACTGTCTCTGAAGTTTCTTTATTTGTACAGCAGCCTTGGATATTATTACAGCCTTACGATAATACAACAAACTGTTCTTTTAAGTACTACTCTAAGAAATTATGACTGAGCTGCCTTAATACTGTAGCACACAACGCAGTCAGCATCCTGAACATTTCAAATGTCTGCTAATTTAATAACTCTTTTTTTCTGTCACTTCCTTCTTGAAGTCAGGCTAAGTAAAGTTCCCAGAAATGGCTAATGTCACATTCTCTAGGTATTTTACTAGGATTCTTAACACTAAAATTTTACTTAACCAAGTAAGCTTCTGCAAGTATCTCACTGTGTTATCCACTACAACTAATTTAAATGCCTGCAGATACCTGATGATATTCTTCAAACACAGTTTTCTAATATTTTGTCAAGTAAAAAAAAGTACTTTCCATAATAATATATCCAATTAATGAATACAGTATCCTCAAACGGTAGTTTCTGGAAAAAACCTACCACGGAAGTCTGTAAGAAAAGTGTCATCTGTCAGTCCTATGCTGAAAGTGAAGAATTGGTCTACATCTTGCAAGTATCTTGCGTATCATTCTCTATAGTCTTTGCTAGAGGAGAAAAAGTCTTTTCTTCATGTAGAAGAGACCAGTCATTTTTTAAAATACCCCAGACTGCTAAGCAAACTTACCACAGAAATGTAATTTTAATTCTGCTAATTACTGTTTTCAATCTATTAAGACAGATATAAAAAACACTAAGAAAACCAAAAACTCTCTTCAGAATGATAAGAAAATAATTGTTTCAGAACTCCCAGACTGAATGCTGTGAAACATGGAATCCAGAGAACTGAGGAAAAGCTTAGACAATATGCAAAAAAATAACCAAACAACAAAACAAACCAACAAAACCAACCATGCCATAAAAAAAGCACCAACAAAACAGAAAAATGAACATATACACATGAAATTGAAAGAAGCATGAAATATCTGCAATACACACTACTCTCTGGTTTGGATATCTGCATACAGATGTATATTTACAGTTGTACACATGAAATAAAACTCTGGTCCATGCACAAACGTCTCCTAGGGTCTAAAAGCTTCAAAACATTATGCTGTTGTTAGGGAAAACACACTAAGTAACACACGGCATTTGTCATCAAGAAAGCATTTCCACTTCTTAGACAAGACAAGCAGATGAATTCTTTACCTGCAAAACGCAGAGGCGCATCTTTGTCCAGGGCTATTAAAGGGGGGTCCAAGAGCACCGTGTTGTCATTTTCTGTAACTATTCCATGATAAGTTGTTTCAATCCATGGCTTATGCTTGTTAACTGAAAGGAAAACAACGTACAAAGTCAAAATGTTTGAAACTAACAATTTCTTTTAAAAATGCTTTATAATACTGATTTGAGTATTTGCCTCTCATTTTTCTAAATCTGAACCAGTATTTCACTAAATTAAAAAAAAAAAAAAAAAAGAGACAAAATCTTAGCTAAGTATTTTCAGAAGACTTCAGTGTCTCTGCAGGCTTTCCAAAAGTAACTCGGAGAATCTAAATTAGTCTCTTTGCTACGCTGGGATTTAAGACGCCCCTGAAGTGCAATTCAAAAACCTTTTAACAGTGATGGGGAGCTGCTGTCATCAGTGGCAAGCGTGACACTAGAATTCACTATATTCAGCATGAGACAAAAAAGATTGGCCAACATGCAACACAAGGGTTTGTTTACACCCTACTTCTTGGAAAACTTGGGATGCAGTTGGTGGACTACTCTTCAGAGCGTGAAGGCTTTTTCTAGTTTCAGCACTTTGTCTTGTGTAGAGTTTATTATCATTACGAGAATAGGTGGACAAGAGATCAAACTTAACTAATTTCTACACAAAGCCTAACAACACTTGCTGAGGAAACAAACAGGGAGCAACAGCCATTTCTATCTCAGTATAAGATCTAAATCCAGAACCTTTGGTATCAGTTTTACCCGTCATTTATATGGCATCCTGAGAAAAGGAAGCCTCCAGGGGTTCTGCTGAAACTGGGCAACTCAGTAAAATGCAAGAAAGGGAGGGAGGAGAGGGGGAAGACATCGGCTTCACAGTCCCACATCTCAGCTGCAGAGATGCAACACAAGCATTCCAGGCCCTTCTGAGTTTGGAGGACTTGTACTCTGTACTCTTATCAAAGATATACCTAATGCAGATTTCAAACACTGCTGGAAGAAAGAATCAAAATCTCAGGCCTTTTCTGTCATCTAATTTAATGTCTTGAAATCTGAGTAAAATACTGAATACTTTTTATATCACTTATTTAGTAGCTGCCTTAAGAGACTGGGAAACTCCACTAAAAGATCATCCATAAAAGCGTTCTTCAACTCCACACAGAAGAATCTGTAAACCGATCACTTGAGCATGTTTAAGATGATTGGTGGTCTTCCTTTGCTGCAAAGGAATGCAGTATCTTTCCCTGTCAGCTTGCAAAAATATTTTTTTCCTAGTACATCACAAAAGACATAAGACAAAATTGTATCTTATCTACTAGGTTATCTTCTACTACATGACAACCCAATGTGAGAGCGCCTTAAGTATTCATCTCTATGTTATGCTCTCCAAAGATAAACATGGTTCATAGTCCACAAAACTAGTATATGTGGTGCAACAGCTAATTCTTCTTGAGAGTTGAATATACTGTTTCTCTTCTAGCTCTCTTCATGCTGAGGTTCCACGTGTATCCCTTTCACCTAAATCTTTTGGGCAATATATCTGCCATTTCAAAAAAACGTTTAGGCTACCACACACTCTTGCTTCTTAAATGAATACTGTTTTCACAGGTTTAATTCTGGAAGGTTGTACATACCTAGCTGCTTAGAACCTATGGAAAACATTCATCTAGAGAGGCCGAAACATGCTTCTTACTATACCAAACCAAGCAGTCTCCAGCAAATGATGTATAGTGAAGTATAAGAAATGCTTTGCTAGAGGTTATAACAAACATACCAAACAGCATTCAATACGTGTCATCACCCAGATTTTGGTCCTCATGAGATCAAGCACGTACAACTACAGAAATAAACATCTGTGCAATCACAGCAAGTTATACACTACAGCTAGAACACTACTACACAGTTCAGTCCTGCTATTTCACCTTTCTATAGAATTACAGAAGTAGATTGTCTAAAGAGGCAGATGTAAGGCTAAGTTAGACTTTTGAATCCTGCCTCTCCAACAAACTAAAATGGATTCATGAAGTCTGACATATGGTTACCCAGGGGAATTTAAGAAATGGTGAGAGAAGGACACTTAAATGATTAAACCCAGAGGTAGGGAACTCGTACAGGAAACCATAATACTCTCCCAATATGCTTTCATCAGCAATCTTTTACTGCTTAGTAGCACCAAACTGCTAGACAGAATATAACAACTTCATACAGAAAAAATGCAGCAAGAGAGAACTCCCAGCAAACTATTTTAATGCAAACAGTGTTTAATTACTGCCGAGTGGTTTTACTCAATATGGCAACACTATCTTTATTGCCTCGATACACTCACTTGGGCATGCTTTCAATATTCAGCATACCAAATTGCCAGCTAAATGTCAGCCACATTGTTCTATTTACCCAGAGAAGAACACTGCTGCAGCAGCCTCCAAGGAACTTGGTGTTTTAAAACAAACTTCATCATGCTCAGAGGGACTAACACTTCATTCCTCCTTCACAGGGAAGGCACCAATAACCACAGAAGTGTGAGTCTCCAGTAGAAACATGTGTCTCAACTCAAATCTGGTCTAAAGAAAAGCATTTCATTAATACAGCTCTGGCTGTTAGTGGCACAAGGAGGACGCAGTTGTATATTTTTCAGCCAGTGCATCTAGGGCAGTTACACCTCAACTGAACACACCAGAGTCCTTTCATCTGTTCATCTTAGCCTTTGCAAGGACCTAGTATAAAATACTAAAACAGATCTCTGCCAGAAAAAAAAAAAAATCCATCTCCATCCTAATGCTTCTGAATATAGATTACAATTTTTTGTTTTCAAGCATTGAGAAACCTTGTCCTAATTTAGCAACCTACAATAAATCCCACCACGGTAGGGTAGGGAGTTCTACAAAAGCTCAAAGTACTCTAACCACATATGAACAGAATTATAAGTATGTTCAGCATCTGCAGAGCCTAGTGAACCTTCAAACAACAGGCCCAGTTAAAAGCAAAGTCATGTCCTTTTATTGTGCTGTAGACAATAAAATCATAAGCTTAAATCCCTTTGTTTTTAAGAAGGCTAAGCATCGCCAGATTTTAAAACATAAAGCTTAAATCCCTTTGTGCTTACAAAGGCTAAACATCGCTCTATTTTAAAACACCAAACTTACTGCTGAATATCCAGGAAAGGCCTGTTATCCATATTTGTGATCTACTGACTCTAGCATAACCACATACTGTAAGGAATTCTCAAGCTCGCATTCAAAATGTGAGCAATACATGACTGCTTCCCTTGAACCAGCTGTGAAATTGAATCAAACATTATTCTGATCTCAGTTGGCTTAAATATCATTAAATTTGGACTTAAGGTTGGACTTAAAACTATCCTTTCATATTTTTTTTCCTCTTTAATTGTCACAAAATTCCTGAAATGTACAAATTGTTCAAAGCCAGACTGTTAATTTCAAACCAAAACAGTCGGTCTGTTCCAAGCTTGACACTAACAAAGTGCCCTGAGCTGTTAATCTCTTGCCATTTAACTGGGATAAACTACACTGGTTTCCTTGAAATACAATATTCACACTATTTGTAAGCGCCTCAACTGGAATCTGTTGTAAATCCCAACTAGCATTTAATCTAGTCAAGTGGGGGAAGTTACCCTGGCACAACATAGCAAGCTGACGTCTACTTAGGTTTTAGAGGTCAAAACATTTAAGACAGCTAAGCATGCCCCTTTTACAGATAGTAAATTGAACTGTAAAGCTCATGCTAGAGCCTTGACTGCCACTAAGCAATGACTGAACGTGCATCTGCAAGGTGGGCACAAGCCGCCACCTAAAGATAATTGCTGCAAAGCTATCAGAGGAAAGGGAATCCATGCCTTGAACATCAGTTTTAAAAATACCATTCACTCCAGGCAAACGCGCTCAGTTTCTCATTAAAGACTAGCTTTTAGTATTACTGACTGGAAGAATTACAGACTGTTCTGCAGAAAAAGGAATGTACCTCAAGAAAAGGATGCTTCACCAAGAGCAGCTGATGCTACAGAATGCAATCCATCCCATCAACCAGTAGCAACTTTTTCCTGCTGTTTAAAAGAATTAATGAATGTAAATTCATACCTAAGCAGGGCAATGGGGTTTAGGGCTAGTATGGAAAATTCAATCAAAAGCTATCATCCTAAGATAATCAGAATTCGTTCAGTTCCATTATTTGAATGTGAACATGTTAAAATGAAACATACTTATCAAAGTTCTTTCTCAAAACTTCTATCTTCTCACAAGCGGTCAGAAGTTCATTTGACTCAAAGAGGATCCCGCACCTACATAACTTAAGATTTAGACACACCTCAAACAGAAAGGACTGTAGCTGAAAATATTTTTTCTTCTTGATAACTACTTCTAATATATAGTGTTGATTAGCTATGTTGCATATCTTTAGAACTAGAACAAGACGATTTATATCAAAACAAATTCTTCAGAATTAACTGGTAAAACATGCTGAATCAACTCAATTGCTAGTACTGGAGTTTGAAAGCTAGATTTTCAACCTAGTGGCAGTAGATAAACATAAAATATTCATTTTTAAATCCACTTTTGAGACTTCATGAAAAATCCAGAGATGGCATAAAAAGAGAATTATAGTTCCTGCCAGTTCAATTGAACTACATACAATCAACTGAGCAAACAGTCCTTTACTCCTGTCCTCGAGGTCTGACAAAAACTTTGATTACTGTACAACTTTTAATTGTCTTCCTCTTGATTTTAAGATAATAAAAGTATGCCTTTCAGTGAGCACTCTAAGGTATGTCTTACCTTGAATATTCAAATAACTCAGTACTGTTCTGATGAAATCTCAAGCAATATAATTAAAAGAACAAGTTTGTGTAGTACATAACCACAGAAAAATAGCTGAGCTAATGAATAAAGATCTACACAATAAAATATGTCTTCTCCGCCCTGAAAGTAAAGTTTAATAAGAAAGGGTGTAGCACGGCCTGATTATAATGTATGTTCTGTTCCTGCCTGCAATTCAGAGCTGCGTTTCTATTTTCTATCAGAAAAGGGTGAGGATTAACTTTGTATAGAAACAACTTGAAATATATCAGTGGTAATGAAAAGATTTATTGTATTTGTTTATTTAATTGGGTCTTCTCATACTTACAATTTTATCAAAAATCATCATCTTACAACCACGTATAAACAATGAAAACTGAACACAAGTTTTGCTCAAATGCTGAGTTTCTTGATAGCATGGAACTTATCTACAATATGCGTTTCCAAGACAAACTACAATTTCCATTACTGGGACATGGAAACCGTAGGCAGTACCAGAATATAGGGGGAGAGGAATTAGGTAAGGGCATGGGCATCCACTAACATTAACCTCTACGGTTCCCAGTTGAGGGAAAATCAGGTGGTTGAATTTCATGCCACAATTTCAGATCTTGATCTCGGATTCTTTACCACACTTAATGAGCATTTGTAATTTGTGCTCTGGAACCTCAACTGTCATACACTGGAAACACAAGGTAAATGTTTATAAACTGTCACGAGGCCTACAGTTTGAGCCTGTACAATTAACACTAATTGTCCAAACACTCTATTCAAACTAATGGCTGTAGGAATTCAACAGGTTTTACTAAATTATATATTGCCTAGGGAAAATCTTTGGTTTTAGTAAATTATACATTGCCGAGGGAAAATCTTTATGTTTATTTACAGAGAGTCTCCTGTTCCAGACTGAACCAGTTGTCTAAATCTGATTTTATTTGTAGAAAGATACATGAAAGTTTTGCTATAAGCCTGAAACTAAGGTGACAGGCAAATGACTGACTGGAAACTAGTTGCAATTTTTATTATCCACAACTGCAGCAGAAGAAACATTCAGAGCACCAAAGACCTTAGACAGAGGATATACTGACCAAATTTCAATTTGGATAAAAGCCTGGCAGGAAAAACAGCAAAACAAAAATATCCCACCACAAAACAGTCCAAATAGGATTAAGGCAACAAAGCCTTAATTTTTTAAGTGAAATTTAAAATGTTTTAAACTAAACAGAACACTGAAATAGAAAACATAAGCCTCTAACTGTAAACATTTCTTTAATAAATGTTCTCGTAAATGTTGCTAATTGGAGTGCAAGAGTGGAAATTGCTTACTTTCTAACTGTTGTCATATTTATAAACTTCACTCCTTGAAAGGGAATCTTATTTACAAATACAGCAAGCATCACCTCAGTATAGCCAGCACTGCTGGCTCTACTTATTGACTCCATTTAAAAACAGGGAAACCAGCTGGGAGCAGGAGTAGCAACTTGTTTTCAATCAGAATACAAAGCAAGTGAGATGAGACCTAATACCATAAACAAAGGACAGACAGACAGTTCTTCAAAGGCGCTGAGGTTTCTAATAATCCTTTCCAAAGGCTCCTAAGGAGGTTTAGTCCCTACTGAAGCCAATGGGAGTCAATCAGTACAAATCAAGTAAATTAGAGTGCAAAACAAGATTTATTTAAGACCAAGGCTTCCCACTTACTGAACTCTCACATGTTTTGAGGTATTGCTTCTGTCTGTGACAATAATGATAATGCTACAAGATGTATGCCCCTTAATATCATAAACGACAGTTCAGAGAGAATTCTCTGAGTACAACTAAATACAACGAGAGATAAGGCTCAGAAAAAACAGTACAAGTGCTTTTGTTCAGAAAACATCAATGGCTACAGAAGTTTTTTCTCCTCTGCAGAATAATTTCATAGCCATGAGCCACTAAGCTATCAGATACCTAGATTTTCATGGCAGAAAATTTCGCTTTACCCAGAATACTAGAATTCTAATTTAATCTGTTTGAGATGAGATGTTCACAGTGTGCTGTCCTGTGGCCTGATCTGGGTTTAACTTCAAGCCTTCTAACTTCCACGAGAAATGAAAGTCCCCGAGCCTAGCTTCTGTCCCTCTCCTTAAAAAAAAAAAACAAAAAAAACAAAAAACCAAAACAAAAAAAACCAAAACCAACCACCAAAGAACCAAACAAAAATCTTAGCAATAATCTGAAACTGGTGATTTCAAGTCTGCAGAAACATTATGACTGCAAACCAAAGATACATTTACAAGTCTAGAAAAGTTTCTGTTGATAAATTTTCCTGATAGCTTGGCACAGTCGGCACTAATACTAACACAGGAGAACATTAACTGGCACAACAATATTCCAAACATACAAGGTAAGCCATGCTCGCCCAGACCATCTCTCCTCTATTTCCATTTCCACAGTGGTGTATTATTTTATACAATATATACAGAAAGAGAGATTAAAATTGTTTGCATGAACAGATGGCTGTATATTATGCTTTCCCAATACTATGCATCATAGAAAGGTCTAACACTGGTTAATCCTGTCTCTTCTCCGTGGTCTCTTACTTTCAGAAATCCTTAGAGAAAAAAAACAAACAAACAAAAAAACCTTGCCCCTATAAATATCCAAATTGCCTCTTCCTAATCCTTTAGGATAGAAACCTAACCACCAGTCCTGTACTACAAAAACTGTTCCTGTGTCAAAGAAACATCTGCTGTAAGACTGTGGTAGCAAGAACGTGGTTTGTGGTTTGGATTTAAGACATTCATAGCACCACAGAACTTCCTGAAATAATCACAGATCAGCAAAGCTTCCTCAAGATAGTATTATTTTGATCAATACCCTTCCTAAACGACAACACACTGGAAGGAGCTCAAGGCAACAGAGGTATATCACTCTACCTGGTCAGTAACTATGGAAGAAGCAGCCATTTCAGCCTTCCTGTCTGAAAAGTCACTCCATTCCACTCCCTGTTCAGCTTGTTGATAAATATCCAGTCCCTTCACTTTGATAAACACTATTTGAATGCACTGCTAACTACTGCTTTTACACCACAACATCAGTCCAACAAGCTCAGAAATACTTGACTCAACCTGACCAATTACAAGATAAAGTCAGTTAAACTAAGAGTTCTGCATCAGCTGGACAGGAATATGCTTCTTCAGAACCTCAAACCACTCTTTGCATCTCTTTAAATAACTACAGGGAAGATGGTAGGTCAGCTAGCTCACACCTAACTTTTGTGTAAGATCACACCCCCCAAAAAGCTATTTCCATTTCTTTCCATCATCAAAAAAAAAAAAAAACCAAACCACACTTTTCACTTTTCTTTTCCAACAACAGGAACACGCAGGACTGGAGAGTGGAACTCACCAATCTGATGTAGTCTTTCCAGTCCACTTCTGCACATTACTGAACCAAGCACAATTCAGTTTTCACCTCTTATGACAAATCTTAGCGACCTCAGCAACAAAGACTTTTCAAGTCATCACTGAAAAAAATGGAAGCTGTACTCAAAAAAAAAACAGAACTGACAATACAGTACAAAACTGAAAGGTTACTACAAATGCTTCTCCTAACAACAGGAAAACAAAAGCGAGTTGCCCTAGCAGCTTTCTAGGTGTTCTCCAGAGCTTACGTGTTAAATGCATCTTCATGTAACTTTGTTAACAGGCCTATCCAGAGTAGCCAAAATGTCATGAGGACCAAGGCAACTGCACATGCCAAGCCAAACCAGACCTCACACTAACTCAGTTACGCGTGATGAAGTTGAACAGATCAGGACCTGCAGCCCAGCAGCTTTGTAGATTATACTGCAAGCAAGTACAGCCCCTCACAAATTGCAGAAGAGCTAACAGAGCTGTCCTGTGCTATTTGCCATTGGTTTCCAAGTACATATTTGTTTTCTTTGAAAATGGTTTTTGATCCTAGTTTTGTTCCTAATTTCAAATGATGGAAAAGCCTGGCAATTCAATGGAATTGTGCTCCTGTATTGGTGCAGTAAGCATTACATTAAATGGTTCCAAGAATACTAGTGAGTAGGTTTTACTTAAACAGATCTTGTACAGGTAAATTATGGCCACTAACAAAACAGTTGGCAGAGGACTTATACAGCAGCAGCTTCTTGATCCTATGTAGGGAAATTGCAGCAAGATGTGTCCTTAATGAGCCGGGTTTTTTTAAGATTGAGAACTTCCCTTCAATGTATCTGCAAGCCATTTTAAAGCCACACTTCTAATCTATGCTCAAATTAAACACAAGATCTCAAATCTCATCATATGATCAGCTAAATCTTGCAGAAATGGCCTTCTCAATTCCAGGGGTAACCTTCAGGTGAGGAAGCGTTTGCAAGCCTCTTACTGAAATCTGCTCAGGAGGAGACCTGCAATGCGTATACTTTTACTCCACAAGATCAATCAATAGCCACAAGGCCAACGTTTAAAAATGTCGTGTCGCTTACAGCTTAGCAAAGCTATCTGTTCTCGCTAACGACCAAACGAGTGTTTTTTACGTAAGCCCGAAGGCCTGGCTCCCCAGGGGCTCTCCAAGGTGTTTTATTGCCCATGCCCGTTCCGCTGGCCATCAGGGTTCTCTCAGGAGCCCGAACCCCGTCACGGCTCTACCCGGCGCAGGAAGCCGCCGTGCCAAGCCCTGAGGAGAGCGGCGTTTCCAGCGGGCAGCCCGGCCGGGGCAGGGCAGGCGGAGGCTCTCGCTGCGTTTCGCCAGCTGGAACCCTCCCTGCCCCGCAACAAGTGACGGCCTCTGCCCGCTGCGGGCACCGCGGGCCGGCGCCTCTGGCACCGGTTATGTAACGGGCGGGCCGCCGCAGCTGGGCCGGGCCCCCGCGGCCGCACAGCTTGAGGGCCGCCGGCGCGGGAACCGACCGACCTTCCCGGCAGGAAGGTCTCGGGGTGGGGAGGGGAACAGCCCGGCG
>WHYT01017436.1:495269-514766 GCA_009806455.1 Tetrax tetrax
AAAAAAAAAAAAAAAAAAAAAAAAAAAAAAAAAAAAAAAAAAGGATATTTTTTTACCTAATTCAACACCGATGCCAAAGACAGCAAGGCACTGGAAGGACACACAAACCCTGGTCATCTCTTGTCTCTGAACCACCCCAGGAAAGAACAAACTGCCAGCACCTGCCTGCAGTAAGCACCCTGAAACAAATACATGATGGTTTCTAGCTGTGTTATCATAGCTCTGGAACTGCAGTCCTGCGGAAATGTGTCTGCTTTAAACATGAACACACCTTAGAGCTCCATCGTGCCTCTCCGAGTCGATGCTGATAGATCTGGGAGGTTGCCTTGGTGCTCATCCCCAGGTACGCGTGCTGCAGAGAATGACTGTCCTGTGACGTGGCGCTAACCCTGCCCAAATGGAGAAACAGCAGCTCTCACAGTTTAGACAAATACTCTGCATAGCAAGAAACCTTTTTTTTTTAGTGTAGTTTTACTGACTTCTATTAAGGCAAAAGTCTATTAGTTCTGTTTGGAAAAATTCACAAATATTACCTAAATCAAGAAGTTTCACAGGAATAATTAAGTTGCACAGAACCTGTCTTGTAACAGAAAAGTTTGGCCAAAAATCTCAACTAGAGAATGCTTCATCAGAAGAAAAAATACTTTACCACAATCAGAGTTCTGACAACTAAAATGCAACCAACTTATTTTATAATTAGAAAAGACTACTCATGCTTTGTACCTATTAGCCATTTCACTCCCACAGTGAAATAAAAATACAGTCCAGAATGTTCAAGATCCTAGAGATGTGGTATTTCTCAATTTCAAAACACTATGAAATTTAAATACCAAGATTGATTTGTTCTGGAAAAACCTCCCCCTTCCTCCCAAGGCAAGCCCTAAACTGTCGCCTTCCCTGCTGACTACCTGCTGACCCCAAACTTGAGATGGGGGGACCAGCCAACCAAAGGTGAGAAACCAACTTACTCACTGCCCTTGATCGGCGACTGAGGTCCCCACAAGTTGACAGAATCCGGTCCACAGCAAGCCAGTGCATTTCGACAACTCAAAGGCAAGCTGTTCTTCCCTCCAAATGGCTTCTTCCATCCTCAAAGCCAACATCTTGCTGCATCGCAAGCGTTTTTGCTAATATGAGTGTGTGCAGAGCAGAAAAGGAATTTGAAGAGAAATACACTGTGGTCCAACACAATGAATAATACCCCAATTACTATCCTGTGTGAGGGAGCTATCCCTTAACCAAGCAACCAAATTAGTCCACATTTACTTCATTGATTGTAGGCCACCTGCTCTATCAAGAGCTAAGACATCTTTCTTTTTTTAAATAAAGCTAAAGCCTCAGTCTAAAACCCCTTGATTTCTCAGCCTGTCTAACATATGCTGGATGGCAGATCATGTCAGAAGAAGCCTGTAGCCCATCTGTTGCCAGATAGCTGAGTCTTTACATTCTGCCAACGCAGCTTCAGCTGACAGAATGCTACATTACGTATTTTTCTTTTGTACAGGGAATAGAAGGGCTGTCCAGCTCAGTATGACTCTCAAACTAGTCTGACTAACTTCATGCCTGAAGAAGAACCACCTCGTTAGTAAAGATTTGCAAGGCAAGGTATCATCAATTAAAAGATGACTGCCCATTGATGAATACCTGACATGACACAAATCTATTTGCCCCAATACTGGATTTTGATTAGGAATATAACTTTGTACAGAGCACGAATGTCAGTATCAAAGTCTCTGAAGAGGGCTTTTAAGTCAGTGACCAGCTGGCATGCGAATATGTACACATACTCCACAACTTTTTCTGCAAAATATATTATTACCTTTAAACTGGAGAAAAACCTGGGTTCATTAGGGATGGCAGAAAAGACAGTTTAAAGGGCAAAATTTGCTCTGCAGTCCACTTGGGCTATGTCATGCGTTATAGCGGGGAAAAGCACACTACCATCAACCACAGCAAGAAGGGGACTTCAGTGTTACCATCAGGAGTCATTTAAATTATTCTGGTTCTGCAGAATTAGGGAGCAGAGACATTTATAAAAGAAGAAATGCTATGTCCAGGTAAACCTTAATTATTGCACAATGACACTACCAGCTCAGATTAATCAGCTGAATCAGTCATGATGAAACTGGGAAATTTCCAAGGAAGGAGAAAGCATTGATTCCATTTCACTCTCTAAGCAAAACTCCTCTGAGTCAGTTGTTACTAAGGCACTGATTCAGTAAAGCAAATAATTCTTCAGTCTGTGTTTTAAGATCAGTTAGATGAATTTGTTTAGTTAGATGACTAAGTGGTTTGCACTGGGAGTTTAGTGGTTGAGGATACTGATAGTACGGGCACTCCACCTACGGTGGAGACAGCAAAATGAAGTTCTGATCCATATCACCACTGATGTTCCATTGCAACTTACTCTAGAAGTATGGCAAATACAACATCCTCTCAAATACCCATTGTTTCACAACATTAAATTTGATTTAAATTGCCCAGTGAGAGCCCTTCTATGCACCAGTCCTATTTGCTGTTAAACAATAACTACACTGTTTGCCAGAGGTAGCTGCATTTCACAAGCTGACAGATTCTCACTTTCTCTGAGATGCCACATGCCATTACTTCAGAGAAACTCAGAGAGCCAACTTCAGCACCTTCATTTTTACCACCTATCTCCCTCCTACTCTGACCTGCTTCTCAAGCTCCAAAAAAACCCATTGATTTTTATTTTATTAGTAAGCAACAAAACTGGAACAAATGGCTCCTGGCAGAACATGTTTTCCATTACAGCTGAAAAACTATCGGACTGATGTCCTTGAAATGCACAGTGTGACTAATGCCCGGCTTGCAAGGACCCAGGAGGACACATTTATCGCTCTTGTCAGAATGGAGCTGAGCAGCCAGAAATGAAAAGATAAGGTGATAGGTAAAAATGAATGCCTTTGCTTGCTACTCAAAGGAAGCCAGTGCATACCATAAATACAGAGAGAATCGAGACATGCTCAGCCAACAGCGGATCTGGATCTGATTGTCAGAGCTCAGGCTCACAAATGATTTTGAATACATGCGGAATATGCACCATTAGTTCTAGATGTGAGACTTGTTCAAAGGGGAGGTATGGGGAAAGGGTCCAAACGTCAAATAGTCCAGAACTGGGTTGAGATAGCAGTCCAGTTTCTAAATAAAGAGGATAGAACTGGGTGTGGGTTTATTTTCATCTCAGTACTTCAACTGATGTCTGCATACTATTTTGTTTCCAGATTATGATGGCTAACTTCACATTAAAATGGCAAGTTAGACCTCAAACCTAGCTTTTTCTCCTATACTGAGCATTTGGATTATCACAGCTGCCCTGAAAACTGCTTCTGAAAAGGGACCAATTGCCATAGGGACTATGCAGTAATTAAGCTCATGAGAGTTGCATGCAGAGCCAAGCAAAATATTACATAAAGGCAACAACGGACCAGTTTCTTCTGAGAGGATGTGTTACAGCTCCACTCTAGCATTTCCCTTCCCACTAGAGAAAGCAAAGGACAATCCAAAGTATTTTGGGCATTTGAATTCTAGTATTTTTTTCATATGGCTTTATCAGTCTAAGACAAGCACGAAGAATGAACAATAATGACATAAGAAAATTATAATTCAAGGTGAATATAAAAAAATATTCTTCACAATGAGGTCTATGAAACCAGAGAGCACTCTTGTAAGGCAACAGGCAGAAGTGGTATCTTTTGGGTCATTCAAAAGAAAACTCCACAACAAAACACTAGAGCAATACCCCCTACCAGCTTGAACAGAAAACATACAGAGATAGATACTTACCTGTTACATCTTTTCTAATCTTGCTGTCCCTAATATACACAGTTGCAGTCCTCTAAACATAAAGAGGTATAAAATTCATGTGTTTTCAGATTTGGTGGATGAAGCTTGTTTGTTTTTGGGTTTGTTTTTTTTTTTTTTAACGCTTTGGAACCTGCCTGTATATATTAGAGGACTAGTTTTCCCCACACTTGAAAATTTCCAGAACTGCTTTGATCATGTGTGAGAATTGATTTAGGGGATGCAAATGAAGGCCTTGGCAATCTGAAGAAGAAAATCTTCTCCCCTGACATTTCTGAATGTTCAGAGAATTCTCAACAAGCCATTGAAGTATGGGTTCATCAGAGATACAAGAAGAAAATTCAATAAGCAATGAAGTACATAAAAACAACTAGCTTCCTCACAAGAAAACTAGCAGCATTAGCAACCTTCTACCTTGCTTAATATTTTTTTTTTCCTGTTTAGATTTAGGTTCTATTGCAAAATATGCATCTAGAAACATGAAAGCAATGAAGGAAAGACGCAAGTCTTTCCTTAGAAAAAGAGAGACTGAATATTCCGCAACATCATTATAATATTTTACAACTCATTAGCACCTTACATCCTAGGATCTCCAAGCATTTTACAAGCGTTAATTAATGCATTCTCACAATACTTATGCGAAGTAGAAAGGCAGGTGTCTAGATATTGTGATGACAGGTGCATTACAATTGAATAAGACAGAATTTCTAGGCTTTTCATTCGCATATTTAGGAAAGCAAGGCACAAAAAGGGTAGGTAAAGTTAAGAAATACTGCAATACCTTGAAATACCTTGAATTAAGAAATACTGTAATACCTTGAAATACCTTGAGGAGCCTGGCTTTCAAGTCCTTAGCTAAAAAGCAATACTTGCCCTAAGGACCTCATGAAAACATAAGTCTTTGATGCGTACCACAATGGCTATTTTAAGTTGTGTTACATAAATAGAAGTGGAGTCTGAATGAAACTGAACCTATTTCTTAAAAATTAATTTCCTTATTCAGAGGGCTACTGCGGTCTCTTAAGTCCCTGAAGCCACTATGGCCTCTGAAGAGCATTAAATAATTTATTTGTAAAGCTTAGTAAGACACCATTAAAGACAAAGAGGGAGAGCGTACAGAAAGTGAAACAGCAGCAGGAATAAGTTATTTTACTAATCATCCTCTAACTTAATGAAATAAGAATTAGTTGGGTGTTCTGGATAATCCTTTCTACAATGTGTGTCCACAAAAAACAAGGACTCCAGTGGTTCTACGTTGTTTCTCCATGTACTGTACAAACCTGTTCTGACAGGCCCTGTAGCAGCCTATGACCACATTAACAACT
The DNA here is from genome assembly GCA_009806455.1 of Tetrax tetrax. Lineage (NCBI taxonomy): Eukaryota > Metazoa > Chordata > Aves > Otidiformes > Otididae > Tetrax > Tetrax tetrax. The sequence continues at coordinate 500,420 of WHYT01017436.1, forward strand.
GCTTTTACTCCCTAATTTATATAGAAAACTGAACTAGTGATTTATGTTGTGTGGAATTGGAAAAAAAAATAAATAAAAGAAAGAAAAAAGTGTGAAGAATGATGGGTTTTCTCTCCAGTTCTATCACAGATGGCCCTTGGGGTCAGCGACTAGCCCCTATCCTCCCTGTTTTTTTATCTGACAACACAATACAGCAACATACCACATATAAAAAGATGGATGGATAAACCAGCTCAAATATTTGCACCAGGTACTGGTGACAATGTTTAAATTAAAAGAATTTTTTGTATTGTTTGGGATCATAGTATTCAGTGAACATCTGGTCATACAATGAGGTTTTTCTCTTCTCCCTGCCTGCCTTCCTGCAAGGAAGAGAAGTGCCCTGTGCCTGAAGTATTCCCCTCCCTAAGAGCCACATGGGAGTGTAAAGGCATTCTCTGAATTCATTACCCTGCCCCACAACGTGATTCCATTTTTGCATGGGCAAGAAAATGGATGTTAATTTATTCCTTATTGCTAATTTGAAAAGGAGCACAAACACAACAGTTCCATTGCAGAGACTTCTACCAAGGGTGTAGTTTAAGTCCAATTATGTGCTATTAGTACATTTGCTCTTTGTTCCTGTGGCATATTAATTACATGTCTGGTATTCTGATAATTAACACAATTATACCCTTATTGTCCACCTTCGTTACACAATATTCTTGCATTTTATTCAGATAAGTAATTTTCTGTACGTAAAAGGAGCCAAATTATTACATAGTATTAAAATCAAGCAATGGGTTTTTAAGTGAGCTTACACAGAGACATTCCAGCAGTGTCCTCCAGCAAAAAGAAAAGCAGATGCTCTCCAAAATTATAAGCCTCCAGTTGTGTACCCAGCATTATAATCACAGGCTGAAGCAGCAGGGTCAGGACCATACTCGTACTGCCGCACACGGCTCCTCCAGCAATGTCATCACTGCTGCTCAAAGGCTTGCTCTTACCCAGCTCTTTTTTCTCCCACTGACATCCATGAAACTCAATGACATTTAGCAAAAACGGTTACAAAGGGTCAGCCAAGATGGTTTACAATTGCACAGATCATCCACAAATGAACACTTGCCAGATATTCCAAGGAAATACTAATGAACAAAACAAAAAAGCACTCTTACTGCTGTAAGACAGTAAGGTGGGTAGATTTGACTAAATTAAGTAGGTATAGATGTATTCTACAGACATCTCCAATATTACTTTTCCCCCCTCCAGTTCCTCTGAAAACAGGTTATGTTTCTCTATAGTTTTCTCTGAAAGCATATCTGAATCTCCACTAGGTCTCGTATGCTGCTATGGCTAAAAAAGCCCCACTGTGGAAAGAAAGATATCTAACCGTTTCCTTCAGTAAGTGGTTTGTTGGGAAAGGAGGAAAAGAAGGAACAAGATATTATGTCTTCCTGCAACAGGGTAGAAACTTAGTAGGAGGTTGTTTAGCACTCTTTCCCCCAAATCCCGTGTCCAGGTCTCCAGTGGGTCTGGCTGCAATGCACTTGTGTGTGCAGGAAACACAGGTGTCACCCAAGAAAACGAATTACACCTGCTCCTTCCCAGAGACAGCAGTGGACATCCATTAGTTACTGTTATCCAGTAAGGAAATCTGAGGCTTGTTTATGATGGCAAATCACCTATAACTGTGTCTGCCTCCATTACTGGAGGTTTTTTTTCCCCCTCAATTGTACTGTACTGCCTTGAAGTCCCTTGGGGAAGAAGAGAAAGAAAACCTCAGTAGGCAAATATTAGTGTGGAAAAAGCTTGCTCTGCCTTTCCTGAAAACACCATCTGGAATATTTTTTATTTTGAATGATTGACAAGTAGACCAAAATTATCTAAGGGCTCTCTGAAGATAGTTTTTTTTTTAATTATTATTTCCCATAGAGTCCAAAAACCACGACAACCCCAGAGAACTGATCTTAGAACCCAGTGGTACTGACCCTATTCAGAGAACACAGAGCTCTTGTCCCAGGTATTTGCAAAGGTAAGATCTGGAAATAGGACAGAGCTGCTAAGTTCTCTTCCTGATGACACCACTGACATTCTACCCACAGACAAGTCCCTTAATCTGTCTATGCCTCATTTATCCTCTCAATTTAATGCAACTTGCCTATTGCACAAGGAGGTAAGACTTCATTAACTATTTGTAAAGCACTTCAAGATCCTAGGATGAAGGCCTCTCTAGAAATTCAGAGTATTAATCCCTGCTATTAAATGACCATATATATAATAAACATCCAGTCACAATTTCCAAAAGAAAGCAGAAAGTCTGATGCTACTTTAAATAGACTATGCAATAACAAATATTCAGAACCGAGTACTGCACAATAACACAAACGTGTTTCTTCACAAGTGTGCATAAGGCTCCCTAGCCAAACTACTCACTTCTTGCCCCGAATTGTACTGCATGGATGCTCAGTGGGACTGTGAAGTAGGTGCTGATGCTGCAGCCAGAATCCTAAGAAAAATCCCTCTGTTTGCACATTAGCTGGTATCAGTGAATTGATTTCCAGGATCTGGACCATGGATTATAAATTTCACAGATCTCCCTGGATCTCGAAGGCGTAATTTGAATTTTCATCATGCAATATTTGATTTCTTGTCATTACATGCAAGTGCTTCCTACTCCTGAGAGAAGAGTGAACTGCATGGTCCTGTAAACAGCCCCAATCTTGCTGTCTCTGAAGCTTATGTGAACACTATTATTTAGATGTGTAAAAATAGCATAAATTCTATTAAACAGTTCTGAGACAGTTCTAGTTGCCACATTTTCCACATCACATAGGTTTTGGGGTTTTTTTTAAGACAACAAAAGTAAGCTAAAAACATTGTTTGTCTTGCAGTTGGCTTCAAGTGAAGTAGAAGTAAACCTCTACTTGGTGTATTTGTCATGAACTCCTCTCCACTCCTGGCCTGCTCAAATTCATCACATCTGGCAGTAACAGTCTGCAGCTTTGTTAGACATTTTCCACATCATCTTGATGCATTTCACACGTTGGTGTATTAAAAGCTTCACAAACCTCTGCAAGGCACGGTCAGTACCCTTACTGTCTAGCTGCTGAAGAAAACGATGACATTCCTGTTTATCAGTCATGAAAAGCATCTGGGACAGAGTTTAGAATTGATGCAGACATTCCAGTTTCTGAGACCATGTTTTTAGCTACATAAAGTATTTCTGGTGCTGTAGAAAGTCCTCCTCACCCCCCTTTTTTTTCCCCCTTTCTCTATAATTCAAGTGTTCCTAGCTTCTTCCTAGCAGTGCCTTGGCTATTTAAGTTACAGTCTCATCAGACAAGAGTACAGCTAAATCCTTTGTCATTTCACATATTTCTTTCTATTCTGATAGATACCAGTTGTGACCTTTCCTTGCAGTAAGCCGCTGCCCTCCTGGCCTTCACTCTAATTGCAGATTTGCTAATCACGTTTTGATCGCCCACCCATCTAATCACTGCCTGCTGCAAGCCACAGGGCCAGCCCTGTTTTCAGTGAAGAAGAGCATAACACGCAAATGCGACGCTTGTGTTCTCGTCCGTATGGAAGGGATCAGAGGATTAAGAGGAACAGTCAGCCCTGATTAATGCTGCTGAGTGAGAGAGAGTTCCTTGCCCATAGCAGGGGCCGATTGCCTCCCCGCAGGGAGCTCCAAGGCAGGCAGTCTCCCTACAAGGACACGTCTGTCTTGCTTTTAAAGCAGGATGCTGCTTTCCATCGCTACTCTGCAATAGAAAGGAGGTTAAATGCTGGCAGTGAACTGTCTTGGGGTGGGAAGGTTGTGTTAAAGAAGTGGACTACTGTTCTGGGAATGTACTGAAGATAAGAGAGGTTTGTTTCTGTCATTGACAGCCACTGACCTAGCACCAGCAGGAAAATAGCAGAATTATATTCAGTGGCTTTTGTACAGGCTGTACAGGTGTTATGAACCTATTAACCTTAAAATGGAGCCAACAAAGAGCTGTTTTGTCTTAACAAAGCAGGAAACATATACATACTCAGAGCTAAGGCTCATATACCCAGCAGAACCAACATCACCAAGGTTTGTACTCAGTGCCAAGGTAAGGACGTCCCCTCCTCCCCCAACCAACCTAATATATGTAAGTGAATCTGAGTGATTTAGAATAATCACCCCATCCCAACACGCGCAGCTTTAATATATCCATTAGATTGTTAACTCCGTGTGTCCCTCTACTCAGTGAAGGAAGATAAAACATTTCTAGTGAGTTCTTCAGTAAAGGTTATGTGCCCACTTCTTCTGTGGGATCAGCTTCTGCTGGACCCAACATGACCTCAAGGACCATCCTACTACCTAGACAAACATTCCGCAGCCATGAATTTCCATCCCACCTGTACCTTTTAACATTTCAGGCTCTCTGTTGTTTTCAGTACGGACAATGAGCCTCTGATGTACAACTTCTTGCCTTTTCTCCTTCTGGTCTATCCCCTGTTCTGTGTCAGTCAAAAGTGGACCAGCTGAGTAAGTGGAATGACACACTGTCTTCTGCAAAGGAAGCGGCTGAGGGGGGCTGTAAATCCCATGTTGCGTTAAATGATTGAAGCAGAGCGCTTTGCACTGCATTCTAACAGCACACGTTTCTGCATGTTTACTGCTGCTTCAATGATCCATTGCCCACTGGGTGTAAGTAAAAAGCTTATGAGATGAGACAGGCATATCATCCTGTCTGAAGCTCAGCTTACCCAGGCAGCTTCGTGCAGCGCGAGGAAGAGCCTCCGGGAATGACTGGTGTCTGTGTAACATTAAAATTACATTAAAATACAAGTTAGGATAGGTCAAGTATTTATTGACCTAATCAGAAATGAATCTGAGTGCCCAGTTTTTGCCAATTTGAATAGAAGGTATATGATGACAGCTAAAATTCCAGAGGCACTCGATGACTGAGGAGTCCTCAAACTGGGCAAGATGCACAGAATAAATAGATCCAACAGAATAAATAGAATAAATGGAACAACAGGACATCATTTTTACTTGTTAAAGTAATGATTTCTGTACAAGATTATAATATCCTACTCTACAGCCTTCATCCTAGACCCTGAAGCAGCAGCATAGATTAGAGTTTTTGACCATTTTCTTAAGTAACGTTGCTAGTAACCAGTGAGACGTCCCAGACAGAAAAGATACTTGAAGAATTAAGGGGAAAAAAATCCCCTAAATATCTGGAAAATAGCCATTTTTTTTTCAGTGAAAGGCACACAAAGCCACACATCATACACTAGATATGCACAAGAGAGTTCAGCATTAGAACATCTTCATACCCCTTCCCCTCAAGCATCTCTGCTCCCTTTGCTGCCCAGCTCTCATTCTGCCTGACAGCTCCTTAATCACAGTATCTGTCACATGCATAAAGTATTATTTAACCTCCAGCACAGAGGAAAATGCACTTATAACCTACTGGGTTTTCCCCTTTTATCTCTCTCTTTCACCCGTTACTGCTCTCTCTCTCTTTAGTAGCTCTAAGCAAGAACGGTGCTAACAACCTTCGTAAAAATTTATTCAGGTCCAGACAGGAACCAACTCTCTGCATTCTATCAAGATAGGAGACTAAAGAAACAACACACGACCTCTTCCTTCTACCCAGCTGGCAGAACACACTATCCCATCAGAACACAAAAGCAGCGCGGCCTCTCCTGCAAAGACGTCAGTATGTGTCATTTTAGAGTTACAGAACCAATTTAACTGTGGCCAAGGCACAATTAAGTCACTACTCAGTCCTGCAGATTCGATGTTGCTTATGATCCCTAAGTGATATCTAATACTACTTGTCTTTCAGAGGTATTTTTGTGGCTTTGCTGTACAGCAACCTGACACAGCTGAATTTCATGTTCCTTCTGTCTGAGCTGTATTCAATGCGTTGACTTTAAACTGTAAGCACTACCACATCTAGGATCTTACTATGTCAAACTCTTCATTATCTGTGATCCATCTCACCAGTACTTAAGCCATAGTGCTTTTTCTGACAGATTCTCCATTTAAACCTCTAAGGGCAGAGGACAGGATGTCCTCTCTAGAAGGATGTGAGCTGTGAATCTTTGCATGCATAGCAGTTGTTACATGCTAGTCTATTTACTAGAGCGGGTACATACCTGAGCGCTGCTGGTTTTGGTATCCACAAAACCCTTAGAAAGCCTTTCCTGTTACTGGTAGGTAGTTAATCTTAACACTTCTCAGTTTTCTAAGTCTTGCCTCCTCCTTTTGACAAAGGCACTGAAAGTGAAAAGATTTAATTTATTCCCTGCACTGCTCCAATCCTCTGACATCTAAACTTTGCTACATTTAGAGAGAGGAGGAAAAAAAAAAAAAATCAAGTAAAAAATAGCTACACTACATAGCTACACTAGCCAGGGTAAGTTCAAATATCCCATTTTGTTTCAGAAGAGTGACCTGAAGGTCAAGGCCAGACTAAAACAAAAGGCTGTACTGTACGCCCATAGGTACGAGCAGCTGAGCATGTGACAGAACCAGCATGCAGCACAGTTCCTTTTAAATGGAGACACTGAAGTCTGGTGCTGCCGGCAAGGCAAGTCAAAAGCTTAAGATTCTGTGTAGTTTAATTACCATCTTTCTCCAGGCTCAAAGCAGCTTATGAGAATACAACAGCGAGGCAGAATCCTCCTCTTATGCTTCCACCTACAGAAATCCATCCATTCCTGACCTGCTCCTGTCTGCCTCCTCACACACACCAGAGATTTAGCAGAATCTAGCCATTAAAAAATAAACTATAGGGTACAGGCTACGTTGTGAACTATTCTACTTGCAGAAGAAAATTCCATGCCTAGCTGTGACCAGGCATCAGGCACACACTTCAGGCATGAACTGCAGACATCGATCAGGCGACACAGTTAATATCTGTCTGCTCCAGGCACTCGAGATACACGACAAAAGACTGAAGGAAAATGCTGGACTCCCTCTGTCCATTCCAATCACATTCAGTGCAATTTACGCTGCGCCCTCTGATTAGGAGGTCACAAGTAAAGCTGAAAATGGATTACAGTGCATGGTCAGCAGCAACACAAGCTCCTATGTCATTCCATGACCAAGTAATTTCATGTATTCTCTTGTTTCATGGGACAAATGTATGTTTATAATAAATAACATCCAAAGCTGCTCTCTTCTGAAGCAGCATCCTGCTTCTGAAATCATGGAAACTTTCCATCCCTTCATGCAGTTAAAAAAAAATAATATCAAACTCCAAAATCATCAGTGACAAATCAGTGAGACCATCATAGTCTTACCCTACTCTATAAAGACAATAGTTAGTTTCAGTGCCATACTCTCTTGCTACTGTAGTTGAACAGAGGGCCGCTGTTAGCAAACTAGACATGGTAAAGCTATGTCTCAGTTCCAGTCACAAGTTGCTCTGCAGTCTTGGACCACAGTTTCTCATATAGCTTCTCTGAAGGAACAGAGTACGGGCAGGAAACAAAAGCAACTTTCAAGCTCTTATGGCAGCATAAAACAAAACCCCACAGGTAGAACAGCTAGAGAGCAAGGTTTTGGAACCACATGCTTATTCTGGTGCGTCTCTACAAAAGCCTTGATGTGAATTTATATTATTCATGCTCACCTCACAAAATTCCCCTTATTTGGGGAAAGATTTTCAGAACAATCATCCTTGTCTCTTCCATAGGTTGGAATATTGGAAGCATCAGGAGTGTACTGAGTTACAGCCATATCTGAGAAGGGCAGTAAAATAACTTTCACCTCACTGCAACACAGGAATGTGTTTTACGTGACAGCACGCGGACTACAGTGTAAAGAGCAAACTCCCCATGCTTGAATAATTTAATTATGATTTGTGTCTTCTGAAATTTGAAATTAGCTATACAAAAGTGGTGTGCAGTACAAGTAAAACACAGGGAATTAACTCTTCGCTTGGGCCCAAGACCCTAAGAGTTAAGCCAAGAACACTATTAAATACCTATTCAAACACACATCTAGCTGAATGGGCCCCTAAAATTCTAATAGTCTCAACTCAGAAGGCAGATGTAACCCTAGGATTCAGCTCAAGCAACTTAAATTAACAAAGTTAATTAGAAGTATTTTACAACCTTTGAAAAAAATTAGTTATGAACCACCTGTGTTACTCAGAGTGGGTAAAGGGCCTTTTTCTCTGGGAGAGTCCGAAGAGCTCAGGTGCTGTGCAGCAGTGACACAGGGACCGTGTGCTTGCTGTGCACTGAGTACGTGTCCCCAGCTGCTCCCGCCAACGGTACGGACAGGATCATCTTCCAACCCTACAGGGATTGCTGTGTTTGTTACTGCATCAGAGAAAGGCAGCATTAATCATCTAAGGTGAAAAACTGAAGAAAAGTATAGATGCATCAGTCCACACCTAGGCTGGAGTTAGTATTGCAGTTGTTATACAAAGACTGAAATTTTATTTTCTGAGTTTCATAGGCCTCTGGTCAGAGATGAGCATTTAGTAGCAAGGTGAGTTAACCTGGAAAACGTCAAGGCAGCAAAAAGCTCTGTGCATATATAACTATTTCATGCCAATACATGCAGCAGCTTGTAAGCAAGCCAGGTTATGAAGCTTCAAAAAAAATAATATTCTCTTTTCCAAAATAAACAATCCCCAAAATTGAAGTGCTTCAGGCTACAAAGGAAACTAGCCAGGTTGTTTATAACATACTGCAGGAACTCTGCTTAGGGCAAATCAGCTGCAAAAAAAAAAAAAAAAATTAAAGCAGAGCTTAGAAGACTGTAGGTAATTTCTGTCTTCATACGGGAACCTACTACAGTCTGAGAGGGAATACATGCAAGCTCCTCTCTTACCTTGATAAGTAATAATAATGCGTAAAACAATGCGTGATGGACTGACAACCCCCATTCCCTCTTCCCCCCTGTGCCACTCAGGGAGGGGGGGGAAGGTGGTAGAGATAATGTTAAGCCCGGGAAGAGGGAGGGGTGGGAGGAGGTTTACCTTGTTCTCTGTCTCATGATCCTGCTTTCTTTTTAGCAATAAATGAATAGTTTTCCCCAAGTCGAGTCTGTTTTGCCCATAATGGTAACTTTAAGGATTTCTCCTTGTCCTTATCTCAAACCTTGAGCCTTTTTTTTCTTATATTATCTCTCCTTATTCTCTCGGAGGGTGGGGGGAGTGAGAGAGAGACTGCATAGTCTGGCCCCAACTGAGGCTAAACTATGATATTCATCCAGGCCTAACTGTCAGGATCCTTAACAGTACTCTGGTAGAAAGTAAAATAAAACAAGTCAAAACATTTAACCTAAAAAAAACAAAAAAAGAATACATTTAATTTCCTGTTGATGCTATGAACAGAGAAGGATTTGCCCTGCATACAACACAGACCTCTGCCTACAGTGCTGAGTAACAAAGATGTCCAGTTTCATTCGAGTGTGGAATAGGTCGATGCTGAGGGTAGATGTACACCCTACTGCTGTCAGGTGGCTTAAAAACGCAACGGCATTCAGCAAATATCCCACCAAGGCAGCAACTGTGCCTGACTTCAGTGCTCCTGTTACTCTTACACCTGAAACAACTATTCTGCAGTTTTAACAAAGCTTCTTAAAAACCCTTTATGAACAACTAAGCTTTGGAGCACTTTGTTACTGATGAACAACAGCAAGGAAGAGATGCTTACTCACTAAGGGCTCTTGCTTTTGTAGAGACTGAATACAACTGAAGATTTCTTAAACCTCCAGAAACTGGTCTTACTGCACTGTTGGTTTCTGCTGGTCCCAGTGCCCCGCAGACTTTTTTTGCTGTCAGCTCTGCCACGCAGTCCTTTAAGAGCCAAGAGACCAAAAAGAGAACTGAAGGACTGATCTTAAAGTAATCTAAATCATACATTCCCCTCATCGCCCAAGCACTCAGGATGTCTTCCATAAAATAACTTCTAATACACATTATATATATTTGATTCAAACTTGCAACTTTTGGCCTTTATTTTTTGTTCCTCTTGCATTATAAAACACTGAAAATCTTAGACATGGCACTGCCTCTATTCTTGTAACAGATTCTCAATAGCTATAGAAAAATGCATCCCACACGACCCTGAAGTCTTATTTAGGATGATGTCTTCTATAGGTGACAGGGGTCTTAGAATTCCATGGGCCATTTCATCTTCAGCCTTCAGCAGAACCATCTAGGCTGCTGGTGAATTAGAAATATAGACTTTACAAAACGGAAACGTTTAATGACAAAGCATTAGAAACTTTCACACAGGCCACCGAACAGTCGAGAGAAGGAGACAACGTAGAGTAACTACTTACCTTACATCAGAATAGGAATAAAAAAGCTGAAGAACTTATATTATTTTATTAGTGGTCCATTCTCTTTCAGGCAACAGCTTCTTCCAAAGCACTGCTATGCCACCAGCTCACATGTTCTCTTACTCCAGGGTTTATTTTAGGACCTGGGAGAATCAATCTAAAGGTCTAAGTGAATGGTGAAGTCTCATTTTAATTTACAATGGGCAATGCTCACAGACACAATGACCTCCCAACAATTACAGCAATTGCTATCCATCTGGAGAGAGATGAGAGGAGTATCTGAGTCAGCTCTAAATCTTTCTGTGACCTCTAAAACATTGCATTTCTTATTTTTATCTGTAATGGTTTGCCTGAGAAGGCAAAAGCACAAAGGTAAAGCCAGAGAAATCTGTACATATAATAAACAAGTCAACCATGCTGGGGTACTCTGTGCAGGTTTCTCTACCTCTCAATTAATGCAGGCTCCAGAGTGGTAATAGGGATTTAGTTTTCATAGCAAAAAGATAAATACTTAGAAATATAATTCAAAGGGAGTACCGGAAAGCCCTCTTTCCCACTACTTCATCCTTGATTTATCTATGAATTCTTTATTACAAATCTTCCAGCTCTGGTTTAAATTTAAGAAATCACTGGTAAGGAGGAGGAGAGCAGACAGGTAACAAAGCAAACAAGTATTCTCAAGAGGCTGCATCTCCTCCAGTTTCTGAATCCCAAATCATGCTGTTACACAACACGTTGCCTTTTCTCAAGATATCCTTCTCAACATATTACTCAAGATTCCAAGCTTGGAGTCTACATGGAAGTCTTCCACAAAGGTGAAGCAATTCTGTTTGGCAGTTTAACAGTGTAATAAATCAATAAGAAACAAGAGTAGCTATTAAAAATTGTATTTCCCCCCCAACAGTTACATTTTTAGTGAAAAGATTCAACCACATAAACACTTCACTTCTCTCCTTGAAAAGATTTAACAGCTCCAAAATGCCATAGATACACATGGAGGATGCATGTTAGCTCGACAATGACAGGCCACCACAATCCAGCCAGCAGCCAGAAACACACCTATCCCCCGAAATTAACCCTTTAAGGGCTGCCCCCCTTTGCACCAAAGTTAAAATGAAAGCGCCTCTTAGGCAACCAGGTCAAAATTTAAAGAATCTTTTGGGCTCATTCCTGCTTTATTTTAATAAAAAATTTCTTATCCGGGCCCACAAATAGAGGTAAAAGATTTACTTTCACATTGAACTTTACAAAGCTGCAAATTAATCAGAAGGATCTTTTTCACAAATAGACGTACAGTTGTTCTCGTTACACAGTATTTATTTGCTCAAGATAATTTCCCTCCTTGTGCTCACCAGTCCATTCTTCCTTTTGCATACATTCCACGGTTTCTCTCAAGCTTCTTCCCCGTTTTGAGACCACAACAGCATCCTGTCATCATCATTTCTTGCCATGAAAACAGTCATGTTGTCACAGTCAGATTCTGGAATTGTTACTTCAAATAATTAACAACCATATGAAAGGAACTAGGAACAGGTGAATGGAGTTCTGCTTTAATACAAGTCAGTGCAACCCACAGGGAAATCTAGAAGTATTGTAAAAATGACCTGCACACATGAGGAAAAAAAAAAAAAAAAAAAAAAAATGAAGTGCTAGGTTTCAGGCAACAGTGCTAGAAATTTTATGTGCAGGTTCCTGAACAGACAGTGCACTTCGGGAATTTCACTGCAGGTTTTTTCAGTTTGTAAATGTGTGTCTGTGTGTTTTAAGGCCTTGCAACTACTGACAGAGTAAACCTGGGAGTGTCACCTGTACACTCGCTCTTGGACAGCTTAATGCAGTGCTACTGCCTCTTGGAACAGTGCCTGAAGAAAATGGTATTCTATTAGGATCCAGATAATCTCCAAATCACCAAACAGTTGCAAGGAGCCAAACCATATGCAATTTTTCAAGTGTTTAGAAGCTTAGTTTATTAAAGCCCAGTGCAAGTTGGATTTAAGTTAACGATCATTAATTTTTCATTATGTGGGAGCTAGTCTTGTGCAGCAATTAAAGGGTTAAAGTGGAACTATATGTCGTATTTTAAACAAGTTCGCATATTCTCTATACAAATTTGGCAAATTCACATCACAGCCATAGATCTCATTCTTGCAATTCCTGCAAAATATCTACAGCTCCTCTGTCAGAAGCAAAGAAAAGCCACCTGAACAGCCAGGTCTACCAGGAGTTCACAGCACAGCCCACACAGTAGCACAAGACGGCTGGCGATCTCCGTGTTCCAGCTTAAACAGGTAGGCTTAGTGAACTAAATATGCTTTCGACACGTGCTCCCAAAAGAGCTTGAGGCCACAGAGCAGATGAGTATGGAAAAACTGATTGCATCGGAAACACTGCAGCCAACAGGAAATCAAAAACATGATTTCAAAGCCAATCAAAAAACCAAAACAAACCCCAAAAAGCAAGCATTTATACGTGTATGGATGTAATAAATATTGCAAAGCACATTTGTCTTTTCCCTCCAAGTCAATAAGTATAAAGAAATAACCAATGCACCAAAACATCAGTTTTCTGCAATGAAAAAGTCGAAGTCAGCAAAATACCTGCAAGCCAACTGAAGAGAAAGCATTTGCATTGTCAACCAATCACAAGTTGCTTCCAGTTCTACACAGCCAAATCAAACCCTCTTCAAATTCACAAGTTTGACCTAAATAAGCACCACAGCATGAAAAGCTTCTTTAGAAGTAGGATGTCAAGAGACTTTCTTTAAAATATAAAATAAAATGCAAGATAAAAGGTTTTCATTGGTCAAGTTTGAAAAATTGTCTTCCTTTAGCCAATCACTGTCCCTTTGAGCCAATCAAAAATACACCTTTAGGCTTGTCCTTAATTAACACAGCCCACCTGAGTAGCAAAAACTTATAGGAACAGATGGCTGTGAGATGCATTCTGAGGGTTGGGCAAAGGGAAATAAAATTACAAAGGAGAAAATACCAAGGAACAATTAGGGTGGGCAAAGGGAATTACTAATGCTCAGCCATCCTCCTCTGTCTTCAGGAATCTCACTGTCCTCTCCAGTTCTGTGTCGTTCAGGTGTCCTGTAGTTACTGCCTTCTGTCTTCTGTCTCTGATCTGGAAAATGCCATCACAACATCCTCAGCACCTGTAATAACAATGGGTACAGGAAAATGTGTGCCACAATTACTTCCTTTAAAGAACGGTGGATAGATGCAGTACCCAAACTGTCATTCTACACATCCATAAAATCATTAGGAAAAGAAAAAGAGGACAGAAAGAAGAGAAAGCTGTGTTTTCTTGTCTTTCTGGGAGTGAAACCCGAAGTGGTCCAAACATTTCAACAGTGGATTTAAAACGTTCCTTTGCAAGCCTACGGAAATCAGTTTGTTTTTAAAGAAAACTAAGAATTCCTTGCTTTCACATATTTCCAAGCAGTAAGACTTGAAAAAAAAAAAAAAACCAAAAAACATACAATTGTCACCACAGCCATGTAGAGATAATATTTTTGTTTGTTTCATTGCCCTGTAAACTCTGGCACTGCCTAAGAGAATCATTGAGCTTCTCCAAGGTATGAGGAACTCAACTGTTCAATCAAACTTGTACTGCCCTATGCATCAAATTGTCCTTTGAAAGTGAAATTTAGATATTCTTTACTTTATCTTTATTCATTACTCTTTGCTTTTAAGAATAGAGATTGTTTTTAGCAGGCCAGCTGAAAGGTTTTTGGTGTGCCCCCCTGCCTCGCCACTCAAAAATCATTTAAGTAGCTGTTATAAACTAACATGTCTTGAAAACATTCCATTCTCTAATGGAAGCGCAGTCTTTTCTTTCAAACTGAGGGCTTCCATTTGCCCTGGGAACAGATTCAGCTTCGCTAAGTAATGCTTTTATCCCTAGCCTGAAGAAATCTTTTCCAGAAGAATTCAGTGTGTGGACTTTCTCAGTTATTGGATTTTTAATTTTTTTTTTCTTTTCAATTGAGGTTATCAACTGTGTATAATTAGCATCAAAACCCATGTGCCCTAAGCACAGAAAGATGTTATTACCTTCCTATAACCATCT
>WHYT01017436.1:514786-542845 GCA_009806455.1 Tetrax tetrax
TTTTCAGTTCTCTAATTTGCTCTTTAGTTGCAGTATAGAAGGAAAAGCAGCCAAAAAAAAAAGGGGGGGGGGGGCAGGAAGAGAAGGTTGTAAATTCCCCTTGCTAATGGCCTTAAAAACTAAATCAATACTTGTGAAATGTGACCACATTTATTTTTATACGCTGAGTTATAAGCAATCAAAAGAAATATTACGGACCAAGCAGTAGTTTGATTTTCATATGTAGGACCCATATCTTATAGGACTACATCAAAAACTGCTCTGATGCTCTCTCTTGCCAACACTCAGAAGCCCTGCAGTCATCTCGCTTTTCGTCTCCTCCACAAACTGTTTTTTCCTTGATAAAAACATAAATGATATATAGCACTACAATCCAGCTCTGAATTAACAAGTTGCTCTGTTTATTTTTTTTTAAATGCCCAAGAACCAGTAGCCCCTACAAAAAGAAAGATTTTATTTGCAAGGATTCTGAAAAACAAGTCCATGCTAAAAAGAGGAGGGAGTAATGACTTTTAGAAGCGTTAAGAAAGCAAATGCACATAAAGCACGGCTGGTGCCACTGTATTTTTTTCACATGCATCTCCCTTTAAAGCCAAGGAGGCTTTGCTATGCAAGTCCAGAGCAGCTGGAGTAGCCTAGCAACCGCAGCATCACAGATGACGTCACATTAGCACAAGCGATGAGCTGGATTACTTAACAGATGTTGATTGTTTTCCTCAGGTCTCCCCTTTCTACAGTCAAAATAGGAAAAAAAAAGTCTTATAAGCATCCTTAAGTTCCAAGCAGAAAAGGAAATTTAATTCTAGATAATCATGCAACCCCATAAACACATCAGGATATTTCTGCCTGTCCCAAACAACCTCCGCTTTTGGCACTGCTCTTCCGCGCAGCCCACTGTGCCGAGGACGCAGGCGTTTAAAACCCATGATGAGCAGAAATAGCTTTCGGCACAAAGGACGCCGGGAATTCTGCCGTTCATTTTGGCTTTCGCTATCAAAACGGCTACCGCAGGAGAGCGGGTTCGCGCTCAGCCAGCTCCTGTTCTGATTTTCTAGGCCCACCTGGCACAGCTTCAATACCAGTGTCACTGTCAATGTGAACTTCTGATAACTTGCTATTTGCCCAGACTTTGAATGGGAAAAGAGAAGGAAGTGCAAGAAATACAGCTTGTCCCCAACAACAGGAAAAGAGAAAAAGCCAGATTTTAAAACTCTGTTCTATTTGGAGGAAAAGGCAAGAGTACAATAAAGAATACAGTACACTTTATAATACATAGTTTACCATATAGCACTTCTTAAATGAAGGTGCAATCAGTACAAGAACCAAGGTGGATAAACAATTCATTAAGGAAAGATTATGAATTGTGTTTGAAAGGATAATCATTGGCCTGAAAAGGAGATTATGACTGCACTTTCTCCACAGTCAGCCTTTGGATAAAATTTACTTAACACTTTCATAAATGATCCGGAAGAGAAAAGTAGTCTTATCCTAATGAAATTTGATGGCAATACAAAGTTAGAAAGTTCCGCCAAAACACCAAGGAGAAGCAAAACAATACGCAGGAACAAACAGGGTAGCAGTAAAGACCTGACGTGGCAAAGGGAGTTTAGCTATTCTTTTAGAAAGGAAGGGAAAAAAAAAAAAAAAAGATTAGAAGTTATATATTTCTATGTCTCATGGTATAGTTTTAAACAAGATCAGTAAAGAATGGATTTTAGACACAATTCTAAATGGTTTTATTTCCTGCTCACTCCTCAGTTCCTTTTCTTATTTGGTAGAACTGCCAATGTTTTCATTTGCAGGAATTACATACAACCCAGCATTTGCAAAAGCCTCCAGCAATTGCCTTTGAAAAGACAATTTGATCTATCAAATAAAAGGTAATATTACCTTCCAGGTAGACAACTAAGTGGGTGGGTAACCCGAGGGCACAACACCCAACAGAACAACACCTTGCAATCAAGACTCAAGCCCATGCTGATTTCTTTTAAGATTACACATTAAAGATAGGTGATACATTATTACAGAGAGAAATATAGCCTTTATCCAAACAACAGCAGCCACACAGAAAGTTCTTGCAGGCTATCAAATCTGATGCCACCATGCAGTTAGGAGTACAGGACCATCTACTTCACACCAAAACCAGTAGTTCCCAGACAAGGTCAGCCCAGTCACTTTCAACACACGTATCACTGCCCTCTGGGTATTGCATCTCGTGACCTTATTTCTATTCACTAACAAAAGAGAGAGTTCATTATCCACCACTTCTCCGTTCTTCACGAGCACCTGACTCTTGAGTGAGATACAAAAGGCAACAGTACTTCCCAGATCTGGAACCAGTTTGTTCAGGGAAAGTGCAAAAAGGGAAGATACCTTCACGTCCATAAGTTAATTAGTTATAATACAACAATGCCACCACCTCCTGAAGGGCAGCAAGTCCTACTGGTTTCAGCTGAGCATTTCAATGATCTGGAAACAGAATGGAAAACTTCTCTGTTGAACTCAAGCAAGGGTAAGACCACAGTCTGCAAACCAAAGGAGTACTCTCAGCACTGCTTTCAGCCTTCCAGAAGCCACTTACGAAGCATGATTATTTCTGAAGATGTCCTCTAGCAAAAAAAACCTGGGTGACATTTGTCCAGAAAAAGGTCATCCACATTTCTCAGCACAAAAGCAGGTTTTGTTCAAGTCCAGTCCTACAACCCAAACTATCCAGAGGTAAATGAAACCCATCTAACAAGTCTGCTCATTAAGCAGTTCTACAGCTGCCTGTGCTCATGTACAAATGCAAACATTTCCAGAGAATAGAGAAGGGGTTTCCATGTGGTAAAAGGAAAACAGGGATTAGTGAATAGAGCTTCTGCTGAAGTCCCACTTGGCTCCCACAACGGATGTTTTCTTTCTAATCAAGTAAAAAAAAAAAAAATTTAAAAGCAGAGCACAGGTTACAAAGTTAAGTTGCACATTGCCAAAAGCCTGCAACCAAGACAATAGGACGGTGAACCATGTTTACTTTTAGCACATCCTTCACTGAGCTTTGCACTTCCAGTAATTAATGTATAGAACAATGAAAAAGGCACACTTACACCTGACCTCCTACAACCTATACATCCAACTTCACTCTCCACAGCTGTCCCTTTTCTGGGCACACATTTCTGCACTGAAATAGAGACTTACATATACCCCCAAAAATATTCCCATCTTTTCATGAGCAAAGCGTTAATTGTCACAAACTTTCAGACATGCAAATTCTTCTCCCTTCTGCCTTACACTTTCTCACCCTCATCCTTACTAGAAATTAACAATAATTAACAGGTAGGCCTATGTCCTGTCTTAAAAAGTAATAGTGATAGTCTTGTTCCACTAACTTTCAAAAAAATTCCCACTGCAATTAGGTTCTAATTGCATTTCCTTGGATTGCTGGATTTAGTAGTTCTTTTACACCACCTGGACTTCAGTCTGAGCAAGTCAAGATGATCTGAAGGTGAAATGACTTTACCACACAGCAGCAGAGATTGTAGGTAGCCACTGAGCTCAGCACGTGCAACTGCTCACCAGTTCACCTACGTTTCAGAAAATTTCACTAAGATGACTGAAGCTGGTGCTTTCCACAGCAAGTACTCAGCTACAGCGACATCAAGCCAGTCGGGTACAAGCTGGATTAAAATCACAGTACCTTAACACAAAGGAAGATGCTAACTGATGCACACACAGACCTGACTTGTTTGTAGTCATCTGCAAAATTAATTAAACTCAAATATCTTTTAGAAATCTGAAGGTGAAGCCTGTAATGAATTTATAAATGCTAAATTTAAAAAAGAAAAATTGCTTCCCCCAAGATCTTTTTGTACAAGCATTTCTTCAATCACCTTCCAGCAACTATCTTCTGAACATTAACTCTTCTCTAAAATTCCCAGCACTAGTATCCTAGTCTGGCATTCTAAAAATACAATACACTGCTAAGAGGAGAAGCACATTAAAACAAGCATTGTGTTCAGAAGAATAAAACTAAACTGAGAAGAGCTCTATACCCATTTCTCCATCACTACCTGGTATATTATGAGCATGGTCTCCCTCCTAACTCCACAAGCAGCCTGAGTTCATTTTTAATGCCCTACCATCCAGAGAACGCGTCTAACTTAGCCAAGGCATGTGTTTGCGGCTCAGCTTTGCCCTCCCCAAGGGACCAGCTTTCTTCAAGAACCAGCACGACACTCCTGTTGCTATAGGAACAGAGCTGTAATCACCAAGGTCTTGGTATAACTCACATATCGTGCTTACGAGCTGCACAGCTTCCATTTGCAGATTTGCCAGAGTGGCGACGTAAGCAAGCCAAGTGCTAGCCTATCATTTAGATATGCAAGTAACTGGGAAACAGGAAATAAGGTTTTTTACGCAGTACATGCTTCTGGGCATACAACTTCCTGAAAGGCATTTTGCTTATATTAAAAAATATGTGAGAAAGCCTTAATTTCATCATTTCAAGCTCAAGAAACCTAATGAGTCTGAGCTGCGTTAGTTCTTGCTGCAATGCAGGGAAGACTACTAATACGCTAATATCTCAAAACAGCTCATGATTACATTCCCTCTCTAGCATACACACGGGTTGAACAGAAATGCCTTTGGGTTCCTCGGTTATTCTTGGAGCCGTAAAACCAAAAAAACCCAAACCACCCGCAGATGTCAACTAAAAAGCTCCTTGAGTAAAGAAAAATGCCCTGTAGTTTGCACTTTCATAAAGGTGTGAACATTACAGCAATGATTGAAAAAAAATGGTTATTAAAAAATGTGAGCATGACATTAATGTTTAGTCTCTTAATACTAAATTTAAGTATTAAACACTTCAGCTTAGAGTTTTATAACCCAGGAGGGTTACTGAGATCTCATCCACTCTGCTAGCAGTTCACCTTTCAACGGATAATGAAATAATTTTAACACATCAGATAAGCCTCAAACCTGTCACGGATGCAACATGACTGTCTGGATCAGTTGAAGATGAGAATGTGTGAATTGGCCAAAGTATTAATAAAAATAGGTAAAATACCAAGCTATTAACAGAATTCATACATCTGAATTGCGTAAATGCTCCTTGCTCTTGGTGGATTGTAGCCCATGTTAGGCAAACAGCAGCTCTAGAGAAGTGTAACAAAGTCAAGACATTAAGCACTTCCTGGGATTCTGGAATATACCATAAAAAAAGGGTAAAAGAGCTGGAATTAAAAAAAAAAAAAATCCATAAAAAACAAAACACCAAACCCACCTATATCAAGACTGAAGTACGTGCTGTGGTCATTCAAGATCCCTTCACAAATCTGTTGCTCTAATACATGTTGCAGCTAGAAATGTAAATAGTTTAGAACACATACTAGAAAGATTGGCACTAATTTCAATTTGATATCTGCTATGGCACATTAGATAGCCCTGGACATGTGTCATTATCACCTGATTTAAACAAAGATATTCAGCAATGCAATCAGAATAACTTTGAGCTTCCAGTCAGGAAAACAAGATTCACTCAACAGTACACAATGGAGATGCTTCACGAGTGAAGGGGTTCCAAATGTACATTTCAAACGTAAAAGGAGATCGGGAAACAATCCTAAAAGACAGTTTTTTTGTACGTCTGAACTGATGAAATCCTTTTGAAAGCAAGATGGGAAATAAAAAGATCAAGAGTTTAATTTCTCCTCTTCCTATAAAAATAAGTACAAACTGAAGGGGAGTCAGACTTCAGGCTTGCTTAAAAACTACAGAGGTATTCTAAGATGCTTCTTGATCAAAATTAGTAAGAAACTTCTCTTGCTGAACAGCAAGACAGCAAGCAGAGTATCTAAATGTCAGAGATATTGTTATTAATAGTGGCTCACTGAAGGTTTATGGCACAAGCACTTGAATTCAGCAGGGACAAGCGTAAACTTTCTTGAATGCACTGTCACATTGCTGCAAATATGTATTGGACACATAGGTTGCAGTGACTCCCTGTGGTCAAACAAATAGACTCAACAAAGAAGCTGACAGATCTTTGTCAGAAACCGTAGTAGGGAGCACCAGACAGTGATAAGCTCAGCAGTCCTACCTCAAGTAATTACTATGAGGCCACCAGCCAGATGTTCTAAGACAGTATTTAATGGATGCACAACAAAGAAAAGCATAAAAATTGTAACAGAGACTGCGATATACTTACAAAATTCTAGACCATCCATCCTCTACACTCTTCTCAAAAAGAAAAAAAAAAAAAAAAAAAAAAAAAAAAAAAAAAGACAAAACCTTCCTGTAATGCTAGAGCCAGACTACAGAATTTTTAAGTGACACACAAAAATTCACAGGTCTATAACAAAGCTTTTAGAGTGCTAAGGCCAAGAATGTCATTCCCTTTTTTTGGAATGAAACGGGGGCATAAAATCAGCTTTCTGTCTTTTGTGTGCCTGCTGGAGGAAAATGACTCTAAAGATAGGTCTGGAACAAGTTAGGCTGAGAGCAATCTGTCCTACTATTGGAAAAGATGATTGTGAAATCCACTAACATACTAACTCGTAAATAAAGTACCTTTTAGTTGTTGTGTAAGGCAAGTTGCATAAAGGAAAAAAAACCCTCCAGAGGAGATTCGATGAAAACAGCAGAAAAGGAAGACACTTCCTTTAAGCAATGCTGAAGAACACAAAACATTTTGAGTACCTCAATGCGTGGACTTGGGATGCGGTTTTTCAGCGCAAGATAATGCCATCTAGTGGAGACAGAATCTCCCTTAAGACGGTAAATTGGACACCTACGCAATTTGTGTTCTCTATTTCCAAGACTTTCATCATCAACCCTTCCTGTTCTACACCAGCAGGATATAGAAAAAGGTACAGACAGATGGCAATGACTGCTGCTGTGTGAACCACCACGCCTAAGAGCACAGAGGAAAACTATAATAACTGCCTGCTATAAATCTGGAGAGATTTCTAAGGCAATTAAAATACTGAGCAATAAATTATAGTTGCTTATGTCTATACAGATACTACAGTTTCACCTTTCTCCAAAGGAAACAAGGTTTGGCTAGGTTTTCTCATTTTCCTTTGTTCTTCACACTATTCACTACTTAATTTGGAGAGACGGCACACTGGAATATGAAATGAACCAACATCCTTCCCAATTCTCTAAATATTTAGCCTTTTTCTTTCTTTGTTCTTTTTTTCCCCCTACCATGAAAAATCTTAATGGTCAGACCACCAGTTTAATCATAATTTGGGAGGATCAAAGGTGGATTGTTGGGCCGAATCTCCCAGGAAAGACAGAGTGTCTCAGATTGGATCAAAGCATCAACAGGGAGGACTTCACTTCCCTACAGACAAAGTTTTAAGAATCTTCAAGCACTTGAAGAAAATGATGACAGAAAAATCAGCTAGCATCTGTTCAAATATGGTACAAAGACAACTTCTAAAAACACATATTAAGTTCTTGTATTTCCTGTATTGTGTGATTAGTGAGTCTAGAAGTAAATTGAACTGTTTGTCTCTCTTGTGATTACATTTTAAAGTTCAATTTTCCGAGTCTCCAAAGCCCTCTGCAAAGTGAGAAAATATAATTTTACAGATAATAAAACCAGACAGTCTAAACAAGAAAGTTAGACCAAGCTGTGCAGGAGCAGAGCTGTACAACTTATCTGTCTCGTCTGGCTGGACTTCTGTTTCTACTATCTTCTTTGTCCAAGTGCAGGTAATTCAGCATACATTTTCACTGTGAGAAATGTAACTACTTCAGGGATAATGCTGAAAAATGCCAACTGCAACTAAGACAGTCTTTTTTAACTGAGGAAGTCTCCCCAGTTTTTTATGAGAAATTGGCAAAATTTCACTTTAGACTGGCAGAAAAGTTTAAGAATTCTGAGCCAAAATATACAAGTATATCTATCTCCATCAATCCCGCAGCTATGTGAGGAATGAACACAGGCTCAAAACTGAAGAGCAAGTTTGTGCAGGTTGTGTTTCTAATGGTTTTCTAAGTGTCTTAGATCTATATTAAATTTCTAGGATACAAGTCTTACAATTTTCCTTCAATACCAAATCCTACATTACAAATGTGATCTGGCACGAAGCCTACAAATGGGAGGAAAAAAAATCAGAAAGAAACATTCAGGTTCAAAAGAGATTAGTAGATTCAGAGTAGTGCCACACAATTGTTTACCAAGACTTCTGAAAAGAATTCATAAAAGCAGCACGTACTTCAGCCTCTTAATGAGAATCTAAACAAACCAAAGCAGATTTGCAAACCTATTTCATGTCTACTACCCTTGTCTGGAAATTAATTATGTTGTGCAAATTAAAGAAATGCAATGAGAAACAAATTCCTCCTATTGCTAAACTTTCTCTCTTACTCTTTTGAGATAGTAACATTGTACTTCACTTCCACTTGCCACCTCCAAACTTGTTCATTTTTAAACACAGATGTCCAGCTTAACAAGAAATATAAAAATTGAGATGAAAGTAATCTTATGCAGAGGATCTATCCTGAATACAGTAAGACACATGCAGAACCAGAGGGACTTATTGCATACCTGAATTTAACTTCACCTACAGCAAAAATCAAATCAGGTTAAAATTTATTTCTATTTAATGTATTACATAGAGTAGGAAGTGATATATGTGCATTCAGTTTGCAGGACTTTGGCTGTCAATGTTTTGAGTTATCATGGAGAATAAGATGTTTAGTTACACTCTTCATCCTAACAAATCTTAGGTATGTCCAAGACTGACTTAACTTGTTAAAATAAAACCACCTGTTGAACAGTACACTCTAGTTCTCTTCCAAAGATTAGAGCAGGCAATGACTTGCACATCCCAGACTGCAGGATGGGTTTAAGTTTGTGACATTTTATTACAGAAATACAGGAACCTAAATTTGGTGTTTTCTGAGATTGTTCTCACAGATTAGATAAACACAGGGCAAACAAATCCAATACTCACCCTGATCAATTGAGTGTTGAGGAAGCTGGCTAAGTTGGCTATTCACTACACCTGCATATGTGCGCAAGAATTCCTCTTCATTAGCAGTCAGCTGGAAATGTACAAAGAGTGAGTCAGCAAAAAGGAAAATGAAGATATTATCTCCAACTTCCTAATAAGAAACATCACAGTTGCCTCTATTCTACTTTTCAACAGTTTAATCTGTTATTTGTGCAAACGACACCATCAGCAAGGACACAGCAGCAAACTGGTACATCCTGTATTCACGGAGAGATCCAAGTTGCCTTAAAACAGTTGCTTTATTTTTCTGGTTTTCCAGTAATGACAAACTTCATTGCATATACAGAAATTATCAAATGCTCAGATTCAGTTTTAGGCATTACAAGCCTGAATTAAGCAAAAGTTAATTGTGTTTAACTGCATATAATGGTTAAAGCAATGACGGCTAAAGCAATTCAGCGATAAAACCAGATCATCACCTCCCCATCTCAGTAAGACCTATTCCAGTTACTACAAAACTATGTCTGGAAAGCCACAAAATCTGGGCTATGACAGTGCATCTTACATTTGATCCCATCTTCCTCAGCATGAGTAGGACTCTCACTTTCTGCTGAATATACATCTCCTCCGGACTCTTTCCGGGGACGCCCTCACGGTTCATTCCCCTCCTGCCAGCTCCTGGATTTCCTGAAGACATAAGATCAGAAAAAGACAAACTAAAAATAGGTAATGGGGTATAATAGGTAAGTTTAATTTCCAGACTACCTATTTTTTGCTAGTGGGCAGACCACTTAATAGCCTGGGAGAGTAAGGTATCACATGCTTCATCAGAGAAATTCTTAAAAATCTGAACAGCAAAATTGGGCTGCACATCTGTGACCCAAACATTCAAAGAGGCTGATGTTCACATCCCTACCAGCTCATTATCTGTTGTTACATTACTGCAGGAGCAGAGAAGGACAATTCTAACAACAAGATGAAAGAATCATGCTGACAGAAGACCCCGTGGTTTTGGTTTTTTCCCCATAAATAAGCACAGCCAACATGAAAACAGGATGCAGAATGCATTGCTGTCAAGCCTGCAATGGCTAAATGAAAGCTGGATCAAATCTAAACTCTCAAGCCTTTCTCCTCTCTCTTTTTTCTTCTTTATATCATATAAAGATGGTCACTGCACTTTTGTAAAAGTTAATAAAATTTGTAAAATGGTTTTGGAGGGAAAGAAGAGCTAAGAGGAACAGGGAACGAGTAGAATTTATCATCCTTTCTCATATCATTTAAAAGCTGAAGTTTTGCTTTTCTCTTTTAATAAAAAAATTACATTATGGAATAAACAGAGTATGCTATCTACAGTCTATAGCGCAGAGCATGATTAAACTTTGTTGTCTGAGTATCTGGCAATTATTTAAGTTCCACAATAGGGTGTTTACCAAGACAAAAAAAACCAAACCAAACCAAAACAAACATTCAGGCACACTATTCAGATGCCATTAAAAATCATCCTGGAGCATGTTTATTAAGTCAACAATACTAAAAACCTTGACTTCAAATTTAGAAAATGATAGTGCTTCAAACAATAGACTCGTACAGCAGCGTAACAAACCTCTTACAAGTACTGTGTGTTGGAGAAATGTAACGCCTGCTAAGGAATCCGTGGATGGAGGTGTGAGCAGCCACTCTTGCACATGCACAGCTCACAGAAGTAGCTCCAGAACAGCTCTCCAATTAGTTTTCATTCACAGAACTGGTCTGGTTGTATACTAAGCTATAAATCTGCTTTCCTGGACTTCAGTAACCAAGGGAATACAGTGGACATGACGCATGCTTAGTGAAGACTATCACAGCAGGTTCAAACAGTTTTCCATGTAATGTTTTCCTGTAGTCATTACCAACCTCTCCTCCCACTTTATTTTCATTATTACTTTTAAGGGAAAGTAATCTGGGTGTGGAAACAGTTTAAAATTACACATAGGCGCTCCTGAGTGAGTCAGAAGTAATGCAAACTTAAGCAGCAGCTGCTGGGATAGGCTTTACAACCCGCATGACTTAGCGTGAAAGTAACAGTAGTAAAAAGTGGAGAAAGCCGTATCACCAGTCCTACTGCAATAACTTTCCAGTGGGAAGATTTGCATGGCACTGATTTGCTATACACTGTTCTGCTTGGAAACTTGCAGCCTGTAAATGTGCAAGGGGATCATATTATTTTGCTCTAATCAGAAAACTGCTTTCTGAAGGGGGAGTTTATCAGAATACCAAGTAAGTCTGAAAGGTTGTAACTAGCTCTTAATACTACAATAATTCATACTTTTTTTTTTAATGTTGTTACTTGAAGAGGGAAGGTGCTGTACTAGTAGCCAAAGAAATGGATTTAGAAAAGAAAAAGCATAACAGCAAAATCCTGAACTGTCGTAGCACACCTATTGTTTAAAAATGGAACAAATTCTCTGGGATATCTATCAATAGGTGGCACCACACACAAGCACCAGGAAAATGCCAGAGCTGCCCCCACGCCAGGTAGGGGGACCACATTTCAGCATTGCTCTACACAGAGATTCCACGAGATTTGTAGTCTATAGATGTCATTATCCATTGTTTTCCATCATAATACTCTTCCAGTTGTTTATTCATTTTTCAAACTTTAACAAGGGGTGATCAAAATTCCTGTCTAAACCTGGTTCTTCCAAAGTAAACTTCAGTCCAGATGGATTTACCATGGAGCTACCTATTTAATAGGAAGGATAAAAACACTAAAGCCTGCCCTTTCAGCAAAGACTTTAAAAAGTTTGTAAGCAATACGGGAGAAAAAGCACTTGACATGGCTCAAAGGCCGTTAAAATATATGTATAAAGAGGTTAAATTAAGATTACAGATCAACACTGCTTTGCTTTTCATACACCGCACAATTATTTTGGGTGATAGCCTCAGCCACCACAGCTTTCCCTACTTGATGACATCAAAGTAGAAAGACTTAAGACAGTACTGAGACACCAGCATGAAAAAATTTAACCTATCTCTGGTCCTGTTACACAATGCTTTTGTAATACACAGTTAGGGATGACAATACCACTCAGCATCAGGAAATTTCCACAACCATTTACAAAGCAAGTCTGTGCCCAGAATACAGGACGATCCATCTTTACAAATGAAGGACTGAAAAACCTTATCAAAGTACTTATCAACTTTGGTTTCTCAAGGAAGCTACAGTAATATGCTACACATAATGAAATGTTACTTCAGCAGCATTTCCCTAACCCTACAATTCTTTCTGTCACATAGATGAAGTCATCATCCCCCCATCCTCAACCAGTAAAACATCAGGGATTTCTCTGCCAACATACCTGCTTCTAAAAAGCACAGAAGATCAGATAACCCACGTGTTCAGTCCTGATTAATGAGCGTAGCTGGAAAAAATGTGCGAGGAAATTGCCCTGTGAAAACAAATGAGCAAAGCATTACAGAAATACACAAAGCTGAAAACCAGAAAGACTCTTCATTCAACATGCTTTGAATCACAGCCTGCTTTAGAACACGGTCTAGCCACAATTCATAAAACTGTAGGCTTCTCTGGAGTTTGTAGACCCTTTATATTTCTAAAGACTAAGTTTTCTAGAGGTCAAGTCATTCTTCATCTGCAAGATTTACACCCTGACCATACAATGATATTCCCTATCGCTTGAGAATGGAATGTATTCAAGCTTTGCATTCTTTAAGACCCTTTCAGCATAAAATCCAACTCCCTGGAAAAAAAAAACAAACAAACAAAAAACCAAAAAAAAATAGGCATAGTTTACCAAAGATCTTAGGTAAACTAGGGAGAAATGTAAAGCATGCTGATTTTGACCAAAATTATTGTTTTCAACTACGCATATGTTATCTGAATATAGTAATTATGAAGACTGGCACTTGAAAGCTGGGCTGGAAAACCCTTTGCACAGAATTTTTCAGACCAACCTCACCATTCAGTCACCAACAGCTAACAGTTACAGACTTTTTTTTTTAGATTGGTAACATATTTCTGAACATATTTTACAACTGACACTGGATACCAGGGCACGGTAAGAGTTTTTAACTCTTCCTATTCATCACGTTAGCCTCTAAGACAAGCAGCTCAATCTCACAAATCAAGTGACAGCTCAAGCCCTCTGTGATGCGCAATGCAAGCAAGTGCCTGCTACTCTGGACAGCATCACAGCTAGAATCATGTAACAGCTTAAGTTGCTGTACTTAATTAAGAGTCTCTGATTAGGGAAGATATGCATACCTGCACCATTTGTTAATAAAGTACAGCTTAAATTCACCAAACTTTTTTTTTTTTTTTGGTAGTCAAAAGGCAAAGGCAGATCCAGACTAATTCCAGTTCTCTCATGGCTGTTCATCACCCCATGCAGAAGTCATTAGGAGCAGGGAAACAAGAGAGGAGTAGCTAGAGCTACTCAACTGTTCTGTATGCCAGGTTCATCAGAGAAACGCTGAATCCAAAATACCTGCCAGCTTCACACATAGGTTCTCTGCCTCTTACTAACAAGTGCTGGAAGCAGCTGAGCTTTATCAATGGCTCAAAAGAATCATTTCACCTCTCAAGAGGAGAGAAATTGCCTGCTCTGAAAAGATTATTTAAGCCCTACCTCACTAATTAGTTCCCACTGTTCTTGCCCTCTAAATATGCAATGCAGTCCCAGGAAAGATTATCTACAGCACTGACAACAGGGCCGTTTGCTGTAACTAATTGCTGTTCTCATTCCTATGAGCTTCAAAGACACATCCCCACCACCACTATACAAATACTCACCACACAATCCCCTCCTAAAGAAAAGGCTTAGAGAATGGATCATAACCACTTCTGAGACACGCTTCTGTCCTACTGACAGCAACAGCATATTTATAGCTACCATTAAAACTCCCCACACACCCCCCAAATTGCAAATAATAGTCATCTATGCATGTGTTATCTTTAACACCAAATACAAATGAAAACAGAAAGATAAAAAGTTTTCCTAACCCTATAAATTCAGAGGAATTGAGCAGAGAACTGTTGAGAGCCTCCACAGACAGACCATGTTCATTGCCAGCCAGAAGGCTTACCTCATAGACAGTTTAACTTTCAAGCTAAGGTCTAGTCCTTCTACCAGTCAGTAGCAGCACCCAGAACATGCTGGCTTTGTTTGATCCATGTGGCTGTCCCAACTTCACCACAGTCACAACAAACACATGGGGGGAACACCAAGCTGACACACCAGAACATGAGAACTTCTCTGCTAAATCGTAAGGCACATCCTCTGAATAACAGGCACGTTTCCTGCTAAAGGCTCCAAAAATTACTTAAGTAAAATAAATCAGGTTTTATTATTTTTTCTTAAAAGCAAAGACTAAAAGTTCTGTTGACCAGTCCAAGGCCACACACAGGTTCTCCTACCAACTTCTTCCTATCTGTTCTAAATGGCAGCTCACACTTTCACGTTTTCAACTACACATCAACATTTCTACATTCATCTCTAACGAACCCTAAGAAATAAGATCTAAAAATATTTTGCAACTGTGTATTTTGGGGGTGGGAGGGAAGAAGTGCAAAATATGAGAAAGAGTTTAGCAAGACAGCTGAGCAACAGCTGAATCACTACTAGCACAAGTTCTGCTCACAATCTTAAGAGTCCCAATAGCCCCGTGTGCTACATGATGATCCATCCCTGAAGCATTTTTCATGTCAAATAATTCCTTGCCTCAGTTACAACTACCAGCTCTGAATTCTGCTTCTTGGCTCACCTACATCCACCTTCTACTCCTGCAAGGTCAGAACATTGTTTATTTTGTCCGTGCTCAGCTACAGTTTTTTGTCCCTCTGTCTAAACAAGTGGTGACTGCTTCACTTAGTTTACTAATGCTGCAGGACTCGGGTAGGTCAGATCACTTTACCTTCACAGAAGCCTCTCTATGCTCATGCAGGTACTACAAACAGCTGCTTGAGCTCCTGACACCAATGAGCACTTCTACCACAGAAAGCAAGATTCAGGTTTTCTCCTGGTTACAAGGTTCTGTCAAAGCCTAACTCATGCCTTGTACTCCCACAAGTATGATGGAAAAAAACCAACCAAACCAAACAACTAAACAGTTTCCAACTTAGGTGTCACTAGACAAGAACATAAAACCATTTCTCAAACTTATAATCAAAATTCTTCTTGCCCCAACGGGCTTAGATTCCCAGCCAGGATAAAACTAGGCAAGGTCCTTTACTGTGGAAATGAAATGAAAGTTATTCCAAGCACAAAACCTTCAGTTTCAATTCATCCTTATCGTTCTGTCCTAAGCAATTCTACTTCTAGGGTCAGGGCTTGCTACAAATAGTATTTTTTAACTTTTTATACAGAAAATCTTGAAAGCAGTGAAGTAATGTTTACAAGTTCATGGATGTCCATATAGAAGATGGAAAAAGGTCCAAGTCTTCACTTTAGGTTCCATCACTTAGACGTCACGCTGCTTCCCTAAACATCAGTAGGTTAAATGAGTTTTTAAGCTAAAAACACATTCATTTAGAAGAAACATGTTTTAAAGTACATGTCACTGAATTACAACAGCATAAGGAAATTGAACAGACATCAGGATGCAACATGCGAAATACAGTACGCTGTCAGTTGAATGTCAGCTGATCAGCAAAGATTAAAACAAATGTTGCATATCCTGTACATCATAAACTTTTATCAACAGCACTAATGAATCCTAGTGTTTATAGTTAAAACACAGAATTAATTTATTTACCTTTTGTTGCCCAATAGATTATATTGCATATGAGAAACATTTCCTGAAAGATAACATTTCAATCTGTATTTTCAGCACTAAAGCCAGAGAGGGAAATAGAAAAAGGAATCCCCACAGCATTAACAGAACTCGACGGGAAAGCTGTTCATTCACAAGAATGAATAGCCAGAGCTGCTCAGAAGCCCAGTTACACATTCACTGATACCTACTGACCTAAGCGAAAAAATTCCAGCGTCTCAGCTGCATTTCTGGTAGTCATATCCTAGCACTACAGGAAGAAATGCCAAAGGCTGATGAGGCCACACAGAATGTACTGCCCTATCAAGTCTGGAACGAGTCTCTCCAGGTAAGGGCGAGGCAGATGTGCCAAGCCAACAGGAAAGTCTGCGCTGCCAACACCTTATCTATTTTGCAGCTGAGTGTGGTTCTGTTCTCCAATGCCACTATTCAATCCCTTTCTCACAAAAAAAAAAAAGACTAACCTGTGCATTTCAAAAGCTGTAGTTTTAGCTTGAAAAGATCACATTCTTCACTAAACCATGTTAAAAGACTAAATCCTACAAGCTTGTCCTGCTGCACCCAACACACTGCAAATGGACATAATTGGGTCACCCAATTTTTCTATTGTTTGGCAGGCATAGGGAATGAAATTTAGTTCTCATTTATTTTTAAAATGATTCACAAGACAGAATAATAAATGAGAAAGATCTATATATTACAGCCAAAACTGCCAGCCCAGCTTTGGCAAAGCAATAAATGTGGGTTTAAAAGCATTCTCTCCCTTTCCCAAGCAGTCAGCGAGTTGGTCAGTAAACAAATGGAAAGCTGTCCTGCTCCTCAGCACTTCATTCCCCGTGCTGCCTGCAGAAGGGCTGGGTCAGGAATGCCTTCTGCTCTGCAAGGCCCAACATGTGGACTGGGCAGAGTCAAGCACGCCTGACATCCCCGGTCCGGTCCCTGTTTGTCTGCCTACCAAATCGATCTCTTCGGCTGTGGAAAGAGTACGAGCAATCCTGTTCCCCTGGGGAAAGAACTGTAAGTATCACCTTTATGCAAAACACGGTAGATTGAAGTTATACTTTCTAGGAAGGCAGTAAACTGGACGTGGTTTTGGAACCAGAAGACATAGGCATGTCTACACTGAAAAGTAGTTGGGCTACTTCAGAAGCATGTTACCAAAGTAGAAGGGGATTAGGTATTTTTAATTTTTTCCACCAGCATTAAGAGACACTTCCCTACCTCTCCTCACTGTTACTTGTCCCGAAAAGTTTATAATGAAAATAAAACTTTAAAATTCCCCAAAACAAACTAAAAGACTATACTGGCTTTCTCTTCCATTACTGACACTGGGCACAATGGTACAGTATGTAATGAAAAAATATCGCCCTTGCAGTTAGTCCCCCTTTTTTTCCTAACTAGATTTAGAACATCAGTTACTGTGTTTTCACTTTAAAAAAGCATAGACAGGAGAAATCTGTACTCAAACTCAGTTTAACTAGTCTGTTTTACAGACAGATGGAAACAGCTCCTCAGGAAACTCAAGCTCACTGGCAAGAGCTGTTTTGACTCAATGCTTTCAGTAGAGGAGGATTCCAGCACACAGCAACTGAAAATTACAGATTCCTAACTGTATTTCCCTCACTTCCCCCTATACTCTTATGAATTCAAAACCTGGAAGGGCTTCTCTGCTGGACAATGCCACAGATGGACAGATGGGTTCATAGTAAAGAACTTCTAACCTACTCTGACTCCCCTCCCATCATCCCTTTTTTAAAAAAACAAAACAAAACAAAAAATTCACAAAAAGAAAAAAAAAGACACTAAAAAATTTTATGTTTGTAAATTTTGAATAGGCAAACTACTTAAGTATCCCATTTAATTTTAAAGATAGGCTTACTTAATGCAATGAGAAGGCAACACGAGCTTTTGTTCCTTCAGATTACATATTCCCGTCAACACTGTAATCCTCTGTAATGCTCAGGTTCCTAACACTCACATTTCACTGGCAAGCGAAAAAAAACCAAATCAAAACTGAGGAATTTGCACAGCCTACATTAAGGGGGAAAAAAAAAGAAAGAAAAAAAGCAGTAAATTGTCAGTAAATGTGAGTAATTTTTACATATTCGGTCTTAATAACTTAGGGTACTTACAGCAGCCATCTGGCAAGCTCTTTAAAATGTAAGCCACAGCTGACTACCTCTTTAGTATCTTGTATCATTTCCAGTTACAGCCAAAAGAAATCCAATAGGAGTTAGTTCATCTACAATTTAATTTTTCTTCAATCTGGCTGATTCTGTTCAAGGCAGCTAAAAACCTCAATTAATGGGATAGGATTATAAAAGCTCAGATAAGGAGTTACGGTGAATAAAACTCCGCTGCAGGTTTCCTTTGCACTACACAAATTGAGTTAACAGCCAGCATGAAGAGGCCCCTTTAACTCTATGATATCATTATCCAAGGTTAAGTTATTAGCCCCCACAGTTATATTATTGAGTACTTCAGTGGTTAAAACATGGTCATACTGGGAAGCTTGTAAGTGCAAGGTGATGCTGCACCTTTACGCCTTGTTAATTTTCAAATGACATTTTACAGAGAACAGCTAGAGACCTAACCCCTTCCAAGCTGGAATCTGAAACCTGAAGTCAGGAACCAGAGTCTGCAGAATTCTGCTACAAATTTTCCTCTAATTCAGCCTGACTCATGACCTTCAGTCACAGGCAGCTGGAGACGGGATTAATTTCCATCTCCAGAGGGATATGACAGTGAAGAATTCATAACAGCTACCTATTTATAGTTGAACAGTAAGAGTTGAAATATTTAATACGGTGGTTTTTTTTTTTTTCCTTTGTTTCTATGTTCAGTGTTATCTTTTAGCTGACTTTTGAATCTGAACCCCAGTGTCAGATGTTGGTCGATTTACAGCTGGAACTCTAGTGGTAGGTTCACATCTCTTAAATGTTAGATTTAAAATTTTAACAAAACAGTACAGTCCTCTCTCTTGAAGAGAAACAGGAAACAGCCCAAAACACTGCCATTTAGACATGAAAAAAAAAAAGAAAAATCTATAAAAACAAGTAGGGTTGTTTTTTTCCAGTGCTGCATCACCTTTCAGAGCTTCAAAAAGCACTTCAAAAGTAGTAATGAAATGCATTCAAAAAATTCTTCCCTATATACTAAATTAGTACTTACATCAATGCTCAAGATAACTGTGAAAAAAAAAAAAAAAGAAAAAGAAAAAGGAATCCTACCATTATAATCCCAATTTTTATGAAATGAATGCTTCCCTCCTGATCTTCAGACACACACAAACTAGATTTTTTTTTTTCCTGTACCACAGCAGCAATCTTTCAAAGAGAAGACATCTATCATGATGTGTCATACAGTTAAAAGAGGTAGCACAGGTTTTTAGGTAGTTCACATCAGTCAACTTGAAATCTCTGAAATAAAATGTAGTAACAGCAACAAAACCTTAAAAAAAGGCTTTCATTTCACAAAGGTATTCACACTTCAAAGACAAATTTGTCAGAAATTCTTTAAAAAGTGACAACACTTAGCTACAGCACTTTATACACAAATTCTGTCTTACTCAAAGAAATAATTCTAAAAGAATGTTAAAATACCTTACTCAATATGATCTTCAACAGCTGGATTGATGAGTGCTGCTCTTGTCCCAATCATTTGCATCTCTCACAGAGGCTCGCACACCTCTTCCTCTCTTTATAACAAAGCTACCAATCTTCTAGAGAGGAAATTAAGCACTAATGACAGATAGCCAGTGATTTTAACTACCAGTTATCCCACACAAGAATTACTGCTGTAAAAAAAGTGTTACACATTCATCTTCAAAACAAAACTGTATGTCAGTGCTTTCTATGAATCTCTTTGTAAATATTCTGTCTTGTCAGAAACAGAAAATGAGGTTTCCAGCACAGAGACATTTCAAATTTGAGATGCCTTTTCTTGTTCTCAGGAAATTAATTTTATTTTCATAGTTTGATCTTAATTGTAATCATAAACCAGTGAAAAAACAAAGCACCAATAGTAAATAAAGATTTTATCAGCAGCTTACAAGAATGAACAAATTATTTTCAATTTATCTATCCCATTTCATACGGTAGGCTTGCTACACACGTTGTACAAATATGAACCCATAGAACACCTCAACCTATGAAATATCGTAGTTTTGGACTATTAATTATTGACACCAACAACAGAGCCTCCTGCAGCACGTCTAATCTATGACCATGGCAGAAACTAAACCAAGGTCAACACATAAATACACACAACGAAGATCAAGACCATTAATTATGGTCACTTCATTTTCTTCTAGTGTTAATCAGCTTTATGACCAAAGTCACCTTTTCAAAGCAGCTCTGCAAGAAGTGAGAACGCTGGATTCTCAATCCTCTGAAGACTTACAGATCAACAGCATTAAAACTGAGTTTTACTCAAAATTGCCATTTATATTACAGAAATCAAATTCAACAGGCCAAAAAAAAACAAACAAAAAACCCACTTAATACACGGGACAAACACTGTACACTCAAGAAGCATAAGCCCTGATCAAGAATTAGTTGACTTGACTGTAAAGGCAAGAAACTGGTTCATTCTTCATAATGAACCTCAAATAAGCCTACCATGCCTACACAATAGAGTACAACGCAAAACTGATACAGGTACACGTATATGGCCAAGATGTAGGATGTTTTTTCTATTTTCTTCAGTAATTCTCAAGTGGCTTGAAACGGAACAGAAAACAGAAATATGCATGAACAAGCACAGTCAGAATCGCCAGCAGTGCTAATGGAGAATGTTTCCAACCAGTTTCATTAATACTGTATTTGTACTCTGATTTTTGAAATTAAACTGCTTTGAAATTAAACTATGTCTAGTGCAAAAATGTGATGTTTCAGTCAACTTTAACCAAAAGGCAAGTGACACTATTAACAAATCACAAACCATTACAGAACAGCCCAAAATCAGAACATGCAAAATCCCAGTAAGTATCTGAAAGCAGTTAAAATAACAACATTTAATTTCAATTTACAAGCATGCAGCAAAAGCCACCAAAACCCAGAAGCACCATATTTGGATTCGAACTGCCTGTGGTCTAGTGACCAACTTCTCAGCAGCTTACGCACGCTGCATTGTTCTGTTTAACCAGAAGTGGCAGACATCATGTGCACTGCCTCCTGAAAGGAATTCTCTCCACTACTCCGCTCACTGAAGCACCATTATATTTATAGGCGTTTCTTCGGTACTCATCAACATTCTATCTTTCTACAGATGCCCAGCATATTAGAGATAGCTTTCAATTTAAAACGTGACCTATGCTGTCCTGTAATTTACACTGACATCTGAACATCATTAACCCTAAATCATATACATTTTGGACTGACAATGCCTGCAGATCCTTTTACAGTAGAGAGATTATGGCTAACTAGATTTTTTTTAAAGCAATTAAAAACATGAGCTATTATTAGGTTGGTGACTACTTAGCATTTTAATATTTTGCAATACTGTATCAAAGCATTAGGACCAGAGACTCTTAGATTAATAGTTCCTGACTACCAAGATTGCCTAACCATTGGACAACAACATGAAATATTGTTCTGGCCTCATACATAAAAAAAAAATTTGCTGTAAAACAGTGATAAATACACCCCTTATGACACCTACTTATCCTGCCTCTTTAGAAAAGAAAAAAAAAAATTCTGTGCTCCTTTCTTCATTAATGCTCTGTGTAACCCAAAAAGCAAAGAAGTCATTTCAGTTTTGAATCAATGTATGATTAAGTTTCTTAAATCCTTTAAAGAGTTATTTTATTAATAAACTTGCCAAAACTTTAACAAAGAATTAATGGCTATTTGTCTAATACGAATATATTCCTTGATCATCTTTTTTTTTTGCACTAACCACAACACAAAACCTTCGCCTCCTCAGTGATCTGTTAGCATCATTAATATTACTGGATAATATGGGCAAGAGACCCCTGCTCCTTGGACTTTCATAAGATAATACTCCTCAGGAACCTGCCTTGGTAGCGTTTCATAAACTTGTCACAATAGTTGTTCTAATCATACAGAAGTGTGACGGTTCCTCTCTCCTCTGAAGAACTTATTGAAAACAGAAAGCACAAAAGGATTTTTGTTGCCTTCTTTAGGTCACCAAACAATATCATGCTGCAAAGATGTCTGATGGAGAGAGGAGGAAGGAAAAATATCCTTGCCAACTTTAAGAGTGGACTTTTAACATTCACAAGTCAAACAAATTCCTAATTACACACCAATTTTACCACGGACATTTGTCTTTCCATAAGTTTTTGTAAATTGGAATTACAAGGAAGGAAATCTTGCCTTCAAGAGACTTCCTATTTCTCAGGAAAAGGGATGCAATTTCCTTCCTCCCTAGCCACAATTTTGAATGCTACCTTAATTATATTAGCCCTGAACTGTGACATAAACCTGTATGAGGTCATTGGTTTGACAGCAGACATCTCCCTTTAGCACTACTGTACAAACACATGCACAGGGGCTGGAGAAGAATTAACTGGTTACAGGGTTTTTTAAGGGTTATATCAAGTCCCAATCAGTCCTGGGACTGATTAATTTCAGAGCACAAGGAAAACTGGAAGAATCATAGGCAAAAGTGAGAATGGACATATAGTTAATTTATCAACGAAAAGAAGCAGCTTATAGCAGTTATGGCAAAAGTTGCAGCTACCAAGAAAAGAACAATGAAATAGATTAAAAACAAGGTGCCAACACTGTATGTCTGCACACACACTATTACGCATACAGAATTTTATTTCAGGTTTAAAGTATATTTTGTAAGAGCTTAGGAACTAAGAATCATGACACCGAAACGTTAAGTAAACTGCTGCTAACAGTTTTATGTGAATTGTGAAAGGTTTATTTTGCAGAGTCCTCTGTAGCTGCTGACCAAGTTTTCAGTGATAAAAGTTCTGTTTAAAAAAACTTGATATTTCTGACCTCTAAAGTTAAGCAAAATCTTTCATGAATTTCACATAAACGAGTGAGTATTATTTGGCACCTACAGACATTCCTGGAAAAAAAAGCAGCTAAGCAGATGTGAATGCTCCTATTTTCCTCAATTTGGCATCAACTCTTAAAGTTAATTATATTAAGTGTGTTATTGCTGATCATTTTTGCATAAACATTCAGTTACTGTGTTTATCTTGAAGTCTGATATTGCCTCCCCTGACCAACTGAGCAAGCTGCCAGCACACAATGAAGTTTTCAGTTTTCCATGTAAGATCCAGCACACTCAAAGTCAGGAAACTCTTAAAATCACATTAGTAAGGCAACAGGCACCAGAGATCACTGCAGTTGCACCGTCCCCTTCTCATTTCTAGAAAAGGCCTTCCATTGAAACTGTTTCAGCATTTACACTGCTGCTCTACAGAAACTCTGTTGCAAAAATTTAGGTCACATTTCCTTTAGGTGTACATGGGTGTGTATATATGTACACTTATTTAAAGCTCAATGAAATTAATTAAAAGTTCCTCACTGACTTCCATGTGCATTGAATCAGGACCTGGATGAGTTCAGAAGCAAAACAATTACTTTAATTAAGCATCTTAACATTCTTGTGAAGCAGTCAACTAATTTTATAGAAGGATAAACTGAGTCAGAGAGTTTCAGAGGTTGGTCATGGTCATAAACAGAGTTGATTACTTCAGTTGCTTTCATATTTTGTTAGTTAATCTCATAACATAGAGAAAATCGACTTTCTGAAAAATTGAATAAATTCTTGGTCTACATATTTACAGGAAATAAAACAGAAGATCCTGAGACAAGTGCAATGCTTGTATAAATCTATTGGCTCCATTTCTGTTCCCCAATCAGTAGCTAATTTAGTCACTCACAGGAATTCCAACAATGCCAGAAGTTGAAGTTTTTAGAGTTTTTTCACAGTCATTTAGCTCCAAATAAGATTTTTAGGCTGTGGGGTTTGTTTGGTTCTTCGATTGTTTGTTTGTTTTTAAATAGCATTATTCATTATTCTATATATCTATATTACTTTTTTTAAAATAAAAATAGGCTTGGTAGATTTGACATTCTGCAAAACCTTGAAAATACTTATTGAAAAGCAAAAATTATCATTACACTTCCCAAATTAAAATTAACATTTAAAGCATACATAAGCACTGTAACATTCTGACAAATCACCAGTAGCAAGCAGAAGCAAGAAATTAAACTTCCCTTATTTTTTAGAGCATTTGTTACATAATGCTTCCCCAACACTAAGTCTGAAAACAAAACCCAGAGTCAGAAGAGTGTTTTCCTTATTCAATTATCAACTAATGTTTTTGGGTTATTTTTCTGATCTTTGGTTTCTTCTCACCTATTAACACTCCGTAGTTCTGCTCATTCTGGTCTATCTGCTTTCTTTATGCCGATCGAAATTCACGGACAGGCCACAGCTCTTTAAAGGGAAAAAGAAGTGTAAGTCTCATCCATTCTCAGAGATACAACAGCATGAACAACAGTAAACAAAGTGTTTTGTTTTTTTTCCCTAAATGAAGTCAAATTTGTTGGTAACAAGTTTGTAGTACATTTAAAATCACATCATTTTCCCACGTACTTAGAGGCAAGACTACCAACATCTCTTAGGACGTGGAGTAGGTGACAAAACATTTCATTCCATTGTTTACATTTTTGGTGTACATCAGCATCAAAACACAAACATCTTCTGGGACTATTCACATACTTGTATACATTCAACAGCTTTACTGAAATTAATGGGTACTATTACTTTACTAGCAAATTAGAACTCTCAAACAGAACAACAATAAAATCTCTCTCATCTGTGGTGCTGAGAGTTATTTTAAAAGATACTTTTTAATGGCATTACAAACATGAATTATGTATGGCTTCTGCTTTATATGGTTTAACACAGAAAAAAATACTTTTATATATATACTTACAATCTTACAAGACATGACAGATTTCAGTCTACTGAAAAACATACAGGACTAAGTGCTTTTTTAAAGAGGGCTTGATTAAAACTATTAAACGTTATGATTTTTGACACCTTTCTTATTACAAATCAAGTTTATTTTTAGGTGAATATCCCACCATACCATTCCAGAAGTACCAAATTGATTAACCTTGATTAAATCAAAAACACTCTCAACCAGCTTTACCATCATGACTATTAACATATTTGGAAACATAGCAGAAAAAGTAATTTACTCTCACTATCTGAAAATTGCATTATAACCACCTGTAACACTTTTGCCAACTCCCAGAATATAAACATTTGGCATATTTATTGCCATTACAATTTTTCCAACTAAAACCACTGACATCAGGTTGAATCGCTTCTGCACTATGTACACAATGGTGTGGTAAAGCTGTAACAGCTGCTACTGTCCTTGTATTTCAGCAGGAAATCCAATCTGATGACAGCTTGCAAGAAAAAGAAATACAGTTTTGCATCTGCATGTATATAACTAACTCTGAAGATACTCAATCCTTCTTTTTTTTTGAAAAAAAAAAACTCTACTGGAAGTTTCTCCAAGCATATTCAAGAGCAGCCTCCAAAAGCCTATTGCCTCTCTGTATGCACAGCACTTGGGTGCACTTTTGATGCTTAAAACTAGGTCAGGTGCTCAGGAGGGGCGCTTTGTAGTCAGGAACAAACTTACAAATTTAAATACTTACTGAAAATCATAAATGTTTATGTTTGTCACAGATAACAAACACTGGAGAGGAAAAAACTCTTTTTAAACTAATATAAGCAGGTCAATTTCACACAAGCTGTCTCCTAGGCAAAGCGTCAACCTTTATCATTAGTTTGACCGTACCAAACACATTCAGATGTTACCTTTATTTGCCTGTACGCAACTGCGGGATGATTTTTAATTTTAGCAATAGATGTATATCACAGTCAATGCTTGCAATTACAAAATGTAGGTTTTGTTTCAGTTCACTTGTGGTTTTGTTTAGAAAATAACACAAATTGTTTTGGAAACCTCTCTCTCCTTCTCTTGAAAAGTTGCACTACTCTAAAACCCTGGATGGGGGAAGGAGGGAAATGACAGAGGATGGAAGGGAGCAGAAACTGGTACAATTGCAGATTTCGCATAAAATTGGGATTCAGAAGATGCTTTCTGTGCAGCCTCAATACATATGAGGCTGCACAACATTATGATGTATCTAGTGAAATGAGTGAGTATTAACCAATTCTTGTTAAGGCAACAGACACAAGGGCAAACAACCCTCCCTCCTCACACACCTACTCTGCCTGCGCAAGTACACAGAGCTCCCACACGCAACCACAAACCGGCATTCAGGGGAGTGACCACCGTGGTAATTCTGATACAGACTCACTGCAGTGACTCCTGTCATGCCATGATGATTCTCCCGGTGAAGATTTCAGTATCTTCCCACTCAGATGTCAACAGGAATACTGAAAGCAGTTTTACATCCTATACAACTTTCCATAACTTTTGCTGCAACGTTTAAAACGAATTAAAATAGCTTTGAAGCAATTTTGGGTAAACCATAAAACTTCAGCCAACCAATTATCAGTTAACTTGGCC
Source organism: Tetrax tetrax (assembly GCA_009806455.1). Lineage (NCBI taxonomy): Eukaryota > Metazoa > Chordata > Aves > Otidiformes > Otididae > Tetrax > Tetrax tetrax. The sequence goes on from WHYT01017436.1 coordinate 541,052, forward strand.
AAAACGGCCTTTGCTTTTGCATTTCTTCAACCCTACACACATCCTTATAGATTTACACTATTACAATGAACCACATCAGCTAAGAGAGCATGCAAATCCATTTACCAACAATTCTAAATTATACTGAAGAAGCTGCCAATTTCTACCAAGATGCCAGAGGTTCAATAAAAGGGATGATGCTTTTTCAGCTAACGGCAAAGTGATCCAACTCCAACATAACTAAAGTACACTTGCCACCACTTTCCAGCTGAATCTGTTTGCCAAGGCAAACACTAGCTTTCAGAATGATAATAACCCTGCATTTTTAAAAAGTACTCGTGTAGCTTTCAGTATGCTGCCTCACCTTGAATACTCATACTTTCAAAATAAACCTGCTGAAGTACATGACTTAGCCTCATTTTTCACCAGTATGTTTCTCCTTCAGCAGGCTATTTCACATCATACATGACATCAAGGGCAAAAGGAGTTGACCGCTTGCAAGTTCAGCGGCTAACAAAAACTAAATATAAAATTTTGATTTTGCATATATGTTTTAAAATTATGTTCTTAAAATACTCAACAGACATGCACATCACCATACTGGAGCCAACTACTATCAGAAAACTTAACAAGCATAGCTAACTTGCCTCCAATGTCTGTTGGTTTTGGGAGTCTGGTGGGTTTTGGTTGTTTGGTTGTTTTTTTTTTAAACCATCTGCAGAATGTCTCGCTCTCATCTCGCAGAGCATCAAAGCTTATTTTGTTCAATGTGCCAAGATGAGGAACGGCCAAATAAAAGATGATACACAACAGGGCAAAATATTCCCTTCTCGAGGAGAAAGCAAACGCAAGTCTGGAAGTTAAATGTATCCTGATGAACCACAGCTGGATGTTAAGCAGAAACAAGCATCACCTCTCATCTGCTCTCTGGAGTGCTAACATATTCCTATTGGAAAACGATGCTGTTCATCTCATGTATCTTTCCAAGAGATACAGAACTATTCTGTGCCAACAAATATTGTCCACCTTTATGCTAAACTGAAAGTTACAGAGTGCTGCTTCAGATGCTCTAGAAACACAATTTTTGGCGAAGGTAGAAGTTACCTCCAAGTGAAGCCCTCTATTAAATACCGTCCGAGAAGCATTTTTCCCATGCGCATTCCCGGCGTTTCACGCCGAGGGCCAGGACACCATGCAGCATCACACACTTTTTGCAGGACTGATATTACACCTCTTGGCATTCAGATATTGCGTTTTATTGCCTGCGGACGTGACACCTGCCTTCCCGACGGCTCCAGCACGCCTTGACCAGCTTTACGTGGGAATGACTTCACCTGCCACAAAAATGCAGCCATTGCTGGGGTGGGAAATCACCGCCGCCGTGAAACTGGGTGCCGCATGACGTAAGAGATGATGCCAGAAAATTTTAAAAGGCACCTCCCGTACCTGTGGCCTGGCAGCGCCCACGACCTCTCGGCCGCCGCCGCGGGGCCCCGAGGAGGTCAGGGGCCGCGGCCCCGCGCCGGGCCGGGGCGGGAGCTCGGGAACCGGCCCCGGCGGGGCGGCAGCGGGGAAGCGCGGAGGCCCGGGGCCGGCGCCTTTGTTCCCGGCCGGGGCGCCGCGCACAAAGGGCAGCCGCGCTCACCTGCGTGCGGGGCCGGGCCGGCCCCGGCGGTCCTGCTTGCGGTGCGGGCGGCGGCCGGGTGCGCTCAGCGCGGGCGAGTAGAGCGGAGCCGTGCGGAGCGGAGCGGAGCGGCCGCCTCCTCCGTCGTGACTCACCGCGGCGGCCCAGGGCGGGAGGGAGGGAGGGAGCGA
>WHYT01017437.1:0-13965 GCA_009806455.1 Tetrax tetrax
ACATAATAGACACTCTCTTTGTGAAGATTATATGCCACTGGTATCAGACAAAAAAAAAAAAAAGAACAATAATGTAATATGTTTAAAAAAGGTTGAGGAATTACAGCCCAATCATTCTCTGCTCTGTGCCCAGAAAGATACCAGAATAAATAGTCAGCCAATCTATTTAAACACTGAGAAGATAAAAGATGATAAGAGAAGAACTAGCATGGATGTTTTGAGAGCAGATAATGTCACACTAACCTAATGCCTCTCAGTGATACAGCAACAGTACTGTGGAGAGGGAAGGAGCAGCAGACATCTGCAGGAGAGGAGCTGTGGTGGGAGACAGTAGCAGTGTCATTAATGAAGAAAAGGAGACGTCAAACCACGATATATAATAAACAACAATAGTATATTTCAAATCTGAAGTAATTCTTCAAGGCTACTCATCCGTAAGGCCACAGCTGGGGCACTCTGGTCTGTTTTGGACCCAATATTTCTGAAACGACATGGATCAGCTTAAGGGAATTCTGAGAAGAACAGGCCAGATAGCCAGAACTGCAGAAAACATGAAGTGTGAGGAAAGCCTGAAATAACTGAGCCTGGTTAGTCTGGAGATGGACCATAAGGGAGGTGTAATATCTTCACGTAAGTGAAAGTTTGTTCTAACCTACATGGCATTGGCTCTGGTTCTGTCCTCCATGGGGAGGAAGGCCGCAAAGAGTGCTCCTTGCCATAAGGGAGGGGACAGGGTAACTTCCATGATTAAGTTGCAAGAGAAATTTAGATTAAGCACTAGGAAAAAAAAAAAGTCTAGTCTAAAGGCTAGCTAGGTAGTGGAATAAATAATGTAGAAGTCTGTGAAATTTCCATTAGTGGAAGGACAGGTTAAGCAGACACCTGTCAGGCACGATTTAAGTCTGGTTTATGCTATCTCGAGGTAAAAATGATGGAGTGGGTGACTTTGTAAAAACCCTTCTTCACTTATCCCAGCTTTATATGACTCCTTTTCTGGTTTTGTCCTGACATCCAGCTTAAAGTTAGACTTAAATAAAATATGTGGAGTCAAATACCATACCTATTATTTTTTTGTTTCACTACAAACCATTTCAATTGACAAAATTGATGGCTTTTGAGTAGACCATGGTACAGCAATAGATTTCAAATGCATTTGGGAAGAACCTCCCTGGCTTTTCTTTCACTCTTTCATCTTATCACTTCTAGTAGGAAATCACCACCCATGCCTTTGCAATCACATTTCAGTTTCCCAGCATTTGCAACAATTCCTCCATGATGGCTACAGTCTCTTCAGGAACCATCTTGTAAAATGTATTTCCTCATTTTCTTTGTTCCAAGTACTGTATCTTTTTCAAACACTCTTTTCACAGTGAACTCTTTTCACGGTGATGGTAGTTGAACTACTACTGTTTTTTAAATCTCTTTCTGCACTCAGGCCCCCCTCTAGCCAATGTACAACATGTCCTTGAGTTAAATTAAGTCAAAATACATCAACCTCAAAAGCTTTCAGAGGTTTGTGTGAGTTTTTTTGAAGTCCTGCACAGTTTGCCAACATATTGCTTATAAAGCATATACTAAAAATGGTGACCATTGGAAATATAACTACATTAATTCTTCTATTGTGTAGAGTAAAGCACTGAGATCATTAATATAAATTAAAAGATCTACCAGAATCACAGATTTAAGAGTATTTTAAACTGATGACATACATACAATACATGTAACTGAGACACAGTGAATTCTGAGTGATTCTTAGGAGAGCGGATAATCTGATTGTTGGGTTGTTGGTTTTTTTGTGACCAAACCTCTATAAAAAAAAAAAAAAAAAGATGGACAGCATAAAAATTTGTACTTCCTAGTTCTAGTGTCCAAACCCTGGAGATGACAGCCAAGAAAATAACCTGTGCTCCATGGGGAAGGTGGGCAGAATAAGTTATATATTGACATATGAGGAACATAATTCTGATAGGATGGGTAGTAAAACTCTGAATAGGTTGTGCAGAAATACTGTGTAAGATGTGACCAATATTGTAGCCTCCAGGAATAGAGTAGACAAATATATTGTCAGACACAGCAGAACCATGGTTCATCCAGTCTAGGGGCAGAGGGGATGGGATGCAGATGTAGGACTTCTTAACACCCATTCTCATTCTTTTGTTTTACCCATTGTGGGGACAGGAAGCTGTACTCTGTAAAAACTATATGTTTTTGTAAACAAAAATAGCTGGAAAGAATGGATTTTAGCAGGAGTATTACAAACCTGTGACCCCCCCTTTCCATTCAAAGGAAGAAGGCTTTGCCACTGATTCTACTGACTACAGGAAATTTAGAACAGAACTGTGAGGAAAACTCAAAACTTTGGTGAAAATCTGTAAATATTCAGGTTTGAGTGCTTTGATTGAATCAGTATGCAACAAATTTATATTCCTTTCAAGCTGAGGAGGTCATCTGGACAGCTTCTGGACCATGACTGTCAGGAGCTGTATTTGGAGAGAATTACCTGTTAGATTATTCCTCTCGGAAAAGTATCACTCAAGTTACCACATAAGTGATGTTGCTGCACACTCTTACTGGTTTCAATAATAATTGTTTTAAGTGAAAGGCAGTTCTATACGCAATACATTTTTGAGGAAAATATAACCGTTGGTTCACTAATCTAAAAGCTAAAATATTTATGAGAAGAAATTAATATATATCACTAAAGATAAAAAGGAAACCTCTCATGCCTGTATTGCTGATGAAGCCATGAAGGAAAACCCAAGCATAGGTATGGACTTGCCCTGCTATCTTTTCACCAAAATGCAAATCAGTGGGCTTTGATGCATGGTAGCTGAGCGAAATTCCATGAGACAGAGGAGATCAAACAATTTTCCAGCTGTTCCAATTTCAACTTCCGTTTCAATTCTGAATGCTATGAAAATTTGCCTGTTAAGTGATAGAATCTCTTCCTCCTCCTATCCATAGCTCATATCCTACATTGATACCCAGCCGCCCTGCAGAACCTACTAGCTGAGTCCATTCAGGGTTTTGTTGCAACTTTGTACTATTAATTATTTTTTTTTAATACACTAAACTTTAGGGAGAGATGCAAGAGACACCGTGCTTACTTTTAGTTGTAAGAATCAAGGTGCCAGAAAAAAAGTCGACCTCAGTTAAAGACTTTTATCTTGATTTTCTGATCCCAGTTCTTATTTTTTTGAGAGCAATGAAGGCTCAGGTATGATCTTGCACAGTTAGTTCTGTGGATTTATCTCCAAGTGTAACCATCTGCAGAGTCGGAGTCAAAGGCTCCTTTTAAATTAGATGCTCAGTAGTCAACAGATATTTGTTACTGCTCACGAAGTCCCATTGTCATGAGATAAATACACAGCGGCTACTTTTATGTTTCACTTTGTTGAATTCGTTTTATAAGATCTTCAGGCTTAATGGTGCTTCTTTGTTTTTAAGTTGTTGGGTTTTTTTTTTTTGAATATGTTTCCATCCAGCTGTCTTGTCTATATATTCTGTCCAATTGTCTTCTATATATTTACAGTAAAAACAACTCAGGGCACTTTGCCCCTGACCCTTTCATAAAAAGTGATTGAAAAGTTCAGCTGAATATGCTCAGTGCATTTTTTTTTTTGCTTGTCACCCTTCACAGATTTACTTCTTTCCATTCCATCTAAAAATATTGTTTTGTTTAAGAAGAAAAAAACCCTATCCTTGTGACAATTTGCATAATATGTTAATGCTGATATGCATCTAGACATCTGGATGGCATTTTAATATCTCATTCTCATTCAAACAACTAGGAACCACACAGATGGTAGAGGCAATTTTAAGAGCATTGTTGTAAACAAATAAGGCAGCCAGGAAATCAAACACGCTCCACGACAGGCTGTAGAGCCTCAACTGCTTTCTGTGTGAGAATATGCATGTGGCATGTTTTGACTGCAAGAGAGAGCAGCCTTCTCCAGTTTCAGATAAACTAAGAGGTAAATGCAGAATTTAAAATTGAGATTGGGGATCATTCTATGGGAATCTCCTTACCCTGCCCAGCGTAGCTGGCACCACAGATTGTCTCAGCACTTGTGAGACGAAGTTATTTGAGGCTCGAGATGCTGCTGGGCAGACTATGTGCTTTATTTAATCTGGTTTTTTTTTTTTTTTTTTTTTTTTATAACTAGCAATAGGTATATGAAAAATCCTGATTGTTTCAGGAGGAAGACATGCAAACTCTGTTTTCATACAGTACATAATAATGTACTTCCCAGTAGTTATTTGCTCCTGTTGTTAAAAATTCATCTACATGAAGTTGCACAGGACTCAGTAACCTCCTGCAGTCCTCTTTCATCTGCTTCTTGCTTGTACCTCTCTCTAGGTATGTAATCTTTCTGAACTGGAGCAGCTACTGCAAGCTCTGATGCTTTGGATGTCGGCTCAACACGTCTATGTAAGAGCTATACAACAGCCTCTTCTGTAGGTGGAGCTGATGTCTCAGCAGATGCTGCAAACGGGTGCAAACTCCTATCTTTATCAAATAAAGTCATAAACTGATTATTTTTCCCATCCCTATGGCTGCTCTTGGACCTCTTAGCAGTTATGGCTACAGATCCCACACAATGAATTTCACTGACCTTATAGAATTTCCCAGCTGTGCTCAGCGAAGTACATAATACAAGATTCCAGGACCTCCTCCTCCATCTCCTGTAATGCAGGTAAAAAAAATTGACCATTTAAATTCTATCCTTTCACTATGTAATTATAAGTAAATCATAGAATCATAGAATAGTAAGTAAAAGAAACTAATAAAAAAGCTATATTCCATTACAAAATTAGGTATCTAAGCCTCTACTGGCAACCCAAGGAACATTTCAGATGGTGAACACCAAGAAGCTATTTGGAAAATCAGTTAAAAATTTGTGCCCGATCCAGTCTAGTTAACTGAAGACCATAGCAATCTCTCGAATTCAAGAGAATGGGATTAGAAGCTCATGGAAGGCTGGTAGGTAACCACCTCAGAAAGCAGTTTACCAAGGAACAGTATCTCCTAAAATATTTCTGCTTTTCCTCTCATCTCAAAACTGTGGATTTGCATATGGTAAATGCTAAGAAGGGAACAGAAGACAACTCAAAGACATGAAAGACAAAGTTCATGGAAATTTAACACATAAAAAAAAAGGCCTTAAGTCATCTTTCAAACCTGGGAATAAAAAAAAAAAATACTGCAACATAAAGTAACCTGACAGAAGCCTGAATAAACCAACTTTCCTTCACGACTGTGACCTGCTCCTAGGCTGATGACCATTTCCCATGAGCTTGCCGGTGATGCCCACTACTGTGTGGTATTCTTCTTTCCCATAGATGTTTCTCACTGCTCCATCTCTCACGCTTATTTTGCTTTCTTTAAGCACCCCTCAGGTTGCCCTGCCCACACTGTGAACCCAGGTAGCTGCAGTGGATTGAAGACTGTCACTGCAATTGGGATCAGTTCTTGGCAGGTGAATTGGAGGTGGCAGGAGTTGGAATCTGGACCAGAAAGTCTTCTGCAGTCTAACGCAGCTATGAAAACTTTACGTGCCATATTTTAAGTTTGCTTTAAAAAAAAAAAAAAAAAAAAAAATCAATAAAACTTTGATCCTAAGCATGCTCACTTTGACAAATTTACTTAGTGTCAAGCAGAATAGGGAGGATAAAAATAGTCATTTAATTCTTAGTCTGCAAATTGTAAGATTGCAAACAGCATTTGCTCTCAAAAAGATGATTCTTTACTTTGTTCATACAGTCAGATTTTTGTGATTCCTGGTACGTGCTTGAAGAAAATCATGATCTAATTGTTCACACTTCAAGCCTGTTGATGACGGAGCTATTGCGGCAACTAGAATGGATGGAAAACACATTAATAACAAAAGGTGCAAGTGCCTCCCTATGACCAGGGGTGCTGTAAAGCAAGAAAATGATTAAGTTATGATACACATAGTCAGAAAGAAAGAGAGAGACACTTTTAAAGTACAAATTCATTCTTTGTGCATAGGCAGATGGGGCTGATACTTTCTCCCACCAGGCTTAGCACGTTGACAGAGGAGATGACAGCTCCAGCAACAGGAGGGCTTGGTTGAGAGGTCATGATCAGTGCCATGAGGCTTCAGAACATGTCTCTGCCTTTCCTTCTCTGTGAACTGCACTTTCCACTCACCCTGGTTTTACAGCAGCCTGCATTAGTGAAGCAGGTCAGAGAATCCAAAGTTATTTTTTAAGTCAATCATTTTTCTAAGTATCAATCTTCCTGCTTCTCAAGAAACACAACGAGCAGACATTTTTATAGGACTGCAAGAGCTTTTGGTGCAAGGTTTTCATAAAATATGTATGAATTCATTGTATATATACAGTAAAAAAAGAGCAGATATATCACAGAAGATCATATTTTTGTGTCGTCTTTGGGGAGAAAATATAGATCAATAGATTCTAAACTCTTGTTTTGCCGGTATAGAAACAGTACAAAAAGCACCTAGGTAGCTGATCTTGACATCACAGGAAGAGTTGTTATCTATATGAGTTTTTTCTATTTGGATCTGTAACTTGTACACAATTTCATATTGAAACAAACTCATTTTGTTGTCTACTATTCCTTATCAACCTATGAAGAACGGAGAAGGCATTCCAAGTCAGTTATTTAAGCCATAGAAACATTAAGGCATTTCAGCTGAAAATTTACAAGATCTTTTATGTAAAGAATGTGATGTTTTGTTCCTCAAATCTGTTTCCAAAATGAATGCCTTTTTAAAAAACAGTGTAGCTGATAATTCAGGCTGCATGATTAAATCTCAGGATTTGAAAGCAACTGAGAATAGGGCATTAAATCAGGTAGTGTTGACCTGCATTGTGAGTATAACCCCTACTGTGAATAGGTGGAGAAGAGGAATCGCAATGCCTGAATATGACTTCAATCTGTTATTAATCTGGGCAGCCCTAGTCAGGTCATAGAAGATCAATTGGTAAACTGAGGGATCACGATAGCCAATCTTTTAAATATTACAAAGAACTTGGGTTCCTTAACTTCTGAAAAGAAGCCATTATTGTAGGTACACAGGCAATAGCATTAGATGGAGATATTAAAATTTCTATCAGTGCTATAATGGTGATTTCAAAAGCTACTTTATTTGAAAAGAGGTGTAATTAAAAGGAACAGGCTCCTTTCAAGGTGTTCCAGGCTTTAGCTATTTACCTTAATCAGTTACAAAAAAAAAGCAGGATTGTCTCTTCCACTTGCATGCCTAGAATAGCTCATTTGAAATTCCTCCAGTACTCTGTGTAATTTTAGACTTAGGACAGCTGCTCACTCTAGTCAAGTTAATAAAATCTCACAAAAAAGTACATCACACTATGTGCAGAACTAGATGGAAGCAAAGAAGTATCAAAATGCTTGATTTATCTCACTACCTTGCAGCAGAGCCACCCCTGCTCTTAGAAATACTAAGGCGTATGCTACCAAGGAAAGTCTTCAGAGAGAGAAACCCATCTCCCAGCCATCCTGAAGCAAATGTCATACCAAGTGGTGCTACACTAGAAATTTATGTGTCAGCCATGGAGTCCTAGGGATGGGGTTATTTAAGCTCTGAATCCGGTTTCTTTGGGAAATGCCTTACTTCTAGTATTGTGTCTGTGGCATTTGTGGAAAAGTTGTCTTTATGATCCTGCCTCCCACCAGCTGGTCTTCAGACCTGCACGTACTTACGTCTGCTACAGCGCAGGCACCTGCAATACATTCACAGATCAGTTCCCTGTCAAGTGGTTTGGAGCCATTCTGCGTTCAGTTTGAGATGGAGTTGCCCTAAGCAGCTGAATTTCAGTGCCCGTTTTCTAGACTTTTACTTACAGTACTTTAAGCCATTTCAAAGGTTTTTAATTTACACACTGGCAAGTATTTATGTACCTAATGTTGTTTTGATGGGAATCTGCTCTATAGGACTTCCACGTAGCTCTTAGTCCTCCCTGCAAGCAGATGGGGGAGCAGAGGTTTCTATTGCACATCCTACTTCTGCAAAAAGCTGATTGCAGATGCTGTAACTGAGCCAGGGTGATTTCCAAGTCACCCCTTAAATTGTGGATCAGCAATGGTGCAAGCAAACTCATCTCGCCTATGCTTCAGTGCTTCCTCTGACAGTGCTGAACCTGTCGGTATCTCTCTCAAGACTGTTTTTTTCAAAGCCAAAGATAACATTTTTTCAAAGCCAAAGATAACAACATTTCCCTACAGATGTGCTTTCATGTATTATTAGATTTCATTGCTTACACCTCCTTCCCTTTTACAGACAAATTGACCAACCCTCACACCCTAAGAGGCAGAAAAGATAGATGTTGGCAAAGCCCTTGCAGCCTCATTCTGCTAATGCTCAGTAATTCCTCTTTCTTTTATTTTGTGGACCGTGGGGTAAGAGACCTGCTGCTTCTTTCTCCTCTAACAACTTGTCTTATTAAAACTCCCTCCACTCGTGATCACCACACAGAATAAATAGCATCCTAAAATGGTATGGACTAAGCAAACTCATCCTGAAAGAGCAGGAAACATTCCTCAGTGTCTCATCTGTGTGGATGAAACTCCATCTGCACGGAGTGAGGAAATGCTGTGTTTGTATGTGTGCATTATGTATGTATGTACAGCACTTGTATATACAACTGACTCTTTTTAATTTTCTTAGCTATTTTTTTTAGCAAGATTAGATTGGCCTTCTTCTTTGGGACGTGGATATCTTAATCATATTCATAGTATTTACAAAAATCATTCATACCTTCTTATATTTCATGAGATCTGAGGTATGCAGTCAATTTCTGGAAAGAAACCCTTTTTTCCCCAAGCTAACAGGATAGGACTACATTAGATTATATGAAATTTAAATGCATTAGCTGTTAGCCAAAATGAATTTTCATATAAATTAATACTGTTATTGTATTTTAATAAAGCAACAGCATTTACGGAATTATGTAGACATCAATCACTTGGAGATGTCTTGGAACAATTATTGACTTCATGCATCATCTGCTTCTTCGCTTCAAAATTTGTTGCACTCTTCATAAATACCATATATCAGCGAGCCATAAAACACATTTTAAATGCCTTCTAGCCCATCACAGACACTATTGTTAGAAAAAGCCCCCTGAGACGATGACATCCTAATATGTGACTGTGTAATTAAAATTTTGACATATGCAAAGAGTTGTAAAATAGATAAAAGAGTATGTATTGTAAATAGAAGTTTGAAGGCTCTGAGCAGATGGTTCGTTTGTGAAAGAGGTATGGGGAGCGCCAAGAAACGACAAACAGATGGCTTAGGTGTTGAAGGACATGCAGGGAAATTTGGAAGAGTTGAGGATGTGATGGACAACTCTCTGGATTTTTTGTACACTCTAAGAGAATCACAAGGCTTGAATAGAAGGTTAAACACTTTACGTTTTTCTATTTGCATTTATATAAATGTGTCAGTGGAAAATGTCCAGCAATAAAGCCTGATAACAATAATCAAGACAAGTCATGCTTCATAGGCTTTAGGGACAGAAGTCAAACTGCCAAGTGATAACACAGGCACTTCTATCCCAGGTCATATGCGTCGCCTGAGTTGTCTTAATTTAAACAGAAATATTCCGAATAGTAGCAAAATCATGTTGCCAATATTTACAGGTGTCTGAAAAATAAGTTTTGGTGATATACTAAATGAACTAATATTTGCATGCTGCTTCTCGGTGCTTGTCTGCTAACTGTTGCTTTAGCAGTGAATTCACTAAATTCACTCAGCCTTCACACAGGCTGAGTGAATTTAGTTCAAATTTAGGCGATTACATACCAAAATCATTACTAAAAAGGAATCTAATTTGGGCAGAAAGATAAAACATTGCGCATTTTTTTCAAGCAATGGCAAGTCTCAAATCATGACCAGATTAAAATTATGATGCTGCTAAATCTGTCCTTGAGTCTGATTTTCTGTTAGTTTTGACTCTCTTGTATTTGCCAGACAAGCTTGAAAAATATATCAGCAGCTATAAAATAGGAGAATTTCTGCACACAAATGGGCAAAACATCACTTTTAGTAATCAAAGTCACATTTCCAAAGAGCTGTGAAAGTGCAGGGATTTTGAGAGTGCTCTTTGATCAGATTCTCTGTGGAAACTTGATCAATGTAGTAAAGGGAGGATATTTATGAACTCTTTTGCAGAAGTCAGTTTTATCAGCAGGTATTCATTCTGAAAATAGTAACTGAAACCAAGAAAACCTTAGGCATAGTCAAATAAACGTCCTCATTTAATAGCAATGGCAAGTGCCCAACTGAGAAAATGTAAACTTATAGCCATCGTGAAATGATCCTCTGTGTAGCTTGGGGAAAACTTCACTGAACAGATTTTTCAAAGCTATAGAGAAAGATTTCAGGGATTACTCCAGAGAAAAAAAATAAAAGCAGGATAGAGACCTCAAATCCTTGTGGAAATTGCACACTGCCCACCTCGCCTGGACTGAAAATCTCAGCACAGCAAGTTAGCCTAACAGATTGTATTGAAGTATCTCGGTATTTACTGATGGCCAGGTATTCAGAGGTGATGAAAGCTACCGTAAAGCACTGCACGTTTTTAAAAATCTAGCTTTTCCAGGGCTGAGAGCAAAAAGATAAAAGTTTATCCAGTACACGCTACTGAAAGGCCACCGCACTTCTGCAGGCACTTAGAGACGTTAAAGTCTTCCAAAACAGCTTAATTTTGTAAACGATGTAATCAATATTTATTGTTTTCTTTCACTTCAAAAGGCTATTTACATTTTAAATAGCATTTACGTTTACAAGAAGTGAAGTTCTGCAAAGAGATGTTACATGGGAACATTTTTTTTAGGTTTACCTGAAGTTTACCTTGCAGCTTCTGAACTCACAAAATCTCCCAACATAACCATTGCTTTTGCATTGCGTTGTGTCTTGGATAATAGTACTACAAAAGGAAGTAGTAGCTTTGCACAGTGTAGATACTGCAGTAGTGGAAAGAACACTGGAGGGCTAATAAAATACTGGTCGTTCCTAGCTACTGCTGCATTATATGAAGGCTTGGAATTGTTTACTACAACTGTTTGAAAGATTAGCAGAATACAGGTCCTGCAAGAATCAAACCAGAGTCTTACTACAACGTGTCGCAGTAAATATCATTGAAAACAACTACTAGCCATGCTTCTCTTTGAGGAGTTCACGTAAACTGGTTAAAGATAATTCTAGTTTTTCCACCTTCTTATTACATTATATTATTTATTTAATTTCATTAGATTAATTTTTTAAATAAGGAGTTATTCCAAGACTAACCTGCAGATCATCCTTTGTTGTGGGGTACACGTATCTCTGAGATAGTGTCTGTATTTTGAACTTCATTGGCATTTATTTTGCTTACTGCATGATCTCTTTAATCCCTGCCATACCTCTTTTCCTCAGCAATCTTGTTCTTTTGTATATGTCTCTCTGCCTGGTTAATTCTGTCCCCACATTTCTCAGGCATGCCAAACAGCAGCTAGCATCCTCCCAGCTGTCACTCCTCTTTACAGTGAAAATCCCTTCTCCTGCCAGCTTCTCCCTGAGTTTCCTACTCAAACCCTCTACGGCTCTGCTCTCTGTTCCTATGGCACTACAGTTTGCTATCATGCAGCATAATTCTCATCATCGATCCGTACATTTTTCCCAGGATGTTGGCAAATTTATCTTCTTTCTGCCTGGAGAGGAGCTGTGTATTTGAGCTATATATTATTCTCAGAAGGATGAACTTATTTGACCTCCTCTCTTTTTTTTTTTTTTGGCTAAGAAAGAGACTGTTACTTGTGATAGTTTTTTATCTCACTCCTGTATTCTAGGCTATGCTGGTTCTTCTCCTTGATTTCTTTTATCTGCTAGGTATCACACCATACCAGCTGACCAAAGGAGATGAATTTTAGTAGGGCTGTTTGTGCTATGACAGCTAAGATTGTGTCAGAAAAGTATTACAAATGACATCCTTCAAAAGTTTCTAGTAGCCATAAACATTTGCTCTAAAAATCTGTGTAGGCTTTTGATAAGGATATTATTTTTAAGTTCATAAATATATTGGTGATTTATATAAATAATTATGAATAATGTGCACATAAAATATATCGATATATTCTAAATGTTGAATAGAAGCAATAAAAGCACAAAAAAATATGTTTTTATATATAATATATATAATCTATAACTATAGATTACGACTATTTCAACAGAGAGATTTTTCTTATGTAAAAATTATATTTGAATAACAAGCAGCATACCTATTTTGGGATATATATTTTTCAATAAATTTAAAGCATAAAAATTATAATTAGATATTTATTGGTCCTGAAAATTAAAACAAAAGCTCACACCTGCCTAGTGTCTATATATGTTTCTGAACATCCAAAAATACCTTAAAACAATCCATATAGCAATTTGTACTTTATGAGTGAGGCATAGAGAAGGTAGAGGGGCTCCTGAAGACAAACATAAGATTGCTGATGTCATGTCATAAGATTGAGAATTAAAGAACAAGATTAAAGTAAACCAAGTCAGAAGACAATAATTAAAAAGTTATTGAAACGAAGTTATAGATCTCTTCCTTCCTTCCATTCTGTACATTTGTGAGTATATCAACGCTTCAACCATTTGCTTAGCTTGTTTTCTAGACTGTAAGGACTAAATATTGAGGTTTCTAATGCAGAAGAGAATTAAGAGTTGTAGAGCTCCTGTTTCTACCCACGGAGGCTGGTCGGAGGATGCATTTAGGAGATCCTCCCCTCAAACCCCAGCACGGATGGAGTTGCTGAGAGCCAGAGGTGGCTTTATCACACTGGGACAGGTCCCTGCCTGGTACAGCATGGATGGGTTGTGAGAACAAGGAACATCCAAGGAGAGAAAAAAAAGGAATTTTCTTATGGACATCTGACAGTCATAATCTGTTCTCTCCGCTTCTATCAGGGCTGTGGAAAATCATAGCAAATTTTGGTTTTGTTTTGCTCTCCTCTGTGAAGATAAAAATCCAAAGCTCATTCCAGTGAGGAAGGCTGTGCTCTCATTTACACTGAAGTCAATGATTTCTTCCGATGCTTTCAGATTTATAGTGCCTTGAGTGAGAGAAGAATTTGACCCATAATGTTTTAAAAAATAGTTATGTTTTTTTGCACAGTCTTCCTTCTGAAGACTCACTTTACTCTGCCATCAATATTCACACTTTAAAGGCTTATTTCCATCAAGCTCCATCAATGACCTTTAGAAATTGGTCCCTTCAAATAAGAAAAAAAGACCTCAATTACAACAACATCTGCCTCCATCTAGCACTTTATTTGCCTTAGAGAAGGGATGGAATTATGATTAAGTTAATGGATAGGTCATTTTCATTTTTCACATTTACCATGTAAGTGACTTCATGAATCATCGTTTATCTGGAGCCCAGTCATGGAAGGCAGTGGAAAAACATCCATTGACTTCCACAGGGTCTTTTCTTGCACTCTTCAGAGAGGGGAAGTGGAGTACTGGCATTAATCAATCTTTACAACCCATATGATAATATATTTGTCTTCTCTTCGGGCTGGAAAATAAACACAACTGTCCTCAGGCTCCCATTCCTCTAAAATCTCCATTGGCTACCTCTACTGGCACTCCATTAGGCAGCATCACAGCCTTACGTGGCCACTTGCAAGCAGTAAGTTGACAATTTTCCTCCTTTAGCTGGAATAAAACAGAGTGAAATGACAGTGGAAGGGAGTTATTTCTCTACCAACTTTTTTTTTTAATAGTCAGATGCAAATATATAACCAATTAGAAGGAGGTAGGTTTAGATTAGATATTAGAAAAAAATTCCTTACAATGAGAGTTGTAGAGCACTGGAACAGGTTGCCCAGAGAGGTGGTGGATGCCCCATCCCTGGAAACGTTCAAGGCCAGGCTGGATGAGGCTCTGAGCAACCTGATCTAGTCAGGGAGGTCCC
>WHYT01017437.1:15660-46357 GCA_009806455.1 Tetrax tetrax
AGGCCAGGCTGGATGAGGCTCTGAGCAACCTGATCTAGTCAGGGAGGTCCCTGCTTCTTGCAGGGGGGTTGGACTAGATGACCTTTGAAGGTCCCTTCCAACCCTAACCATTCTATGATTCTATAATTGACTGGATACTGGTCATGCTGCAAAACATTGCACGATCCTGCTTGAAGGGAGAGAAAATCATCTTGTGTGTGTGGGCTGATCCTGACCATGGCAGTGAACACCCTAAGTGGAGAGGGTGTGTAAAATATGTGTATAATGTAAAAGAGGATACACAGAAAGAGACGAAAACTGAACGGTTTAGAATTTGGGGAGGAACTCAGCTTCAGTAGAGAGAAAAAGTCACAAAGTCAGAGGGTGAGCTAGTCCCCACTGCAGCAGCTTACCTCTTCCTGGGTCTTCAGAAGACAGCCTGTCAATAGACCGCCTTGGTCATCAGTCCAGTTATACCCACATCTCTGCAGACTTGCAAGGATCTTCCTTGAAGGGCTCAATCTGCTGCCCTTACTTGGCTTTGCCTGTCTGTTACTGGACTCCCCCAACACAATGCTGTGAAGTTCCCTGAGTACGCACACACGTTTCTATATGAACATACGTATGTGTGTGTGTATATACATATATATGGGTTGAGATTGCAAATACCAGTTGAATCAAACCCAGTACATTGTCAAAGGGAACAGAAGCTTTTAGCAAATGAAGGTTAAAGATGTGAGGTTGTCAGTGAAAAAGAAAATAGTCCCCTACCAGTATGTTAAAAAACAAATAAAACATCAGTATGTACATCACCGTTGGGATTTACTTTCTGATGCATCATCTATTAAAAAAGAGGGAGGAAGTAGAACAACTTGTAGTGCTGGAGATGACACTGAAACTTTAAGAGACTCAGAGTGCTCTGCAACAAACTGCACCCAGAGGGAAACGGGCAGGCACGAAGCACAGCTCTCTTCGACGCCAAAGCACGTTACGGTGAGAGGCTGTTTGGCCATTACATTTGTCGACAAAGTTAGAAAGATCACGATCATTAGACTAAGCAAGTAGTCAAGATTTACAAGAAAGGAAGAGTAACATGAAAAAATAGAGATGGAGTTTTTTATTTGAACTGACAAATTACATTTATTATTCAAACACTATAACCATCAACTGACAGAACACCAGAAGGAGCCCTGAAAGATGAGATATAAAACGAACTTAAACACAAGGCTGGAGAGAACAATGTGATCAGCATAAGGGCAATAAAAAACAGCCTAGAAAGTTGCATTCTGAAAAACTTGTGAGACCGATGGAGAAGGCACAAACTGGGCTGAACGTCGTGAGTTCAGCGGAAGCGGCAGCTGGAGAGCAAGGCAGGCAAGAGCAGCGTTTTACTGACAGAAAATGCCAACAGGAAGAAGCTGCACAGAATGTATGGATTTGGTTAGCAACACAAAATCACTTCTGTCACAAAGCAGAGACACACACGCATTAAGTGAAGTGCCTTTACGATGAACATGCTGCCTGCGCCGTGGGACCAAAGCGGTAACATCCTCAGCAAAGAAACACAGAAGCTGCATAATTTCACTGCAAATAAATGCACGCTCAGAAAAATGTCCTCTCATCCTTAGAGGTTTGAGTGCACACGCATACATGTTCACGGGCGCACATATAGACACACATACACTTTTTTTTTCCTAATGGCAGAAGTTTGCCCTCTGTCCTCTGATAGCGTGAAATGCCAAAATATTTCACTATCATGTTGGAATATATTAACTGTAAAAAAGCAAGGCATCTGGGGATGCAATAATGGAAACAATCCTAAGCAAAATTTCTGCAGAGGATCTTTCTGTTCAAGCTGCTTTTCCTTATTCTTCAAGGATATGGCGTCTATTCAGCTGAAGATAACGTATATCAATTCTAAGCCACATTTATGAACTTCATTCAAAAGCCAGGACTCCGCTGAGTTATTAAGCCATTAAAGGCCTCTGTCACTTTTCATGTCAAGGTTAATAATCAAGTGATTAAAACAGTTAACATTAGAACTGCGGCAGTAAAAACGCAACATTGTCAGCTATTTTATGAAATTCAAGAACAATCCTAGATGGTGTTTGATGTGAAAACTGCGTTGAGCTGTTCATAATTAAAAGGTAGCTGCTGGAAAAGGAGCTGAAAACATTGTTCATAATGGTATCAAAAGGAAGTTGTTTGATTCTTCTTTCCAGTAAGGAAATTTATCTTACATTTCATTTAAATATATTAACAAACTTCCATATCTATTCCATCACTTTAATTTACCTGAGTTTGCTCAGATTAGGAGGCAGAATGTGCTGCTTCCAACATCAGAAACGCCTCATCAAGAACAACGTCGCCTTTGCACTGTACGATTAACAGCCGCTTTGGTCCTGACAGACTCTGAAGCTGGGTAGTACAACGTCTCTGAGCAAAACATACCGTACATGCGATTACTTTTTAAATTACAGCCTCGCCAGCACGCAGTGAGTGTGCTGGCAGAATAATCCTTGTAAAAGGCCATGCCTCCAGGTGATATCAGCTCCTGCATTAGACCCACTCAGCGGGGAAATTCTCAGTGCGGTGGGCCTCTTCACGTACGAGGGAAGAAGTCTCCGGGATGGAGTCCCCCAACATCCTGGGAAGGTGAGAAGAGAAATTTGACTTCCCATTGACTTCTGTGGAGTGGCAACTTCACTGGGATGCTTTTTGTCAGACAGTCATTGCCTCAGGTACACCTAAGAGTTATGCCTTACCAAATCTTTTTTGGAGTAGTCTAGAAAAGGATTCCTCATTTTGGGCTAACCTTCACCTAGCATTGTCTGTCTCCCTCCATGTTTTGTGGAGGGTGACCAGACAGATATTTGTAACTTAGTCAAGTAATGTTAATTCAGTAGTGATCACTACTGATTCATCTTGTTAAATTCTGAATTTCAGCATCCTTTATTAGTTTCCTTATTGAAACTAACAGAATTATTCATGTGCTTATGTGCGTATTTGAGCATTTTGCTGTTTAGAAACTTTTCAGATGCTAACCAACAGCTAGAGTTAATATTACATGAAAAAAAACTAATCTAACTCACATTTTCAGTAACTCTGTATCTTCTGAATTTCTGCTGTTGGGTTTGAACCACCTAGACACAGCTTCTTTAAGTGCAAGCTATTCCAGGGAAATTAAACAAAAATATGTGGTTTATTCTACAATTATATGTAAATATATATATATATCTTGGAAGTTATTTTTAATAGGCAGTGGAAAGGTGAAATTTGTCTAAAAACATTTGCTATAGAAACACTTTCCTGGAGGAAAAATGTGTTGAAATTCCTTCAAGAAATCTTGCTGACAACTTCACTGAATTCTATTGCTGTTTCTATTTTGGAACAGTTTGTGAAGGATTTATCTGGTTTGCGAAAAGCTAAAAGATAGTGTTGTATATTGTACGATGATACAATGAATTTAGCTTTCATGTTACCTCTCAGACTTGTGCACTAGAGCAATCTTTCAGTTTTATGATACTGGGCATCAAGCATAACTGTACAACACTGCAGATTTCTCACACCTTTAGTTAGCTCTATGTTGCTCTCCAACACTGCTACGACATCCAGATGCTGATTTCTACTGTGATACAAAAGTCCACAAACATGTAGGAAATTATAGGGACTCCATCCAACTGAGCAAAAAAAGTAAAGGTGTTTGAGACGGTGGCCTTCTCATTTAGGTCACAGGAGTAAATAATATGAAAATCATTGATCTAAACCTAGGCAGCTGAACAGAAAGCAGAGCAAAATTATTCCAATAGTTGCGTAGCCAACCACCTGAGTAGCATTTAGAAACATTTGAATAAAAAAAAAATTATGTCCTTGAATGAAAACTAGGCTTCGGTGCACATCAAAATAAAGTGATAATTAATGTAACCCGTATCTCTAATTTGCCATAGCAAAAAATGCCTATTCATTAATAAACTGCATCACTGGCAGTGTGTATCTGCATAAGAAAAATAAGCTCCCTCAATTAAGGTTCAGAAAACAGGAAAGGAATAGGGAAGATAAAGCTCGTTGCTCAAAATCTAACTTCAATTTGAAGTAGATAATGTGCATGTAGACACGGCAGTGGTTGTGTGGTAATTTGCTAGAAACAACCTACTCAAATTAACTTCTTATTCTATTAGTTTGCTGTTGTTGAAGACAGCAATATAACGTTGTAAAAGTCACTCCCTCAATGTATATCATTTCTTTATAGTACCATGCCATGATTTATTATTTTTTTTTCTCATGGCCTGTTTTATCCTCTGGAGGAATAGCTGGTTAGTCTCACTTCAGGCAGTTTCAACAGAAAAGAGAGAAACAGCTAAAACAAGCTAGGAAAAAAACAGTACAGGAGCTATTTTGCTTTTTCCATAATTTGAAAGAGCTCTTCAGCCACTGTGCTGTGAAATTCCATCGGGTTCTGCTGGAAGAAAGAGAACGCTGCAGGCGAGGCACTGAGGAATTAACTTGGGTTTTTTTTTTCAGCTGCATCTCTCTGCTTTTTGGAAAATATTTTCAGATTAAATCCTTGTTGTAGCCTAAAATAAATCTCATACTTGAGGTATATAGCAGCAAATCTTATTTACCCTGTGTGGCAGCGAGAAGTCTGTTTCTTAGGCATCAGGAGAAAATGGGATTCCACTTGCACAGTAAGATGAGGATTGAAGATGATCCTACTGGAGCAAGGGGACACGGTGTCTTCTTACTGTTCGACACTCTGGTCAGAGTCTGTGCTCAGCCGTGGTTGGAGCACATCTTCCAGAAGAAACCCAGTACGGGTACTTCAAGATGGCAACCATGTGTCCTGATTTTTAGTAGCATCCAAGCTGCTCCTCTGTAATACGCACTGGCACTCTGTTGTTACAACCTTGCTTTTGTGTGATGCTGCAGAAGAGAAAATTATCTAAGTTATTTCAACTTCTTCAAAGCCCATTCAGGGAAACAAATGATAGCTAAACGGAACAAAACCAACTCTTCTTCCCAAAACCTCAAAATAAGGCAACTGTAAGGATAAAATCTTCATGTTATCTATTGTATTTCACAATAATTACATTTATCATTGGCTTATTTTAATAATCTCTGGACACACTAGAATAACATTTTCCTTTCAAATTTGACAGAACATAGAGTTTTAGGTGACTAATATTTACGAAAGGAATTATATGATGTGATGTGCCAGCGGGCAACAGGATATGCCAACCCAGGAGATCTTTTCCAGCTTCTATTTCTCTTTCAGTGTTCCTGTGTTCCTACTTAGAAGGCTGGTACAATAAAAGCAGTTCTCATAATATGCAATATATTTTTCCAGATTACTTTAATAGTGCCAAAAAGATAACCAATGAATAATCATAATAAAATACATATAAAGGGGATCACAAATCTCACTGATGCAGAACAGGAAGAATTTATTTTCAAAGTGTAGCTAATGACTTTCTGCCTGCCCCTTTGAAAATTGCTGTGAGCTGAATACTATCCCTTGGAAATCCAATTCATAAATTCACAAGCAGCATGAAATTCCAGTAGGAAATAAAACACTTTTATTCAAATGTATTACAGCATGTTAACGCTGTTTCTTAGAACATAAACTGCAGTAAACACTGTGCTGAAATAGAAACGAAGAGTGACCTTACTGCACGGGTTTGAAAAGTTTCTGGGTTAAAAGACAAAGTTCAGCACACAGACAACTCACAGGTTATGAAAAAAATGAACCCAGATGATGTTCTGTGGCTAATGCAAAGACAAAGTGGCACTCCCGCGAGCAAAGCATCCCTTCCCTGCATCGAGGGATCGGTACGGGGAGCTGCTGCTTTGGGGAGCCGCAGCGACAGGCACAGGGCTTCCAACCCAGAGCCAAAAAAAAGCAATATGCAGGGAGCAGGTGCTGCAGACGGATGCTTTGGCAACAGCGCTGTGTCACTCAGCAGCTGCTGACAAGTGATAATTTTTCACGGAAGCTGTCCCAGAGGCATTTGTGCAAGTGGCTGGTTCCCGTGACCGCCTCTGCTCACATTTTACTCTGAGTGCTCCTCTTCAGCACACTCAACTCATCTGCTGGGCCTGGAGGGCGATAGAAAGGTGCTGAATTCCTAAATGTTGTCACTAAACACATACCACTTTGTAACAGGACTCTGGAAATAACTGTCAGTCTCCTTGTGTCGTATTCTCCATAGCTCTGCTGAACGCTTTTTGCTCAGAGCAGGTGGGAAAGGCTCCGCATAGCGCCCTGTGCTGCCAGGGCATATTTGGCTGCCTCGTGTCAAGAGCCACTCGCTCCCTTTTCCCCTTCTCTTTTTTAAGGGAAGGCAATCAACATTCTTAGAGAATCATAGGAGGAAGTGATAGAGGTGTCTGAGATGGAAAAAAACCCAAGGAGCTCAGAACTTCCTTAGTAACAGATGGGTGTGATGGGCCCTGAGGGTGCCCAGGGCCTAGGAGCTCCCCTCCTCCATCAGAAGAGGACTGTGATCACGTGGGGACTCTGCCGAGCACTCGTGTGAAACCACCGGCAACACAGCAATGGAATAAAATGGCACCTCTTTAGGGGGAAAAAAAAAGAAGAAGAAAATCCTTAATTGCAAATCACTGTAATTACCTTTGAAAAAAGAAAAGATTAATTAACTGCAGCTCCTGTAGGTCCTGGGGAATGGGAGGTTGTCAAGCCCAGTCCAGTTCTTGAGAGAAGAAATGAAAGATCGACCACCTGGAACGGCACCATCAGGGAAGGCTCCGGAGCAGCGGACGTGGTTTTTGTGGGAAATTTCATGTCTCTCTCATCTTCTGCAGTTCTATCAAAATATTAAATGGTAAATGAAAGTGACCTCTGCTGAATGTCAAGACTTATACAAACTTTTTTCAGCTACCAAGAATTCGCTCTTACATGGCTCACTTTTAATTACAATTCAGTATTTTTTAATAATTGTGTAAAGTACCTATAAAAAAAAAGACAGGGTGACTTCATCGACTGGGATGACTGAATTACTGGAAAGACAGAAAGACTAAAAGAAAGGTGGAAATATCAAGAATTGGCTAATTTGGGATCAATGTTCAAAAAAAAAAAAAATCTATATTTATCCATAAATGCTTTCTTGATATCTCTGTAGCCATATGATGTATGGTGCGTTGATTTATAAGAAAGGTTCTTAAAGCTGCCTATGTTTCTAAATAACAATAAAAAAATCATAGGTGAAAAAGTCTCACTGAGTTATAACCTTTCCTCTTATGATTTAAGGATCTAAGTTTTATAGAGTAACTGAGGAATTTTAATTTGTGTCAGGGAGTGTATCTGTCTCCTGGGCTCAGGTCTCAAGCACTCACTAGGTGCAAGGCATCTGCAACAACTCCGAGACCATTGTTCCTTTCAGCTGCCACATCAGGTCCTTGACCTGCCACATCAGGTCAAGAGGCTTCAGCCTCTCCCTGTACTTCTGGGATAACCTGCAGCCAAACAGCCTCTTTAAGAAGTCGTTTGTTTTAACAAAAGCATTGTAGAATAAATCTGTCTCAAAAAGAAATGTGGAGCTAAACCTCCCTTCAGACATCACTCTTGGGATCTGGGAAAGGTCACTTCCTTCAGGCCTTTCCATAAACCTCAGCCAGCTGCAAAGGTCCCCCAGACCCTGCCCTGGACTTTTTAACCCTTTGCTTTTGAGCTTCAAGATCTCAGACCATGTAAAACATGATTGTCACTGAAGAGACAAAAGAAGCAAAGTCTTCAATATAACCTCATGAGCCTTTGTCTGCCAAGAAAGAATCTAGACATTCCTATTCCAGCTTGACAATAATAGAGTAATTTGTATATTTTCCACTCTACTCTTTCTTAAAACTCTAGGAATTCAACAATCATGATGAATAATGGTCACTTTGCTGCATGTGAGTGATGGCCTCCCTTAATAACGGTGTTGTACTTCGGTACTGTACTGCTGTAGCCTCTGAAGAGTCCAGGGCATTATTAAATATCAACTCCAGGTCTCTGTTTCAGGCTTAATGCAGCTGAAGTTCTCCTCATAGTTAAAAATCAGGTCCTAAGACAATCACACACATATCTTGTTTCTTAAAATTAGACATCTAAATTCACATTAAACATCCAAATAAAGTCAGACAAGTTCTCAGAAATGCTAAGAGTCTGCAACGATCACAGACGCCAGTGAGATCAGATGATACTCAGCATCCTTAGAAATACAGAACTCTGTTTTATACCAAAGTGTACAGGCTTGCTTGCTAAATGTCAGGTACCCACGCTTGAATACCTTCTTCAGAGAACTCTTTATTTCATATCCAGAAATGTTTTCATTTCCTGGAATAGCTGTAGTTATTAATTTAATAAATTGAATTAGGAAATATAGTTATTGGTTTCCTAACTAGGCTAAATTAAGTTTCATTAAAAAATAAAATCTAGGATACTAGTTTATACTTGACATAAAGGCACTTAAAATGTTAAAACAACCATATTCCTTTTTCTTTTAATATGCAGATGAAGAAAACCCTTCTTGCATTAAACCTACAGCTATTCTCAACATTTAAAGTGGGCTAAAATACCACAAATAAATTTTTTAATTAAAATATCTAGTATATAATATTTCTGTACTTATTATGTGTATGATTTTTTTTCTGTTTGCTGTAGATCACAGTGTAAAAACTGTAAAATGTCTTTATTAAACCAGCAACATGATGCACCAAAGCTATTACCTTGCCTCTCCTGTAGGTAGGAAGGGAAGCTCCTCAGCCCAGCTACAGTGGGCTGTAGAAGGTGCTGCCACTGGTGGCCATGATCCCTTCTCTGGAACTAAGTGAGAAAGATGGACATGGGACGCAGCATCACAGCAAAGTAAGACCCATCAAGAAATAATACGTCATGAAAAAAAAAAAAACACCAAACTCAACTTGTTTTGTTCTGCTATGTGCCTGACTCCACTATTAGGCTGCAGCCTGTGGCCTCCCCATCCCTATGTCCCTGGAGAGGCTGTCTGGAAATCCCACCCAAGAGCCCACCAACACCCATCTTTCTGGGACTCGAGCCTGCGGCATGGATGGCCTGCACACATCTGTGCCTGCAGACAAGAAGCTGGGCAAAAACTGCACCAACAAGTGCAGTACCAAGATCTGAGCAAGAATAAACCAGCCTGACGCAAGTCCAACAGCTCATCACCCTTCACTGGGATTGTCTCACCCTACCTGTAGATCTTCAGTACAGCAAAGCCAATGTATTAATGGGTTTTTTGTTGGAAATCTCACAATAAGAGAGTTACATTATTAACTAGAGTCCCCCTAAGACAGGACTTTGTTCAAACTGAACTTAGAGAGGCAAAAGGAAGAGTTACTGCCATGTAAGGGCCTGCCAGCAGCTTGCTTGTAACATCCCTCACAGACCGATTCCAGCTGCATTTATTAATGAAGAATCACTGAAGCACAAGCTAATTCTTTTATCTACACTTTTGTCTCATCATATTGGTGTTTAACTGTTATAATTTAAAAAACAAACAAACCAACCTGTGGGTGGACACTGTAGTGAAGACAAACCCATTGATTCTTATCACAGAAACAGTTAAAAGCCCTGTTTATTGCCACACAGGAGCCCGTTCTGTATATTTATAAAAACCACAGAGCTGCTTTGGACTGTGGGCGGGTTATTATGCAGTAATTTCCACTTGCAAGGTGTTCTAATGATATATTATCTCCAACAACAATGATTGTGAAAAGGTTCCCTAAGCTAAAAAGGTTCGGTTATCTTTAAATACAATAGCAGATTCAGTACATGCTCATCTTATGCCATGAAAATTACTGTATGCGTGTGAGAAGGAAATTCTGCAAACTTCTTTTCCAGATTCATAATGAAATCACTACACTTTCCACTTAATTTGGATGGTGCAGGGCTGAGGTATGGGAAAATAGAGAAAGATATAAATACAGTTTCTCTGATAGAGGTTAACAAAAGGAGAAGTATTGAAAAAGCTTTGTGAGAGGTTTAATAAGTGACTAAATGACCAAAACCAAACAAAGTACTTACCACCGGGAAGTCAAACTGTGCTAGAGCCCTGTTTGCAAATGTTAAAAGCTTAATGACACAACCGTTTAATGCTTTGTCTTCTCTCAGACTTTTCTCTTTTAAATTCTATTGAAGTGTACAGACAATGCAGCTTAACATAAAGCCACCTTCGTGCAAACCAGGCAAGTCAACTCACAGCAATCGGTGAGATTTCTGGCATAACACAGATTCAGACATTAGGATGTAAAAATTATGTCTTTTATTTTATAACAAATCTTATGACCTTCCCAGACCCCAATCCAGCTCAAAGAACATTCCTTCCTCTGGTAGCTTATCAATAGTTAAAAAGGTACTTATTTTATCAAAAAGCTATTAATCTGTCAGGAAAGCATATGTTCAGAAGTCACAGTGTCTTAAAAAGCAAGAATTTGTGCGCATTTTGCTGAGTCTTTGAGACTCTCAGAGAAATTAGCAGCAGCTCAATCCATGTTCACAAGTCATGTATGGCATAAACAGAAATGCAATAGAGTAAATCCCAAGGAAATAAAAAAAAACATTCAAGAACAAAATGTGTCTTTGAGGTTTGCTCCACCTGGGACCATCACACGTTCACCGTGCACTTGGATGAGGGGTTGAGTATTTCCTCCTCCTGCAAGGAGGGGAGGATAAACTTGTGCACTGCTCCTTGCCTGGCATTGGAGGCAGGAATTTTTGCCTTTTGTCTGTTGCTTCCACTGCTGCTGTGTCTTTTCAGGCTTCAGTCTTAAAAGGATAATAATTGAAGCGATGCATAACGCTGAGAGAAGCAGCAGTGAGGACTGTCAAATTACATTCTCGGGTTTCGGTTTCACATCCACTCTTCATAGAAGTAACAAGAGAACAGAGAAGGACGTTCAACACCACCAGGCAAGAGGGGAACAGTAAAATATGGATTAAAATGAAAATAAACCAGAACTGCACTATTGCCTAGAGCCTTAAACCACTATTTATCTTCATAAAGAAAATAATTCAATGGACCATGCAATAATGAATATAAAAGGAACAGTTCAAGCTATAATCCCTCTGGCCCACTGGTCCAGTGTAGACATTCCCATACAGAAGTTATGTCCTCACCTAATTTACTCCAAAATCCTACAGAAATCAATGGGAATTTGGCGTAAGAAAGTATTACAACGTATCAGATCATAATAATCATGTCAGACTAACGTGACAATAAACGGCTGAGTGGAAAGAAACGGCAGTTTAAACAGATATCAGTACATAACACTTCGCACCACACAGCAGTTTTACTAACTCCCACAATGGAAATTGATTAAGGGTAACATGTTAAAAAACACGTAAATAGATTCATTAGCTAATTACAAAAGAATCAGTTTCTTCTCTAGTCGCATGAAGAGCATAGCAATGATTTCCCAGCTCATTAAGTTAGTAAATGAAAGAATAAAATTCAAGCTGCGTGTGTCAGAGACAGACCTGTGCTGCAGGGGTAGAGATTTCCCTGCCAGTACAAAGGTACAGCCAAAGTCCAGAGGAAGAGAGGGAAAAACGGGAGGTTTTTTTGCATGCAGTATGTTAGCAGACATATACTGGAATAGAATCGTAGATTTTATTTTTTTTTTTTTGTAATATTTGTCCCAGCACTGTGTACTTCTCAGCCTTTTGGGTGTTAGGTCTTCACCAATGCTCTATGCCTTAATTCACACGAAGGACGATCAGACAAACAGCACGGTAGGTGGAGGTGCCCGTGCTGCCCAGCAAGTGCCAGGCCATAGACATCTACAAGGATGATGGCAAAGCCCAGCTCGAGTTTGGCGAGGAGCAATGAAGGGGCTGCACAGCTGAGGGAGCTCTTCCCACAGCGGAGACGAGCGCTGTGGCTTCCTTCTGAGCGTTAGAGATGAGCAATGCGTACTGGTGTTATTGGGCCACTAAGCCAACATCCCAGTAATGAATTGAGTGAGGAGAGGTCATGAAAATGAGAACAAGTAGCTTATGTTTGCTCCAACACAAAGAGGAGCTAACGGCGGAGCGCTGCCAGGGCAATGAATTGCTCAGATTAGAGAACCAAATATTCATTACTGAAATATTTTGAATATATACGAGTGGAACAAGATGCGATTTGTCAAAGCCAGAGAAGAGGATGGTGTGTCCTTTCTCTCCTCTGTCCCAGGCAGAAGCCCTTCTGAAAACCTGAAATACTTCCTTGGATTTTTCTCCCCACCGGAACAGAACCTGCTGCATTGAATGGGGGTTACTGGGAGCTTCTGTTTACACAGAAACCCTGTGGCGGGGCACATATGGGAGTAGGGTGAAAGGGCAGTTATAATAAATATTTTGATTACAGCTAATTTGTCAGCTGTAGCATACAAAAAGAAGACTAAATAGGGCAAGATGCAGCTCACATAAGCAAAGTCAAGATACCAGGTGCTAGAAAGCAAACCGAGAAAGAATCGCTAGGTTTTATGTTTTCCTGAACTTACAGAACTGCTGATGATCTGACGGGTTGCACAAAACTCGTTGTGACCAGCATGTCACAGAGGGTCAGGCAAATGTGCTGTAACGAGATGATGTAGAATGTAAAAATAATTAGTCAAGGCTTATGGAGCCGACCAGCCAAACACTGTGAAATTATCAAAGACACTGTACAGGAGTACAACGATACGAAGTCGTACAGCAGATTCAGAGAGCGGACAGTCACCTGAACGGCAAACAATCCCCGCAGGCTCCTGGCGAGGCGGCTGCGTCACCGTGCAGGTAAGGCAGTGAATCGCAGCGTGCAAAACACACACCTGCAGAAAGCTGCAGAGCAAACACCCATCCCCAGGGAAGGCGAAGACTAATTAAAACTAGCGCTACAAAAAGATGTTACTGTTCTAACATGTGTTAGTATGAGGTAGTGCACGAGAGAGCAATAAAAGAAATGTCAAAGGGAGAGAGCCGTCGTGGAAGAGCCTGAGCTAAGGGATGCGAAGAAAAGCGTCTGGGGAAGCAGGGCAGAAGCTCTGTTTATAGCAAATAGAGTTCTCTAAAAAATTAAGAGATGAGGGAAAGAATGTGCAGATGAGCCTCTCTGCCATGGGGACACGCTCAGAGAGAAATGCTCATATCTGAATGGATGACATTGCTAAATTAGACCCCTTGATTCACATATAATTACTGTCTAGGACACAGACTCACCTGTGTGTATCCACAGTCCAAGATAACTGCTTCTCCAAGATGGCTGGAACTGCGCTGGAACAGGAAAGAGGAGATTTAGATTTCCAGCTCCTGCTTCTGCCACTTCTGGCTCTGAACTCGCCAAGGCAGTGGGCAGACACCTTCTGGAAGACATAAATTCTCTAGCAAATATACCTCAGTACCTGAAGTACTGAATTCATTCCTAGTTCACAGCCATTATGATACAAAACACAACTGGATCTTTTATGAGAGAGAGTTTCAGGTGGCAAAGTCACCTGGGTTGCAGCCAGTGTGCTGCAAATGGAAGCCTGACGAGCACCTATCCCTTCTCACAAAGGGGAAGTCCACCTTCTCCTCCTGTTGTCAGCCTCCTGGAAAAAATAAAAAAATAAAAAAAAAAATCCCAAGTGCCTGAAACTGGGCAACATCCAGCGCCTGAGCCTCTGAAAGTAGTGTGATAAATCCTTTCCCATCTGGTTGGTCTTCAACTAATTAACTGACATGGTTGAAAATGAGCACTAGCTAATTGGAGCACTCTGTTCTCCTTTCCCTGGCAGGAATAAAATGGATTCCAGATGATCAGCAGTTCAACATTTTCCACATAATCCCAATTCAATGCCACCAGTCCTGAGCCAGCCTTCTAACAACTTGCACACATCCTCACCTTGGAACATGAACCCAACGAGCATTATTGGAAAGGGAAATTTGTTAAGTATCCTGAAACGATGGGCAGATGCGTGCAGTCTCCAATTCATTTGATATATGGGGAAAATATGCCACCTGCAAATAATAAGACGCCAGCTGAGCTACAGGATTGCTTTTTCTCTGAAGCCAAGGAAATCCTCCAAGCCAGTCCATGCAACCTAAAGGTGGAAAAGCCAGTTGCAATGCTCTTTGCAAGAGAACTGCAGGGTTAAACAGACGGTTCTGTGAGTGCTCTGCAGGTGATGGCCACCATATCTTTGAACCTGGGTTTCTAAGAAGTAGAAAAAGCACCTGCATGCTGCTGCTGAGGAAAAGATGTTAAAGTGTAAAAACCCTTGCAGAGAACACCTGAAGTGAGAAGTGCCCTGGCCGGGCACAGCAGCACAAGACCTCTGCAGGCTGCTGGGACCAGTGGCTGGGCCAGGGTCCCCACGGGCAGCCTGCCTGCCAGCCCAGCCCCGTTCTCCTCCAGACCATCGTGGCTATTCGCACAGCTACAGAGCTACAGAGAGACTCTCATGCCGAACAAGTGATTTGTGAACCACAGCCATCATGTCTCATTCCTCCAGGAAACTCCTTCCCTCATACCTGCTGCCATCTGAGGATTTTCTTTCTCCATCCTTTCCTGGTCCAGCTTCTGCTAGAGCTTCTCTCCTGGGCTCCCAATTTCTTTTCCAGCGACTTTCACAGTGACATTATCCACTCCCAAACACAAGGAATAGCATCCATTGACAGCAAGAAATCGCTTAAATACTCTCTGTATCTCCAAATGCATAGAATTAGCAGAATAGGTTAAACTCTGGCCACCGCTGGTGATGTCTCTGTCCTGTGGTGGTTGTTTGCCCACAGATGGTTTCAATCCCCCATCTCACAAAACACAAACAAGCAAACACAAATCACCTCTGCAAACAAATAGGTGAGCCAAACCGTTATTAAAAATATGTGCAGCAGCATGAGCACCAAAATACTCTGATGATCAGGTCAGATTTGTGATTCAGCCATATTGTGAATAATATTCTCCAGGATTTCCCTGAAATCTAGGGATGAATATTGCAAGAATGCTAAAACCAGTTGTTTTCCTGTATGCAACTCTGCACACCACGCGATGGGTTTCATTTTCTTCTCAACTGCAACACTGTACAGCAGGGTTAAGCCCACTGAGGTCATTAGATGGGCTGCAGCAAAACTGAGGTATCTGAGAACACTCACATCTAGTGGAGGTTTTCTTCATTTCTCTGCGATATGAAATTTTAAAAATTCTCCTGGCGTGTCTTGTTTTCTGCTCCTTAGTGGATGTTAAAAAAAAAAAACACAACATTTTCAGTCAGAAACTATGATAGTTTCAAGGATTTTTTTTTAATATTTTCGTCTTCAAAATTAGATTGATAGCTAGACAGACTAAGAGGAGTTCTACTTGTCTCACTTATTTCTGTGTTTATCAAGTTTGGAAATAAGAAAGCATAAATAAAATATCTCCATGGGATGTTAATTCACTTCTCTTTTCTTTAATACATGAAATGCAGTTGTGGAATACAGATCATTTGCTAGCTAGAAACATCATTTAATATTTATTACTACACATTCAGCTCTGCAGATGTAAGGAGGCTATCACTCCACTTCTTAGTCTGTGATATTTTAGGGTCCTGACCTCAGAACATCCCTTCACTAAACAGCAGTGGACCAATATTTATTTTACCTCAGCAAGTAAAGTTCATTTTAAACTACATACATTTGGATGTTTCCCAGTCTCAGACTTTTAGAAGCACCAACATTAAGTCCTTCTTTCTTCATAGTAATACAAGATAACAGCTTGGGAAAACCAGTTTAAGGAATTTCTTTCACTGTGGGAATGGAAGCCTTATCAAATTAGGAGAAATCCCGTGATCCTGAAAGGCCAGAGCCATGCTGAAATTGCCTCTGCAACAGCCTGCGCAGTGACTTCTGTTTCCGTAAGGAGCTTCCAGTAGAAAGCCAGTTTTATGTTTTGATAAAAAACAGTAACTATACTTTTCAGGAAAAATGTAAATGTGCTCCATTCTTACTAAGTACTGATATTTTCCATGGGTTTTATGGATGCTGAGTGATGCGAGTCAGTGAGTGCTGTTCTGCATCCTTTATGGATGTTGACTTGTCCTGGCTTAACGGGCTCAGCTCCGCTGCACATCTGGGTATAAATACACTCATAGATATATGGGTCACATCACAGCAACGTAACTTAATGCAGTGTGATGTGCCTGTACGATAAGACTGATAATAGGGAGCAACTTTTAAGTACTGGTCAGCTCTCTACTTTCTTCATACACTTCAAAAAAATAACAGTTTTAAAGAGGTAAAAGTTAATTTGCTAGCAGCAGTCACCCTGGAGTTGCTCTGAATCTCTACTGAATTTTGAGTTATGGTAATAAACAACACCTTTAAGAGCCTGTTCCGTCTCCCAGATGGATATGACACAAACCCCAAGCACATCAAAGGGAAAAACGCTTGTAATTTCAACAGCTTTTCAAAAGAGAGGTTCAGAAAAGAGTGGGAGTTCTTGTGCACGGAGGCCTTCTGAAGATCCAGCCCCTTTGAACAGGGGCAGTGGTTGTTGTAAACTGTAAACCAGGGCTGTTATTCCAGCCTCTAATTGCACTGTCATTAAGCATAATGGTACGTGAAAAGAAAAAGTGCATTTCTATGACAAAACAGTTAAATTGTGAATTTCTACCTCTACACCCCAAAATGTTGTTTTTCTTAAAATCAAAACCTAATTTACATGCTTGACTGCTCATTTACAAACTGAGGGAATTGAAGCAATTCTTTACCTCTTTCCCATGGAAAGAAAAAAAAAAAAAAAAAACCAAAAGAACTCCAAAACCTCCTTTTTCCTCATTATTAGGTATTGCCAAGGCAGACAGCAGCCAATTATCCTATGAAAAAATACGTATCAGCATCCTCCCCCCGAAACAAGGCAGCCGTACTTTGGGTTGACAGAAACAAGATACCAACTGTGCACAGCGCTCGCTGCAGCTGACAAACTTCAGGTATTTCTGTCCCATGTGTAAACCAGGCATCCAGGATCCCACCGTCTCCCTTTTATTTGATTTTTAAATTCTCCTCAAGCCCCACGTGCTTTTGTCAGAAGAAGCAAGGACGACAGGCCCAAAATCAGCATGCAGATGGTGTAACTGGGACTGAAAAACAACGTCCTAGAGCTGTTGAAATAGAGGTGGGGTCAGCTACTGCCTCCAACCAGGTAACCCTGAGCCTCGGAAGGGTCCTGCCCACACCCAAGCAGATTCAGTTGCTAAAATAGATAGACTTTCCAGAACACTATATATACTTAAAATACAGCCATTTCCACAGCAGACCTGGTAACCATAAAACATCGAGTGCTGCACAACAGAAAATACAGGAGGTGAGTACTGAAGGTTAGGACATAGACAGTAAACTTGACTTTTATGAAGCACCACCATGCAAAGTTTATAGTCAACACTGAGAAGACTTCTCTCTAACAAAGAGTCAGACAGTTCTAAGTGTTTTCCATTTTCACAGGTATATGTATCCTTCAGTTACCTGTACCCATTCCCGGTTCCTAGTCATATTTGGTGTGAAGTTTATTATAACTCCATAACCATTTCGTATTATCATTTCTTCTCTTTTGGTATGTGTTTTAGATTATTTTCCTGTAAATATATAGGCTTCTATGGTTTTCTCTCTAGTACCACTTTTTGTAGTCCTTGTCCAGCTGTTATCTCCCCTTTTTTATTCTCAAATTCAGTATAAAAGGAATTCTGGGACAAGACCATGTGCTGAGCTGCTCCAAACCTCCTCTTCCCTGTGAAATTTTCCTTTCCAGGTGCTACTTACCCCCGGAGAGATGAGGACCCATGGAAAATGCTCAGCATCCTTTAGGATATCTAGCATTCATACTGTTACATAATTAACTCCTGTTACCACCTGCATTTGTCTAATTCCAGCCAAACCAACTTTCTTGCCAGTGATCTCACTTTGCGAAGAGCCAAGAGTGCAGTGACTCAGCCCGGGTGTATGTGAGAGCAGTCACTCCAGCACAAGATTGTGATGCTTTGTGTTGAGGTTATTTATGAGTAATTGGATTGCCTCTGAAATTACTATAACAGTGGATAATCTACTCCATAGGAAAAAAAAACCCAAAACCTGGATATTGTTGGCTTGCTCTTTTATAGGAAATGGAAAGAAGGTAATTACTACACATGCCAAATACATTGGCTCTAACACGTGCATGTACAAAGCACTCTGAGTGTTATTTATTTTTTCTTAAATAGTGGTTTGGAGAAGGAGCATCCTTTACACAGAAAATCTGCAGAGGAGATGTGAAAGAAGTCCTTCTTATCTCACTTACCTTAAAAAAATCTCAACCAGTTTTGATTAAACTAAGCAGAGGGTGGCAATCTGGGTAACATTTAGAGTACTGAGGAAAAAGCCCTTGCTCAAAAGGTACCAAATGTGATCAGCATCCTTGCTTTGCATCAGCACAGCCCCTACACAAGCTGAGGGCCACGTCTCCAGTCTGGCGGTGGATGGAATAAGCTTCTTGGATTGAATTTGTCCCTGAACGAACACGGAATGTCTTTCCACATTTCAGAATGCATTGAGAAAGACTCTTTGTGCTCCTAGCTTTTTATGCTTATCTTTTGGCAGAGGTGCTACAGAATATGTGGCACAGCTGAGAAGATTTTCTGCAAGGACATCTGAAGCTCACAGGTAGGAAAGTTGCTCAAAGTCTACTATTATTATTGCCCTTCAGGAAAAACCTCTGTGAAAACTCTGATTACATTCACTTTAAGGCTTGCTGTTATATTTATAAACAGAACTGTTGGTGATTTGGGTTTCCCAGAAGCCAATTTTGCTGTTTATCTGTAGGGGGGAAAAAAAACCAAATAAACAAAAAACCCAAAACAAAACAAAACAACAACAAAAAAACCAATATGGAAGAACAAGTACATTTCAGAGGAATGTCTTGAACAGTACATCTAGAAAAAAATTCCCATCTGCTACAATTCCATTAAATGCTAAAATGTGGAATTTTCAAGCTTGTAATTTTGGTGGTAAAGGTTTAAGCAGTTCTGTTCACATTTACAGTTTGCACCCATCCAGGCATACGGGGAGTGTATATAGATGCCTGAAAAAAGCCTAAAGTTAATTTTTATTTGGTCTGCATAGAGCATAATTATGTTCAGGTTTCATAATACTGCCAGTAACCACTTTCAAGAAGAAGATAAGGTATTTTACATCCTCACCATCAGCGGAGGGCACGGCCTATCCTCAGAAGATACTGTATGTGCTAAGAGAATCCCCTAAACCTGCACTGTTTGAACAAATTAATGATATTCGTGCCCAGAAACTGGATGTCCACACAGGCAGGCACTGACCTGTAAACTTGTGCTGCTGACAATAATAAAGATTTATGCTTTTAAATAGAAAACTCGCAAATGCATGCCTGGGTAAGTCAGCATGTGTTTTGCAGATGAACGTATCACTTCCTCAGCCCAAAAATTAGTGCTGGCAGTTAAAAGCGATTAACTCAGGTAGGTATGCATCGGTAGATACACTTGCGGTATCGAATTTTAAGTGAAACTTGTGTCTATCAATGTTTTGGCAATCTCAGCTTTGCTTCTGACTATATTTAAATGACAAATAAAATACAGTATTCTATATAACAGGGGAAAACATCCTGACCCAAAACAATACTGCCTGAGTTATGAAGAACAGTCATAGTTCAGTGAGGATAAGGATCTAAACAACTACATTAACTTCTAATGTTCAACTAGCAAAATTAATTTTGTGTTAGGATATCATCCTCTCAGGACTTTCTGGTAATTACATGAAAAAATGAAATTGCCATCTTGATTTTTTTTTTTTTTTTAATAAATTCTTAAATTTGGTAGTTTATTTTACTAAGTTCTGGTAGTCTGACAGTTCTTCAGTTCTATTTTAAGTAAAAATAATTCACAAATACTATTATATATTATGAGATAGAGGGGGATATTCCATGCTGTATAGTATAAGACCAAAAGATTTTCTGTTTCTACTCAGACTGCAAGTGCTTAGGTCAGAAATCAAGTGTGTAGAAGGTTACAGAAACACACTTATTTTCTTCCCTTCGTGCTTCTAAATAGCTGAGACAGCCCCTGAAGCTCCCAAATCATCAGAATTAAGGCAGGAAGGGAGATGCAGTCCTCTCAGGAGCTGTTGGAGATGCAAGGTGAGCACATGTCTACTGGCAATGTTTCCCTGCGGAGGTGCTGATTGCAAAGCTGAGATGGGAGGTAAGTGAAAGGATTGCATGCCTCAAGACAACAGAGAAATTGTTAAAAAATTATACGATTAATGGAGTTTTCCTTCCCGAAAAGCTACCAAAAGATGACTCCAGGTGTGAAGAAGCTTGTTCTGTAAGCCGGTGAGCTGAGCGCTGCTCACCTTATTAAAAGCAAAAGACAGCAACAGTCTTGAGAGTCTATTTTCCATCTCCTCCTCCTTTTGATACTTCATGCATCATTTGTACATTTTTATGCTGGAGGCAAAAATGGAAAGCCTATTGTTTACGGCTTCTTCCCAGTCTTCAGCTTCAAAAAAAAAAAAATATTATAAATTCAGTTATTTTTCTCACAATGCCAGCTGAAATTTCTTGACCTTCTTTAATATCAAAGCTTATTCTTGCTTTGCCAAAAATTTCTTATGAAAAATTTTAATAGTATTAAATTGCCTAATGTTTATTCCACAAGATACTTATTCATGGTGGTGTTTGCAACACCATGGGAATACTCAAAAGGTACTTTTCTTTTTATTTACTGCTGAATATACAAAACCAAAGTAAAAAGTCACTTTTTTCTCCCCCTACAGATTTTATAGTATAAAAGGATTTAAACCTTGTGACATTACTCCTGTTATAAAATCATTTCAACTACAAACCCCATTATTTTGTTGAACATCATTCATCAATGCCACAGCAATCACTGGAAGACATTTCTACCTGCCGGCACCTCATGGCTTTCCACCTTCCCTGGCAAACATCTTTCCACCCTCTGTTGTCCACCAGATATACTGAGGATGTGCTAGATAGCTGCGATATCCGCTTAAAGATTCAATAAGCCTTAAGAAAAAGAAGATCTTACTGTTATCCAGTTATCTCAAATTATGACCCAATCCCAGCTAAGGTAAAGTGTAGGTAGAGGTATTCATAATATCAAAAATAGACACATGGTAACAAATGACATTGGTGACTAAAAACCCCTACTTTACCTGTCCTGAGGCCACATCAGAAAGTCATCTCCTGCACTTAACTTGCTAGCAAACAACTCTGCTTCAGAGAAGCGTAGATCTCTTCCTCCATCTTTTGATAGCGACATTTCATTCATCTGTAAACCACATGTGGTAGCAAAATACCGATGATACCAAAGTTTGTCTACTGCTGGTTCTTGAGAGAGAGCAGAGCCTGCAGCAACCGGCCACTCTGCAGCATTAACAGGTTTTGGGCACCAGATATTTCATCTCTTACGGTGCATACTGGAACACATCCAAATAGCCTTTTAAAATTATAATTGAAGTTTTATAAATGTAATAACCTGACTACTGACTACTGAAATGCAAATTAAAAATAATTACTATTGCTGTCATATATCTATCTTCTATAGGCACGAGTTGTCCTACAGCATAACAACTGAGATCAGCTGGGGACCTGGGGAATCATTTCAGCTTCGATGCCTTGTTTCTTCAGAAGAGGGAAGCAGGGGGAAAACAGGCTGGAGGAAAATTTACCCCCTATTTCCATTTAGCCATTCAAGCTTAAAATCCTATTCCTGGCCTTGCAGGAGTCTGCACATGGAGCTCTTAAACACGTAACTGCAGATTCTCCCAGGACAGAGTAGTACTGTTCTTGTTTCCTCTTAAAACACAGTGCAATCAACTGGATTTCACTGTCTATGTTCCTCCATCCATTTTATTATTCTGTTTCGGATACAACGTGCTCAAGGAGGGATTTCCAAACTGTGCTACATCCCTCACCACTGGTGATACAGAATTACTTCAAAGTACTACAATTAGCTAATTGAATAGCTAAACTTCTCCTCAGACATATGCAGGTGCCGTGTGTGGAGCCTGGCACTGCAGTAAAACAGGAACAAATTAAATCTAGTGATCCATGAGTGTCGATGATGCAGGCTGAAGATGACACATTTGCAGATCGTTGAGGCAGAGACCTCATCTGAAAGAAGGTGAGAATTTAGCTAACTTGATGCTATCTCGTTATCCAGAAGCCTTCACAGCACTTGAGGAAGAGAGACTGGGCTGTAGTGTTTTGGCTGGTTATTTAAAGCACTTTGCCTTTCTGAACAAATTCACTTTCTCATCTTTCCTGAATTCAGCCTGTGCCAGCTGCTCCTTGTCCACGAGCTCCTTTCCTCCAGGCTCCATAAACCCGACAGAGAATGCGAGAAGTTTGCAGAGTTGATACATAAAGTCTGTCTTTCCAGGAAAATGCCATCTGTATTACACGCTAAAATTAACCAAGGCTAATTGGTTGCCACACACAGAGCATGATATGCTCTGCTTGATAAAGTAACAAATGTATTAGTAATTTAAACTGTTCCATTATTCTCTAATACAGAAAGCGCGCTCACCCTATTAAACCTGCGGCATTAGAGCTGCGCTGCTGACTGCACAACGGGAAACGAGGAGCCTGCTCTTACATGCTGAGTAAGGCAACCTAGGTCGGCGCCAAGAATCATGGCTTAGAATTAACCGAAAGGAAAAAAACCTATTTAAAATACAAATTCTGACCTTTCATACCTCTTGGAAGTTATTTGCAAATAGAGCTTCATTTCTCAAAGTCTTGGAGAAAGCCATGGATATCGAGTAGCACTTCTTTTCTATTCATTTGTGCTTCCTACAACAGTACAGTCATTTTTCTTCAAATCCTTTACATAGAGTGACCCTGGTCATCACCAAAGCTTCACAGCTGGAGAATTAGGACTCTGTAATCTGTTATTTCCCCTTTTTGGGATACGCCAAGTAGCGAACCAGAAACAATGCAAAGAGCAGCTCAAAGGAGCAAGCGCTTTGTGTGATCACCCCCTTCTGCATCAGCACAGGAAGCCGCTAACATGGAAAATGGAGCCCCTGGTTCATCCCTAATCCCTTCAGCAGCACATGAAGTAATCAAAGAAAATATCTACTTTTCCTAAAAATCATTTTCACAGAATTGCATGCTGACACATTTGGTATAAAATAAGAGCCGAGATGTGCATCTGCTACAGTAAAGCAATACAACAGAACTTTTTAATATATTAAATGATGCTATATTGGATAAAATTCCATTTTAATTTGAAACATTTTTGATACTAAAGGCAAGTTTTAAAAGTTATTATCTAAGGTTTAATTGTATACATTATGTTTGTAGCCTTAGGTATTGCAGGTAGTTCTTTAATATTTCCTGCAATATATTGAGATCATGGAGCAATCACTTAATTCTGCTCGAAGAATGTTCCAGAGATAACTATGGGAAAGAAATTCAGAAAATTCAAAAGTTTTGGCTGTTGAGTGAAAGATATGTACACACTATTTTAAAGAGGCAAGACTCAGGTTATGCAAAACCCACTCTCTCTTTCCTCTAACAGCAGTGGATTTGAACCCTTTTACGGAGAACATTCAAAGTTTTAGCTGCAGTGCATTAAAAGCATATGGATTGTCGTTAGTGCATCATAGAGTCCACTCTTGACAGACAGATACCGCAATAAAAATAGAAGTCCTTTCGAGCTGCAATATGGGTGTTTGGAACAATATCAGATATCTTCCTTCTAAGATATCCAGTATCAAATGAATCCAAACACTGAAATGGGGCAGCACTTTCCCTCTACCCCATATGGTGGAGGAGGTCTGTAGTGAGAGCTGCAGCCATGGAGAACCTCTGTCCTATAGCATGTTAAGCAGAGGGTCTGCAAACAAATTGCAAACTAGGAATAACCAGATTTCCAATCCTGTGCCAAAAGAGCTGGAGATTTGGTGGGGAGTAATGACTCCCCTTGGTACCTGCCTTTCTGTAAACATCAAGGTATCAAAGTTACACTCTTTCAAGGGACCAAAATTTACCAGTGTTGAAGTGGTTGTGCAAAACCAGAACCGTCTTTCCCACGATTCAGGAATCACTTCATGTTGCCCAGTTCCAATTTGGGGATCGCAGTCCCCTTGGCTCCCCTTTGTAAACGCATTTTTTAAGGCAAGTGGGTTGAGGTCTCACTCAAGCAGGTCGACATCTTTGTACACCACCTAACGCTGCTCACAGGGGACAAAAGCGGTCAGATGGCTGAAGTGCTAAAGGTGAGCAATCAAGATTTAAACCACTTCACCCTCCCACTAACGCACACACAGAGAGGATTTCTGCACATAGACAAATTGGTGACATTTCTCCAGGCCAAATGCTTCTCACAGCAATTACTATTGAAGTATACATGAGTGATCTGGACCTTGCCACAAATAATTTCACCTTTCCAATCTCACCACATTACCCAGTGCCAGCGGTATTTGACTTTCACTGAGACTTAGCCTCCTGCAAGCCAGTTTTCTGAAATTAGTTCTTAATGATACCATTAATTTGCTAAATTGCTTAGGAACTTTTGAACATATCAGATGGTTCCTACTTTTTTTTTTCCCTGATAAAAATTCCTTTAAAAAAACCAAACCAAAACAAAATCCCCGATGTTCAGATATTTTTTTTTTAAATTATCCAGAACTTCTGCCCTAATTTGAATGTTCCTATCTGTGCTTTTCTTTCATCTTTAAGCATGCAAATCTAGGAAGATGCACTGAAAGCATATTCCACATCTCAGTTTGAAACCTCCAAGCCCAAGTCTGATCATCACTAAAACAAAAAAAACTTCAAGTAATGCACAAAAATTTCTACTTTGTAAAAAAATGTCTTCCACAAAAGGATTCGATGGAACAATCCTTTGATCCAGCACAGGAAATGTAATTCCTTATTTCCTTCAATGCACATGGAAGGACTTCTGAACTAAGGCTGCTGGTTTGGCTAAACGACCAGAGACCAAGATTGTAGCTAAAATTCCAGCCCATGGAGGATCAGCACATCTTTCGACTCCCTATCTTCAACTCCTCTGATTATTTGATAGTGCTACATTCGCCAAATGTTTGTTTAACTTAGAACGTTTGCTTAATTAAAAGCAATCTTTGCAATGGAAATATACTGCCTGGTGTCTGTGTATTTTATTGTGAATTGAGTAGAAGGGACACAAGGAAGCCAAGCTAGGCTGTTACAGAAACACTCTACACTGAGCAAACGGAAAGATACAGAGTTTTCTTTTTTGTTCAATCATTTTAAATGAATGCAAACTTTTTCCCTTGTCATTTAATTTCAAATTAGTCTAATCAGACATCTGCTAGGATCTGTCTGAATTAACAAAAATGAACACAAATCTGATATGAGCACTCAAGTATTGCTTTCCTCAAATCGCATTAACTCACACGGACACTGTGGAACTAATTGAACATCTCTAGCACAACAGTCTAGACTTTCTGATTTAACTTTATCACAGTCAAAAGAAATAACAATAGAGAAGGAAACATCTTGCTAAGGACTCAGCAGCATAGAGTTCTGAAGTGGTTCAATAAAAGCAGGCTGCTTTTCCTACTTCATGATTATTACTACTTTAAGATGGGAAGATAATTTCCTCACAAGTCAGAAAAACAGGGTCTGTCTCAAAGGTCTTTGTTTTCTTTTGAAGAGTATAGTTTACTTCTTAGAACTCCATGGGAATTAGATTCTTGCCAGTACAGGGTAATCTGATATTGCAGCAATCTCCTCTTCCTGTGACACATTATGGTTGCATTTTTTAGCATTTACTAAAGTTTCTAAAACTGTTCTACAATGTTGAGAAGCAGTCTACTGACTCTGGACAAATTCTGAACTAAACATCTGCTGCAAACCTCCTGAAATTATAAAGGGACTGCATTCAGTAACACAGGTCCTTTCAGGTCTATGTTCCTCTTCCATCCAGTAGATAGGACTTTCAAAAACAGAATAACAAAGTTGAGGGACTTTTTGTGTGTGTGTGTGTTTGTGGGGTTGAAACGCACAATAATATAATGATCTGAAAACCCCTCTAATTTCAGCAGACCGCCAGTTTAAATCTAAATCAAGTGATACTTTACTATTGGTTAAAAAAAAGAGTTCTGAATAAAAAGACAAGTTTCCTTACTTATTTTTATTGAACAGGTTGTTTTTTTTACCAAGACTTTAAAGGTATCTAAGATTTTAACTTGCAAATTCTACAGGTAAAATAACTAAAATTTCTATCATATATAGTAAAAGAAGCATTTACTTAAGACACTTAATCTCTTGCCATCTTTATCTACCACTGAGTGTTCACGGGCTTTAGAGGATGAGATAAAAGAGAAGGTTTCGTTCTTGGGTCATTCCTGTTCTTCAGTGTTACTGTCAAAGCTGTGTAAGGAACAACTGTGAAGTTTTAATGAAATTTTCAGGTATCCAGACCTCTAGCATCTGTTAAAAAAAAAAAAAGCCAAACAACAAAACACATCAAGCCCAAGTCTCCCTTTTTCTGTGAGTAATGGGAAATGAGGAAGAATCAATCATTGGCAAAGTAGATGATGTTTTACATTGATTGTTCTTCTGAAGGATGAGGAAGCTTTTCTAATGGTCTTTGAGGGACATGGGAAGGGGATAGCTTATAGATTTGTTTTCCTTTCCATATTGCCAAAGTAGTAAGGAAAAGATGAGGCTATGATAGATTATAATTCTGCAAGGAATGACTAATGAGTGATCAAACTACCTTTGTAGCAGTAGTGAAGGAAGTAATAACCGGAGTCATTGGGTTTATTGGGTTTCTGCTTAGCACACATCCAGTCCTCTCAAACATCCCGTCCCTTCGAATCACTTTTATGCTCTATGTCTTCCTTTTTATTTTTATTATGGCAGACTTGAGTTATTTCACAAAATTTGACCTTGTATTCTTAATCCCATCTACTTGCTCTGAATAGTTCATCTTCTTTATTCTCCTTCAATAACTGTTCTGTCAAACAGTCCATGTAAACATAACATCTTAGTCTGCAACTCCAGCCCCTGTCTGACTCAGAGAGTGGATATACGTTAATATAGACCCAAGAGCTCAATTTCTTCTTCTCAGAGAAACTAGCTAAAGAAATAATACTCTAGGATAAATTTTCTAGAAGTGCATGACCCTCTTGCACAAATCACAATGGTAACTCTATGTTAAAATTAATTACAACTTCTGTTTTTAACTGTTATTTTTTTCAAACAGGTAGGACAGCAAGAGTTATAAGCAGGTTTGAAAAAATAGTTATTATTTGCTATGATGTTTTTTTCCAAAAAGGTTTTTACACTCCTGCTGTGAAAATATCTCTCTGCAGAAATGTATTCTTGCAGGGCAAGGAAAAAAAAATCCCACATTTCATATTTCCTGTCAGTGACATTCCACTTCCCATTCCCCAAGAGCAAACTAGACATTTCATTCAAGCCTAATGACACAGTCGCTGGTTGTTCCCTTAAGCTGGGTGGTTTGCATAGTGAATTTATTCCTCTTGCAATATTATGTCATGCTGTTTCAACAGGATCTCCCTTTGGGGAAGTGTTTTCAGACCCCACTCATGCTCCCAGCATATTTGGTGCTTGTATTCACAGATTTCCCAGTGGTGCCTCATTTCACAGTCACTGCAGAGGCGTAGCTCACGGTTTCCTATTTCCACTACATATGCTCTAGTCCCAGTTGGCATCATTTCCTCTTGAAGAGAAAAATGATTATCCAGAAGATGTTTTGTCTATTATTGTGTCCCCCCAACAATAATTTCAATGCCTTATATATCAGGTAGATTATTTTAGGGAAAGGGAGACAGTTGTAGAGCTGGTCCGTATCTTCCACCAACATAAAAGGGAAACCGTGTTGCTTACCTCTGTTCTGAAACACTGCGAGAAGAACAGATGAAAAAATATTGCTAGAAGAGGTAAGCACCCTTTTGATACTGTTTGCTTCATGCATCTATTTTCCCTGCATCTTCGTGCAAAGGAAAATAAGTAAATGAATGTGAAATCCACCCAAGGCCTGACAATTGCCACTTGACCTTCTAGTTGCAGACTATGACAAGGCCACTTAAATAAGGCAACCTGCAGTTCAGAGAAGGAATAGAAAGGTGCAAAGAGGATTTCAGAATGTTCATAGTGGTCACATTTGTTATTCACCCTTTAAAGTGCAGTCTCTTGGAATGATCTCAGTTTCCATGCAACAAGAACTACAAGGCAAATAGTCCTACAGTTTCCATGTAATGGTTATAGAAATCTTATCCGAAAAGTTACACGCCTCCTTCAGCTTAACTATAAAGCATGTTGTTTCCAGTCAGGCATAAGAATACACATTTGTGCATTCACGATGATATACACCTCTGGCAATCAGGCTATGTATAGTTTCCAGCAAACTAAGAATAAGAATGAATAGATAATATATTAAAACCTTCCAACGTATAGGCATTATCAGGAGGCTTAATCCATTCTAGAACATCACTTTGAAGTCATTAGGTGCAAGGCAGGGCTCTGAACGTGGGCTGGTGAAGCCCTTCTTCCCCAGGAAGTCCCAGAGGGATCTCATTAGCAACAATATCCCCGTTACAGGTCTATGGATGGGACATGGATTAACACTGGTTCTGTAGGTGTTCAAATTTTTTGGCTTTTATTTCAACAGTTACGTGCACATCATTAGACACAAAGCAGAAAAAAGCCCCATACTTCTAACCGAGAAAAATTATGTAAAATAAAAGAGATTAATCAAGTCTCATAATACATGGATTATTCAAGTTTTTACACTACCTAGATTCCCTCTA
Source organism: Tetrax tetrax (assembly GCA_009806455.1). Lineage (NCBI taxonomy): Eukaryota > Metazoa > Chordata > Aves > Otidiformes > Otididae > Tetrax > Tetrax tetrax. Next base: position 44,423 of record WHYT01017437.1, read on the forward strand.
GCTATTCAATGAGTACAGCCTTATAGTGTCCTTCCTCCTTTAGCCAACTTGCTTTGTGCACCAGCATCCTCCAGCTCTGTTAACAGAAAGATCTTGACACTTTTCAAACCCACAGAATCTGGCTGCAGCAGAAATAATACATACAGGAGTGAGTGCCTTCAATTACAGAGCATAACCAGCGAAGACAGGAAAAGGGACTGATGACAATAAGGATAATAGTAACTGTATTAGGCCAACAGGGTCAACAGCTAATCTTGCTGCAGTCTGAAAAAGGTTATTTTAATTCCAGTAATTGGCCCCAACCACCAGCAACAATTGATGTGCTGCCACTTTTATCTGCTTGCTGCTCGCCACGCTCATATGCAGCTGCACTGCAAGATGAACACAAATTACCCGCTGGAGTCAATGGAAGTGATTGCTTCTGCTCACATTATTGATCAGTTGTGTTGCTTATACAAAGCTCCGGTCATTGTACCATCTCCAGCTCATTGAAGATGAGTTGTCTGTAGGTACCACAGCATTCAGAAAGCCGGGAACAGGCTAATTGTTATTATACCGGCAATCATTATTATGATTATTTTTCTTAATGACTAACATTTATATGATGCTGATCATGCAGTTACCCTACGGCAGTCTGCAAGCGTCACGAAAGGTTTCACAAGCTGTATTTCTGAACCCGAAAGCATTATTATTACTTAGTGAAATCTTGTAATGTGGCCTAGGGCCAAAGGAAAGATTAGGATTATCTTTAATAAATGTTGGACAGCTTCTTTTTGATCATAGGCAAAACATCATGTCTACCTTTAAATACACAGCCCATTCACTGGGACCTACATCCGTACGGGACGTGTGAGGAGTCACAGTCAGTGAGGAACATGCCATCGGTTTCCAGTTTACCAGCACCATAACTGAAAATTGAGAAAGTCACCAAGAAAGGCTGCCGCAGTTCACAGGCGTTCATTGCGTGTGGGTCGCAAAGAAGGGATCCTCACAGGAGGAGTTTCCTGTTCAGAGTCATGTGCTGCTACGTCCCATCAATTAATAATTTGAAAATTTGAGTGCTTGACTATCCTTGGTCCCACAAATAGGAGCACAGGGAGTCAGCTGCAGCCTGTTTGAGAATCCTGCCTTTTCACAAAATTAAGACTGCTCTAAATGTCTTTTCTTCCCGGTGCTTTAACCTCACATTTGTGTGCTAAGGTGGAAGCAATTAATTACAGAGGCTTCAGTGTAGCTGAGAGTTCTTCACTGGAAAGCACCTTAATATTGGGTGTAAATAAAGCAATTCAAGAACTCTGGACCCACTCCAGGAGTAATGCTCGTCTCCTTTCTTCATGAATACTCAGAGAGAGTTGGCCCCACTCCCCAAAAAATATTTCAGGAAATTATTTTTTTCCACCTGATTATTTGGCCAATTCCCCATAGCAGAGATAAGAACCACAGCATATGCATTTCAGAGATTACTGATCACTGTTATCCTTGTACTTGTAGAAGGGAACTCACTTTCTACAGAAGTATTTCAGCCTGAACAGCTGGAGTACTTTAACCATGAAAAAGACAAATTAAATTAGAAAGTTCTGTTCAGCAAGGAGAAATTTAGCTGTCTGTCCTCAAGCCACATGAGATGACACAACTTGTTAATTTTATTTGTTACACTGCTTCTGCCTTAGCTGGAAAAAAAAACCCAAAAATGAAAGTGTGGGTTTTGTTGTAGGTTGTTTAGCTTTTGGTTTTATTTGTTTGGGGTTTTTTTTTTTTAAATAAAACCAAAAACAACCTCTGAAAAAGTATTGACTAGCTAGGAACTCTACCATGAACCCTTGCAATTTCATCAACTTTGGAAGTAAGATATAACAACTGTGAGAGAAAAAGGTAGGTGTGTCTTGCTTCTATGCCATTTTTTTAAGTTGGTTTTTTTTTTTTTTTTTTTTTTTT
>WHYT01017437.1:58803-143036 GCA_009806455.1 Tetrax tetrax
TTTTTTTTTTTTTTTTTTTTTTTTTTTGAAATGTTGGGGTAAGAGACAAGATTTCCACCAAAATTAAAGTATGGAATTCCATGTTTGGAAGATGGGACTAATCTGACTAATTCCTCCACTGATTCTGAAGATGCCCCATGACCTGGTAACTACTCCCATGTCTCAAAGAGAATACAAGCTACTTCCAAGTTTTGGTAGTTAGCCAGTCCCTGGTGTTTCAGGGATTGGCGACCAATTATTAATTTTGAAGCTGGTTCCAAATCCCAAACTCTTGCACATTCTGCAGGGTATATGAGATAGCAAAAATGGAAAGATAACTTAAGTTATCACCTTTATTTCAGGTTTACTGTGGGTTTATTTGTTATTTTCTGCCTAATTGAATGCAGATTACAAAGCAAAATGCATTAGAAGCATTCACACCAATCAGCTGGGTAAATAAAGGTAACAAAATTGTATGTATTTTACTACCATGATAACATAGGGTTTTTCATCACTTCTGGTCTTTATTCAGATAAAGGGGAGCACGGTCCAAACACCAATGATTATTCTATATTTCAGTCACAGTAAGTGTGGCTTGAACATGATTTGGTTTTTAGATCAAAAGCTTAATTCATAAATCAAATTAAATAGCTTATACGTTAGAAGGTGTGTTTAGCCTTGCAGTTCTTTATAAATGAACTGGGAATATAGTGGCTATTACAAGTTTTATATATAAATGATTCGCGTCTGTTTTCTGAGCTCCAATAGAAGGTGAGGGGGAAGGTCCAACTCTGGAAAAAAAAAAATATAGCAATGCACTGAAAACCTCACTATGTAATAGCCTACTGCAATTTCATGTACTTTTCCAGATGATATTTTCCTGAAGGGTGGAAGAAACGTAATTTCCTTCAGTTTGCCAGTTTTCATTCTTATGTACCACATCTCCAGCTTGCATAAACTGGAATAGCTCTGATTCTGCAATTTCAACTACATTAACTTTTGCTACCTGGAGCTTTGGCCAATTGGTCTGTTCTGGAGAGCAACACCAGACTTCCCATTGCTATCCACACATTTTTAACAACACATTTGCTCTTGTGTTGATTTTTTTTTTCCAGTGGCAGTTCTCTCTACCAGCAGACAGGTTGCATCAGCATAGCTGGTGACGTTAAAGTTGCACCAAGGCTTTGCGCAAGGAGTAGATCACTGCATCGATGGCTGCTAGGCATCGATGGCTGCTAGGTATGAAATGTGGAAAGGATATAGCAAGGACAAACTTTTATATCAGCACTAGGAGGCAACTGACAGCTGGCAAAACATGAAAGAGTTGTTCTAAGGACTAGAGTCACTGCGGATTTTGCCCCCAATCTCTTTATGGAATTGAAGTCTTATGAAAAAGCAGACATAAAACAATCCTTGTCATTCAAAAGGGTAAGTTGTCTGAAAGATCATGAAGATGATGGACAGTTATCACCTCAGAAAAATCTGATGCCTGACAAAGTGATGGACGTTGTGGTTAATGACATGATGGGATTATGGCACGTTAATGAGGTAAGCTATCTCACTACATGAGAAAAATGTCATCATGACTTTTTAGGCAGACAAATTGCAATTCTCTCCTCACGTGCTACATTCACAGTTTTTATTTTTGCAAGTGAAAACACTCTTCAAAATAATTACAAGTTTTATCTGGCTACTCAGATTATACGTACAAATCATCCCCAAGCTTTCCCCTTGGTCTTCAATTGAATTTGTAAAGCCAAACACAGTTTCAGCTTTTGATCGTGCAACCATCATCTTTAAGTCTGTGTTCCCAAAACGATACGCCAAGAGCAACACATACTTTGTCTACATCACTACAACAAACGCACGCACTTGAGTAGAGATTTACAAGCTGTGCAAAGGCAGGTGATTCGCCCTGCTCGGTGCCCCATCCTGCCCACTCAGTCCCAGCTGCTCCCCAGCACACAGGACACACTAACTGCTGCTTTCCCACAGTAAACCAGGATGGAAGGGACAACTTCCATTAAACAGGCAGAGGAAGCAACTCAAACAGCTGGTAGAGGTTACGGATGAACCTGCCGAAACCAGAACAGCATATTATGACACTTCCAAACAACAATCTCAGAAAGCACTCACAATAAACAGAGGTAGTTATTAGTAATATAAAACAGTGATTAAAGATTTAACATGTCTTGGACTCAATGCAGCCATTCTAAAAATCAGTAACTTGCTTGCAGGATTTATAATTCCTTACGGAAAACATTGTAATTCACTTTGAAAAAATTAAGACCATTTGATCTTGATATAATTTCAAATAATTTATTGAAGCTTATTAAAAGCAGAAGATAGATACTTTTGTTTCCATGAAATCAGTGGTAGATCTTATGATAAATAATGAAAAAATTTTTTTTTTTTTTGCAAAAGCATAAGATCTAACAAGAGCAACTATAAATTTAACTGGAATTTAATAAAATGTCTTTGAAACATGCCTTATCAACATGCTTCTAAAGAAATCATGTTTGTAAAGATAAGCAATAAATAACCCCTTAATCCACAATCTAGAAACTCTTCTGTTAACATTAATATGTTTTTCCTTTTATCATTCAGTATATCCATTATTTTAATCTGAAACTATTTAGAACTCTGGAAAAAAAATATGTATCTGAACCATAATTTTAACACAAAGCACATCAAGCAGCTGGATGCATATTTGCATACAACTTGAAGTTAAATTTCTTCCACATGTTACAAGCAACTTGATTCTGCCAACTTCATTCAAAATAAGTAATCATCTAAGCCTAATCTTCCAAGATATCATGGCACTAAAAATGGAGAAAGGTACTCAGCAGGACTTTCAAAAGCAGCTCCCCCATTAACTCATTTTAGCATCAGTAATAAAAGCTAAATAATTAAAGATACACAGGCAACCACATATGCTGATAAACATGGCATTACAGCGCTCTAGACAGGTGGTAAACACCTAAGCCCCTTTGAAACTTCCATTTGACAGATCTGTATATTTAGGTGAATGACTGCTTCGAAAATTTAGCTCTTAGGCTTCTGTGTTTTCATGGACCTCTGCAAAATAAAGATAATTTCTGGCTGTTGTAAAGATTAATATATTAAAAGACTGTGCTGTGCTTATATACCAGAGTAAAAGGTGTGTTAGTCCCTGAAAAGATCAGAAACAAGACACTGGAGATGAAAACACAACTGTATTGTGTCTTTTTGTATTTTTAGAATATTAAGAATTCACATATTGCAGAGTTCAGAAAACTGAGAAGAACTAGAAGTGTTTCTGAATGGGAAGATTATAGTTTTTTTTTTTTTCAACCAAATCTGGTATATTCCCTAGTAAAATTTTTTTTTTTTTTTTTTTTTTTTTTTTTTTTAATAAAACGGAATTCAGTCAGGGCCTTTCTTTTCCAAATGTAAGTAAAATTCTTATTCTCACCAGTTGTGTCCTTCCTTCACTACATTGCTGTTACAGCTATGAGTGATGCAGTAGCTTTGCCCGCTGTGTATTTTCAAAGTGAGCCACTAAACACTTTTTCTCAGATGTCCTGGTAGCCCCAAAAGCAGAAACTGGAGATGTCAAGGTCTTTGGAGAAAGGAAAAGCTAGTGCATCACCTCGAACGCCCATAGATCTGCCATAGGCCTTGCTTTCAGGGAGAAAGTGGGAGATTAGGAACAACAGAAATGATGGCTATGAAGGAATAATCCCTCTAGATGTTAGCCATCCTGAAAGTTAAATCCCCCTCTGCCTCCCCCTCCCACCTCAAATCACTGAGGACTTGTTTAGCATCAGTTTCTGTAAATAAGCGTTGTAGGGTGGAAGGAGCAAATCCTTCATTACCTTTTATGAGTAATTCATTTGGTGACCTTGAAGCAGTTACACAACCTTGTTTCGCAACTGCTCTGAGCCACAAACAGAGGTGAAATGAGGACCACACTCAAAGCCAGCTGCTGCAATTCATCTTGTCTGATTGCAATACATGTTGCAAATAGATTTGTTTGTCTGAGAGCAACCTATTTTTGGTTATCAATTTGTATTCTGAAATTACAGAAATATTATTGTTTAAGGGAAGTATGAAATGACGAATATAGGCTGTTGGAGTGTGATATTAATGCCACTTTGGTCCAAGCTGATATTATAAAATGAGATATCTCTCAGGCTTTTTAGAAATGATCCATAGGAAGTAGCAAAGGGCAAACTCAAGTGTTTTTGAAGCTGGCTTCATATTTGCTACAGAGCAGGAGTGGTGGGTATAAACTTCCCCACATCTCTCTAGACCTTCTACATCTGTCAAATAGGTTTGAAACTCGTGAGAACAGCCTTTCCTGGGATTACCCACCCTTCCTGCCAATGCTCAGCTGCCACCCCTTCCCAGGATGAGCCCAAAGTAGTCTGAAACTGAAGCATCTCGTAACCAGAATGCAATGGCATGTGAATGTGATCACTGCTGAAATAAATCATCTGAATATTTCAAATAGAGGAGATTCAGTCCAGTCACATGTATTATCTGTCACTTGAAATTTCATTTAGTCTGGCATTCTCATGCACTAAGAATAGGGAAATCTGAACTATTATCTCAATTTTTCTGCCATCGAATTTTGGGTATTTTGTGCTGCAGTGAAACATAGTATTTTTAGACTTCAAAAAATGAAACATCAGCTGCAGACAGAAACACTTGCAGCATCAACACCTTGAAAAATATTTTATCTGTTTTGCTAGGCCTGGCTGGTTCTAAGTTTTCAGATGGAGCAGTCTCATAAATACGTATTCATTATAACCACTTCCCTGAAGTCTCCAGATTTTAAATACCATGTGTTTTCACTTCAAAACCCAGAATAAATCTCAATTTATTCTCGAATATGGAGCTTTTAGTCTCCAATCTTTGTCCTAAGTGAATAAATCAATTTCTATTTAAGTAGTAGTGTCTTTCTCTTGCTGTTTGAAACTGCAAGACTAGTTACGCTTATTCTACATAGGAAAAAAAAAATTCACCTCATTGGGTACTTTATAGACTTTGGTGCTGATTGGATCACTAATTTACTCTGTCAAATCAAATTCATCTTGTCTCAAAATTCACTCTGTTATGTTCAATGGATCAGAGATTAACAGCAAGTAATTCAATGGAAGGTCGTGTTCAGATTAAACAGCGTATTACAGAAAAACAGTTGAAGAAACGAACAGAATTAATTTGGCTATGGGGAAAGATTTCCATTCAGAATTTACTTTCAGAGAAGGGCCTGGAGGTTTTCTGCTTTACTTCACATATGTCTCATATTTTAAAATCTTCAGTCACATAGTTTATTTTTATCTATAAAATGGAACAGACACATCATAATATATATGTCCAAAAGAAGTCCTCTCTTAATTATACAGAAAAGAATATACTCTTTTGAAATCACAAAATTAGCTAAGCCAAAGCTAAATCCTTTCTACAAATCCTCTTCTACAAACACTCAAATACACCACTTTGGATGCAACACAGCTATTTCTATTCCAAACAGCTTACTGTTCTCACATTGTTTTCTCTTTAGATCAGTAAAACGTAACAGAATAAACAGAGAAGGTAAAGGAGACCAGCTGAGACGGATGCTGAATCATCCGTTGATGCAAACAAGTCCTTTGCATTATTTTTAAACACGCTGTCCCTACCACCAAGCTTAATGCTCTTAAAAGTTCAAGCAAGAGCTAAAAAGAAATACTGTTTTCTACCGGTTATCTAATTAAAGAGTTTACTTTTTCATTTTTGAGGGATGAGACATGAAACAATCATGCACAAATAAAACCTTATCTACCATGGGAAGCCTGCACTAATATTATATAACAGAGCTTGCAGGACACAGATAAACAGCAAAGCAAGGTTGGGCAGAAGAGTCCTCAAGTTCCTTTTTATTAGTAACATTTAATGGCCTTTATACTTTTGCAATGAATTAGATGCGCTCATGGCTGACACTTAAGAAATTAACAAGACACAAATCATCTGCAAAAGACTTTTACTGCAGTGACAACTGATTTCAGCTGTCTTCACTTGTAAGGAAGAAAATTAGTCTTTTGTGAGTAGCTCTGAAAGCACTGAGCAAGAACCATCCTTTTACATGAGAGCTGGGAATTTAACAGGAGCACTCAACCCTTCCCAGATTCAGACCTTTAATTTTTATTCTGAAAGAGGAACTTGGAAGAATTTGCTTTAGCAGAATTTATAGAAATGTATTTTATATGCACAGTTCATAACATAGATGAATAGCGCTGGATGTTTACGGTATATTTAAGTACACTCATGGGAACCATCCCAACTCAATTCTGTAATATCAATTTTGTTATATATTTGCTGTGGGGAAGATGTTAATAGGCTGTTAAAACAGTCACTAGGAAAAAAAAATTGAATCAACTTCATAAATCTTAAAGCATATGATTTCAGTTTTATGTTTATTCTTTTCACTAAGATATCCAAAAGAAGAGTTAGATTCCCAGCAAATGTTTTATAGGTTACAGTGTTTTATAGTTCTAAAATGATGGCATTTGGTAGTTAATTTTGTTTAATTAAAAAAAAAAAACAAAAACAAACAAAAAAAAACAACCCAAAACCAAGCAACATTATACCTATGTCACGTCCTCAGCTTAACTGCACACTCTGCACCCATTGCTCTTTAAGGAATCATAACCTAAAGCTGAGATTTTCATTTGTCTCCCTTCTTCAAGTTTCCTTAGGCAAAGCACTTCATAATTACAAACCACATTATTATACGAGGGAGATTAGACCACAGGGCGGATTACCCTGCTCAGGTCAGAATCATTGCCCTTTACCCACAGTAACGGGGATGAGAAAGCCCAGATACAGCAAGAATACAGAAAACAAAAACATAGAGAAAAAAAGACCACAAGGGCCTGTTTAATAGTTTCACCTTTGAAGAACTTGTACGCACATTTCTACCTGTGCAAGGCAAATGGAACTTTAACCAGGAGCTCACAGACAGGCAGGCACAAGCAGCAGGTTTGCAGGGACAAGGCTGAGTCAGGGGTGACAGAATGAAAGGTCTACCTACTTCTCAACTTCAGTAGCCACCTCAGGGAAACTGAGCTTTGCCTCCTTGTCCATTGACACCACTGGAGGACTTGGCTTTTAGCTTACAGGTTTGGCTCAGGATGAATGAAACAGCGAGTGAAAAACTAATGTACATTGCAGGCTTACATCATGCTCACAATACCTTGTAAGTTACACAGAAGGCTCTTGGCCATGGTTTGGTTTTAAAATTCCTTCAGGTCTTCCCCCCCCACCCCAGCAGTACGTATAGCTGACACAGCATGACTCTACACACAGTGTAAATCACAGGTTTAGTCAGTGCAATGGGAGGATCACTCAAGGCCAGGTTATCCACTCCTTACTTACATAACACTGCCCCCCAGTCGAATGTGTTGTAGCATTTTCCTCTTTCTCTGCAGACTCCTTTAGGATGTCTGACAAATTTAATTTCTTAGTGTCACGGTTTAGCCCCCCTCAGCAGCTAAAATATCTCACAAATGCTCACTCACTCCCCCTCTCACTGCCCCCACAGTGGGGCGGGAAGGAGAATCAGGAGAAAAAGAAAGGCCAAATTTGTGGGTTGAGATAAAAACAGTTTAAGAGAACAACAGGTGAAGAGGAAACAGAGATGGAGAACAAAAATAGAATAGACTAAAACAGATAATTTACAGCACAACAACTCACCATGGATCCTGATGCCCAGCTCCCTCCCCAGCAGCCAAACCCACCCCTCAGCACCATCCCCACTTTATACACCCAGTGCCCTCACGTGGGATGGGACAGCCCTGGGGCTCATTTGGGTAAGCTGGCCCAGCTGTGGGCTAATGAGTAACCTATACTTCCCAGCCACAGTGCCCCCAGCTCCAGCTCCTCTCCCAGCTCAGGTGAAAATTAACTCTATCCTGGCCGGAACCAGGACACTTGTGGAGATGTAGAGCACATCACACAACACAAACACAAGCGAGCTTTGCAAAGCCTTCGAAGTCAGAGATTGCCAAGAGCCCTTGCACCCCTTTGCTCCCTATGGGAGACATACATACTATGATAAAAAGAAGGAAGCAAAGCCATTCCACAGCCAAGTGCCAATAAAACTCACTGAATCAGAGCTCACTACATCTGGAAACAGGATTTAATAAGAGACATAAGTGCTGCTAAAAGAGAAGGAAGTTTGCAATAAAACACACTCCTTATAGCCACATGGTCCAGTCTTTCTTGGGGTACCAGCTCCCCGTTTGTGGAGAGGAACTATCACTTTCCAGTGAAACACCTTCTAAGAGAAAAGCTTTTCAATTATTTCCTTCTGTGCTCCTAAAGCAAGTTACTGAGTCACTTCCAACACAAACAAGCACAGCCTCTCCAAACTCAGACCTATGGTCTGCCGGCCATAGGCGAACACCCAGTATGGTTGCAATCAATGTTTCTTTCTGAGGAAAGCAACAACAACTCCACAACCATCAAGGACTTCATGCAGTATTCATCATTAATAAGTATTCAGGTCAGTAGTGACAGAAGAACATGCAACCTTCTTTGAAGCTGCAAACTTCAGTCCCCCAAGCCAATATAAAAATCTCATTTAGGAATGTTTGGCTGTGTGACGAATTGGGGGAACTTGTCTAAATATGATTTATGAATTCCAGTGTGCTTTTATGAACTACCTGTGCTCTTATATCTTGTGACTCTCTGTACTGTCTTACGACTATCTTTTATTGTATTTTGCCTTATGGTTCTTATGTTAAGAACCCCAGAGAATAGTTTTGGTACATCTGCTCTTAAATAATTGATAGTTAAGGACTACAAGTTGCTGAATAGACCTAATCTGGGAAGAACAAATTACTTATGACGCTCTAGATGACCCAGTGTTCTCCAATTTCCTTGCAGAGACCTGGGATTCAAAAGGTTGTTCTTTACCCAGAAGCAAAACAAAGAGAGGAGATATTAGCAATATTTCTTAAAAAACATGTAATCTGAGTCACTCACTGGAGGGACTTGGAAAGCAAGTCCACTCAGCAAAGAGCATTTCTCACTTTTTAGCTGTGCTTGCTAACTAAGCGCAACACCGGGCTTCATAAATACGTGGGCTGGCTTCAGTTGAGCTGCCTGGCACAGCTCCATCCCTGTGGCTTCTCCAGGAGAGCAGGTCTCCTGATACTGATTGTGCCACCACCTCATCCTAGCCACAGGACAGCCAAGCAGAGGCCACCAGCCATGCCACAGCACCTCCCTCCGCAGCGTGCACTTGGTCTGCTGGCAAGTTTTGAAGAGCAACCAGCCATTCCCTCACGGCTGCTCTTCATGTGGGGCACCTCAGCCATGGGCAGGGGGAAGGAGGAATTCAGCCCTACTGAAGTCGTGGCCTTTGAGAAGCTAGCTTAGTTTGTGCAATCTGAGCCTAATATAAGACATGCTTCAATAAAGCTCACTGCACATCAAAACCTTTTGGTTTTCAAAATATTTTTTTGCTACAGGATTTGGATCTGCAACTTGAGTTTCGTTAGCACAGTCATTAGTCAATAAAAACCCATAATAATCAGAAACTGATTTTGAACATCTCAAGAACACACCTGCTTATCTTTCATTTCCAAACTTGTCAAAGACAAAGACAGACAAGAAATCCAGCCATTGTAACTGATAGAGGGTAATGGTCTTCAAAAATTGCTCAAGTGTGTTACTGTTGGACTAGTTACATTATAGGACTTCCATGGTTAAATAAACAAATAATATTTTATTGCTGACAATTTATACAGGATTTTATGTTCCTAACAAGATCTCTGAGCCTTATAGTCAGCTCATGAAAGAGGACGAGCTGACAGTATAAAGGAAGAACAGCCGCAGAAAACAACACATAAATGATAAAACAGGTTCTTGAAGCCAAACAGCGGTGGATGGTTTTGGCACAAGCATCTCTTTCATGAGGGAACATTCCTCTTTGTAAACTTAGCCAGAAACCTTTTAATTTCAGCAAAATGGAACCATCTCTAACGTATTTATTTCCTTCTCTATAATATGATCAGTTTGCCTCTCAGAAAAAGAAAGCTCTGCTTACCGTTTAACCAGCTTCTGAAAAAAAAAAAAAAAAAAAAAAGAAATCCTGAGTTTTAAGGAACATCCACACTGCATTTTTGCAGACTACTTTGCAGGCACAAGAGAGCCCAGAGATGCCATCCAAAGACCAATACACTCAGGGGGAGGAACTCCCCCTGACTTTAACCCATACAGAGCTGATAGGGCATTTTGTCAGACGACTGTGACCTAACATTTTGCTCTAATTTTGCTTGGTCACAGAACAAGACAGGAGAGGGCTCAGACGAGGGCCACAAAGATGATCTGAGGGCTGGAGCACCTCTCCTATGAAGACGGGCTGACAGAGTTGGGGCTGTTCAGCCTGGAGAAGAGGAGGCTCTGGGGAGACCTGATAGCGGTCTTCCAGTACCTCAAGGGGGCCTACAGGAAAGATGGGGAGAGGCTGTTCAGTAGGGCCTGTTGTGATAGGACGAGGGGTAATGGGTTTAAATTAGAGGGAGGTAAATTCAGACTGGATATTAGGAAAAAATTTTTTACAAAGAGGGTTGTAGAACAGTGACCCAGGTTGCCCAGAGAGGTGGTGGATGCCCCATCCCTGGAAACGTTCAAGGCCAGGCTGGACGAGGCTCTGAGCAACCTGATCTGGTTGGAGATGTCCCTGCTCCTTGCAGTGGGGTTGGACTAGATGACTTTTGAAGGTCCCTTCCAACCTTAACAATTCTATGATTCTATGAATGGATATGCCTGTCCACCATGGGGAAATGTTGCTAGCATAGAGAAGGTGGATTCCTCATTGCCATGTTGGAGAATGCTTTTTCAGTTCTATCAAGACAAGAATCTAAATATTACTGCAAACACCTTTCAGATAATTTTATGAGTTCCACACAAAGAGCTACTTTTGAAGGTTTATTTTTAACAGTTCCTTTGTGCAGCAAAAGCAGGAAAATGAAGTGGTAGGAAACTGAGTATGAATAGCAATAACAAAGATTGGAAAGGGGCATAAAGACAGATTTAATAGGGAACATTTTAAAATGCTAAGTTCAGGCAGACATCTTCAGTACAAAAAACCAGCTCTATGCAGGGTGACATCAGCTCCCACTAGAAAGAGTGAGATATTCTGAAGCTATTTATAGTCTGTAAAACGATTGCAATTTTGAGACAATTTTAGGAGAAAGATCTGACAATGTTATTTTACACAGACTTTGTTTTGGTTGTGTCAAATAATTACTGCATATATAACAACATGTACGCTGGAAGATTTCAGTTCCTGTGCTATTACTGAATAGCAGAGTTTTGATTTAGCAAGCAATTGGGATTTGTCAGAAGTAAAGCTCAGTTAGTCCTAAGAGAAACTGGAATACATAAAAGCAAATCAATGAATTAACTACTCAGCATTTGAAAATTCTGTTTTAATACATCAGTATCATTGATATACAAGTGACCGTTTAACATCTTTGTCAGTCATGTGGACAACGGGATAGAGTGCACCCTCAGCAATTTGGCTGATGACACCAAGCTGTGTGGTGCCGTCAACAAGCCGGAGGGAAGGGATGCCATCCAGAGGGACCTTGACAGGCTGGAGAGGTGAGCACATGAAAGCCAGAAATGTGTGCTTCATCAAAAAGCTCATGAAAAGCAGAGTGGCCAGCAGGTCAAGGAAGGTGGTGAGGCACAGTAACAGGGTGCCCAGAGGAGCTGTGCATGCCCCATCCACAGTCCAAGGCCAGGCTGGATGGGACTTCGAGCAACCCGGTCTGGTGGAAGGTGTCCCAGCCCAGGGCAGGTGAATTGAACTGGATGATCTTCAAGGTCCCTTCCAACCCAAACCATTCTATGATATGATTCTATGACACGATTCTATGACTAATATACTAGTTACATGGGCATGCAATCATTATTTCTTCAGTATTTATAATAGAGCACTCATCCTCTAATTAGAGTTGTAGACTAATGTACCAGATGTTACTTATCACTAAGGAATGATTTTACTACTTATTTCCAACACTATTTAGCCCAGAAGAGTAAATAAATACATAAATAAAATGTTCCTTTAAACTAAGATCCTATGACAGAAATTTCTAAATAACCCATCCTTTCACAACACAACATGAGCAGAGACAAGGTCATTGGCAAAGATCTCTCCTTTTCTTTGCAATTTGAGAAATTATTAGAGTAAGCATGGGAAGAAGTATTCTGGCCTCTGTAAAGTTAATGGAGTTTTGATATTGTCTTCATAGCACAATGGATAACTCTGCCTTGAGCCCGCAGTTACACTGAGCTTTTTGCTTCTCAGCACAAAGGGGGAGCAAGGAGCAACCATCTCTCATGGTGCTGCCCTGCAAATGAGTGGAAATCCAGCCACCCAGCTGAGCCTTTCTTCGGTCTGAAAATTCAGACTATCCTTTAGACTACCCTAATGAAAGCAAGTCTGTCCACTCACAAAACATCTCCCATTTATCATGTCTCATCCAGGATCCTGCTGCGATTTTTGTGGCTGTAACTCATGCCCAGCAAGCTAGTTCCATTCTGAAACCACTGAGCTGGCAATCAATTTCCTACTGTTATTTGGGTTGAAAGCTAAATCTAAAAATGAAGCTACTAATATATTACAAGTACGTACTAAATCTGTTAAGAAGGGACTGGCAGATCACATTAAAACATGCACCCTTAAGCTCTAGGAGGCATGGCAAGTGACTTGTGATACATGACACCATTATTGACCTTTGAATTGTACAATTTATAAGAAAGCAAAAAAAAAACATTTTTTTTTTTTTTTGCCTTGCCTGTAAGCTAAATCAAAATGGGAAAAGCTTCATGCTGACACCATAAGAAAAGTAGTCTGCAAAACCTGCTAAAAGTTAATATTGTGCATGAATTTCCTGATACTAATTTAAAAGCAAATCCTGTAATTCTTTTTTTGCTTTCATTTTTTGTCTTTATGTTTCCATACAGATGAGTCAATCTTCAGCTACTATGATTTAGTTTTCACATACAAACACACTTGAGCCTCTAGTGAGGCTCCAGGACCTCCAGGTTACCTATCAATGCCTGAAAAACCCTGCCACGGGATCTTTCTCATGGATGGTCAATACTGGTTTGAAAGTAATAATCCAAAATAACCCAATGAATTTAGTTTACTACAATTAATATTTGCTGCTAAGTGAAAGAAGGAAGAGTCAAGAATAAACTCTTGGAAAGTGGTTACGCTGCAGATAAGTTCAAGTCCCTTACAGACAGTTTTGGTATTGGGAAACTTGCACAGAAAGAGCAAACACAATATTTAACACAATAAGCAATTTTTATGGATCTTCTCATTCTTTCCATTTATAACACACTAATGACTGTATTTTAACTCATGTGTCTCTGCTAGTTGCGCAAACCATCTGCTTTCAGCAATAGAGGAGCCATTCTGAGATTGTTCCTGGCACCAGAACAGTGATCTGTACTCCATGAGAGGGAACCAGGTGTCCTCACCACCTTTTCCATAGGCTCAATTGACCATCACCAGGTCTGCTCATTATTTGCTGCTTCTTGGAGAAGAACATCAAAGAGAGAAGCCAAGCCACAGAGGCTATGCAGATGGCAAACACATCGTGGCCCAGATCCAGAAGTCAAATGTGCAGTAGTAGCAATAGCAGAGGATGCAAGATGGAACGGTTTCACGGACATTACAAGTGGCATCAGTAGGACCAGCAGCATTAGCTAACAACTGTCTTTTGGATTAATCATTTTACAGAATGTAATTATGATCTTGTTATGACTCCAAGCAAAGAGAGAGGCATTTAGTGAGAAATGCATTGTAACAAAGAGTTTGGTTTTGGCTTGTTTTTAACCTCAGAACACCAAACAGTGGGCAATTATCTCTGATCGTATTTCAGACCTATGCCTAAAGACAGCATCCAAGTGACAAGTGATGCTCGACTTGGTTCTGTTTTGGTTCACATTGATGGAAACTGGGAACAGCATCACCGAGTTTCACCAGTGAAAGGCTAATAAAAGTATTATCAGAATCAAGTGTGTGATTTAGAGTGTATTTTGAAGGCTGTGCATACTTATCCTCACAGGTCACACTTTCAGCAGCAGTAAACTGTTACCTATTCACTGAAATCAGAGAAGACACAATGATTTTGACCAACAGAACCGGTGGCCTGTATTCTCTGAAAACATTGATTTAAGAATGGAATCTGAGAAGTTAATCACACCTCATTCTTGGGGGAAGCTCTGCTTCTGTCCAATTCCTTGTCTGCAGTGTTTTTGCAGACCATTTTGAATTTTCTTGCTGGTTTTCCTGGTTTTTTAGAATGTAGCTTGCAAGTCACTTCCAATTTTTTTTTTTTTTTTTCTGACTGTGAAGCCAGAAAAAGAAAAGGATTGCAGAGAGAATTCTCTCACAGTTTGGTCTTCACTCGATTTAAAAGCCTTCAGGAAACATTTCAAGTAATCCAGAAAGATTGAAGAGTACAGATGTACCTCCCAGGATGTGAGGACTAATGCATGTAATAACTGTATTTCTTTAAAATGACTTTCTCAGGCAGAGTTAAAGGCATAGATGTAACTAAGGGATTGGACCCAGGCCAAGTTGTAATGGCTCTGCTGTTTATCTTTTCTCTTTTTTTTTCCCCTCCCTCCAGCAGAAAGAGCAGAACAAGCATTTTACTAAGAGATTTAAGGTTTGCTTTCACTCCCTCTCTTCCTTAGACCTCCTGCCCCAAACATTCTTGGATCATACAAATCAAAAACTAAATTGACTAAAGTACAGCAAAACCAGAAAGCCTGCTGCTCAGGCTATTTTTACTTTGTCTGCTAGGGAGAAAAGGAAAATAGATAAGACAAAGTATTCAATATTTTAGTATTAATATATCAAAGTAGGAAGAGTGAAAAATTGCAGGTTATACAGAGTACAATCTAGCAGTGGCCACTCTGTCACAGAGGTGACTGAGATTTGTCTTACATAGAAGTTATTTTCTTAACATTCTTATCAAGAGACCATGGAGCAGATCCTAAAAAGTGTGTTTATCTTTCTTTTTTCTTGCTGTTCTTCATATAAATTCAGACTTTCCTGCTTATACATGAAGTAAAGAGAACCAGCCTAAGAGACCAGAAAGGATGCCGTATGCTAGATCCATCCTCCTGCCCATGAAGGATAGTGTTCTGCTGTGCTCATCTACACCATGAGGTGGTTAAAGGCTTAATCCAATGCCCTACAACCTCTCTTAGTTCACACCAATGTCCAGTTATCAAACACACGTGGAGCAACCTTTCTCCTTAGATGGCTAATATGAACAATGAAATCCTTACATAGAGCTTAAAGAAAGTTCCGGGGCCTTGTTCTGGCTGTTTTAAATTAGTCAAGTGGTAATAGCAACTGGCCCTCTTCCATTAAATGCTGTCTGGAGACTAACCTCACGCAAAGGACATCTTATGTCCTATAGAAAGGTAAAGGCAGCACACGGGACATGGTAGAAGGAAAGGTGTGTGGCTTTCATGCCTCAGTATTTCATACATTTCCAGTTGTTAGCCCTTTTCTAGCCCTTTCCAGCCTTTAGGACACTAATTTACAGATACATTCCTAAAAAGCCTCAAACGCCTCGCACAGAAGTGATTCAGTGCTAATTTTGCTCCTATTCTTATTCCAGTCTCTACTAAAACAGCACAACAACAGAACTTCAGCTTTGGCTAAGGCGACAGATCATTTTTTTTCTCCCACTCTTTTTAGCTATGCTATTCCAGCTTATTTGCTAGTGCCTCCCCCTGGGCTAAATTCTGCCTTTTGAAATCCGTGCTGCAGAAAGCAAAATTTGGCCTCTTTCCATCATCTTACATAGTAATTTTCAAGGTTAACCACAGAAAAGGCAGGTGAATTATGTGGAAACAATCATCTGCAAAGCCCTTTCTTCAGGTGCTCTTCCCAATCCCGTCCATTTGCTCAGCATGCAGTGTGGTAGCGGACGGACACAACACGCTATCGCCCAGAAAATTGGTCAGAGAATTTAGATTTATGCGGCGCAATAACAACTAGGTTCACAACAAGGCTTACACGGAGAAAATGAAGAAGAAAACTCAACTACGTTCCTGCCAAAATCTCTGGAAAACAAAAACAACCCTGTAATAGAATCCTGTTTGTAAAAATGCTTCAGGGTGCCTGTGTTCCAGAGCTGGGAGCATAATAAATTAAGTAGTGGATGCCTAGGACAAAACCCTGTGGGATACCTGAGCCAAGCCAACAGGTGGAGAAATTGAAAACAAATTGATAGCCTTGGGACAGGAAATATTAGAACCAAGCAATTATAATGCCAGACTGTCTAGCATGAAAGGGAAGGAAAGCCAACGATGATTTGCATCCATGTAATGCCGTAAGTAGTGTGTGTCAGGTGATGTCCCAGAGCTTTTCACAGCAATGGAACATCATCGTGCACAACAGCTGAAGGTAAAACGGAGAAAAAAAAAATCCCATAAAAATCCAGACCAAAACAACAAAACTAGGAGTACTTTTTTAAACCAAAAAGAAAGTGGTTCGTGTCATGCGGGAGGAAAGAGGCAGGCAGCTGATTTGAATACATGCCTTCATACTATCTGTGCTCTGAGGAGCTCAGGTAAAGAGTTTCATTTCACAGGGTTTGCACACACCCCTGGAAATCAAAACTTGCACAATAATTTTGTTCTCCAACATGAACAGATAAAGCAAAAGGAAATCCTTTGTTACACACGCTGCTGCTTTTCCCTGTTTTCTTTTTTTTTTTTTTTAACCTCTATATTCTTGCAACCTTCATGCTATCTAAATGCTGCTCTTTTGGCTGTGCAGCAAAAGGGGATGGCAGACCTTTCATTTTTATTTTTGTTCTATATTACCTGATGCAAACAGGCACTTGGGCCACTCTGCCTTGCCCCTGAAAGCTACATCTGAGATATAGATTCTGCAGAATCACCTCTCGATAGCTTTAAATTGTGACCTTTGGTTGAACACACCTTTCCTAGAGGCAGCTACAAATCTATAATTAACTGCAGCTCCAACCTCGCTGCCAGCTCTGTGCTGTTCTTTCGCTCTCAATTGCTAGACTCTCTGCTTATACGTGCATTATTAGCATTAAGGTTTAGAAAAAATGCCACACTCTATAACCGGCTGCTCGAGACCCTGTTATAGGAGAGAAAAGCGAGCCCACAGCAAGTTTTCCACTTTGCCCTGTAAACTAGAGCAGTCACAGGGCCTGTGCTTGAAATAGCATGGGTACCAGCTTATCTATGAGTTCCTGGTGCACGACCCATCCCTTCCTTGAAGCGAAAAGGTGGTCCTATGGCAGGTATGTAGGGAAATGTGATGGGAATGCACCGTTTCGAGACACGATACATGCTGTTCTCTCCTGAGGAGCCAGGAGCTTGGCATAGGAATTGTGCACCTAAAGCTTCCCCAGGAAAATCTTTCTCACAGATGTATTCGAAAGGCTTAATATTTTGAAAGCAGCTATCCAATAGAAAGTGCCAGAGAAGCACTCTCAATAATTACAATTTTACCACTTGAAAAGCTTGGCTATGTCATAGCCGTGGTTCAATTAAGTTGAAATGCAGGACTGCTCCTGATGGTGCAACGGTTGTGAATAATACCATAAAACATTTGCTAGTCTCCTGGAAACATGCTGATTATGGGCACAAAGTACACTCTATTTTCTTTCTGAGCGCTGAGGCTCAACACATTTACTTACATTTGGAATCGGGACAGCCACTGTCTTTTTTAATACAACTTCATGTCATTTATGCTTCACATCAAAATAGCTCTGCTCCAGGCAGCAGAGGAATAGATGTTTTTGGGAGCCTGTTTACTTCCCAGAACTAAGTCTTGGGTAAAACTGCCATAGCTCTCCCCGACTGCTGCAAAATTCAAGGCGCTTGTCTTTGTGGGACAGCGGAGAACTGAATCAAAGGGAACCAGGGAGCTCTAGGAGTACTGCTGATGGGCTGCACTGATTAAAAACGCCTGGGATTCATACGATCCAACAAGAAGAAACTTGACTACAGACAAGATCTGATTTAAGAGATTACTTCTGCACGCCTTTCCAGACATTTTGCCAGGCAGCTTCATGCAGGAGCGCATGCAAAGACCAGATAAGCATTTCTGGATAACACTCTCAATGCAAAAGCAATCTCCTCATCCGCCGAGACAGGTGAATGAGGGCAAGGGAGCAATTTAAAAATCATTCCCTATGATACACAGCTCCTTTACATGGACTGTGGAAAGATTAGATTCATACTTTCCTACACTCAAAGCGCAAGCCAGAGACAACAGAAAAAATGTTCATGTAGTTGCTTGTCCATGTAAGTAGCAGATTACTTTCTTGTCTTCTGAGCAATAAACAAAAACAGTGGTCAACTGCTTTTGTCAAACTTAAAATTCACTACTTGTTTGTTTTTTCCAGCATAGAGTGTCTACGTTTCCATTAAGAAGTTAGAGACTTTGATTGGAGAATTTTTCCATCATAAATAAGGATTATTTTCTCATCATAAAAAGTGCAAATATTGTGGACTTTCAGAGTAGGCCTTTAAGAAAATGTTGGCTCCAGCTGATTTCTTTAGGCACAGTCATTTTAACTGCATTATTTGCCATGCTACGTAGCTGTGATGCTTAGCTATTACCTCAGTAGGGTTGTCTGTACTTATACTCAAGAATACAGTAAAATTATACTTAGCATAAAATAAGAACAGTTACATGAACTGTACACCTAATGCCAACATTATTCTTTAGGTCAAATGCTCAGTGCCTCTGAATTTGGGCTTCCTACAAGGATACCTGAAGGTCATGTGCACCATGCTAAATATTTCGTAACGCCAAATGAGAACAGCGAGTGTGCTGCTCAGTAATCCCTCTAAGCCAAGTTTTTTTGACAGATGTATGCTTCATTTTGTATCCAAGAGCGTCACACAATCCTCTACACAGCAAAACCACGAGTTCTGACAGCTCAGGACAGTCCCTGAAAATAGTTTCTTGCAGGCAGGACTCTGCATGAGATTTGCTGTCACAGCTTCGTTTGGCATTGGCATTATCCTTGACAAGATGTATCAGATAAAAATGTGCAAGTAGCCATTGGGTCTGTAGTTTGCTGTAAGAGGGAGTACTGAACATGTTCATTTTGGCCATTCAGCTGGACAAGGGACCCTGGGGGAGCATAAGTACACATTAAGCAGTTGTAAGGAGATATAAATCTCCTTTGACTGGATAGCCACTAGCCATTAAGTGGCTACATAATAAATGTTAATCATTTTGGACCTGATTCAGGATTAAAAGAGTCAGACTTACTTTTGTGTTGCAAGTTGTGAAAGGCTGAGGATGCCCTGAAATTCTGTGCGAGGGCCAAATGGATGCTGTAGTTTGAAGTAGGACACAAGCAATCCCTTGAAGTAGGACACAATCCCTTCCTAACTCTCATTTCCCCGCACAGGACACATCACGTAAAAGGATCTTTGTAGGCTTTGTCTACACTGTTCTTGTCTGAGTTCAGCAGTTAAGTTCCATTCATACTGGTTCCTTTTTTAGCCATAATTATTCCAAATTTGTATGAAGCAGTAAATGGCTAAGTACAAAAAAAAAAAAAAAAAAAAAAAAAAAAATTATAGATTGGAATCATTCAAGAATCTGCAGTCTTTTGGTTTTTTTTACAAAGACATTATGTCCCACAAAAACCACTGAAAGATAGGCATCCATGAACAGAACTACTTCTATTATACATGATCACATAGAAAATGAAGCGGTTAAAGGACTTAACTGAAATAGAAATTTACTGCAAAGGGTAGCAGGAGATTTAAGCATTGTTACATGCCAGATAATGGAGATAATGGATACTAGTTAAAGAAAAAAAAAAAAAAAAAAAAGAAATTAAAGAAATTTAGGTGTACACTGCAATCAAAGCCAGGAGGAAGAGACCAAAGTCAAGAGATTGGTGCCTACAGTCATACAGTTGGACAGATCAGCTGTTTAGTTATACAAAGAGAGAAAAAGTAGACAAGAATAAACACGGAATATTACTTTAAAATTAGGCTAAAAAAGACTTGCATAAAACACTGAACTTTATCACTTTCTCCGAAGAGAGACGGTGACCAGGACATGATGGAGATGACAGAATGAACAACTTCAGTGTGTTTGGTAAAGTTTTAGTTTCCAAAGCAATATTTCCAACAATAGATACGAGGATGACCAGTGAAGGCTGGATTACTGAAACTTCTTAAAGAACCCCCCTCCGATATCTCTTTTCCAATTATTTGCCCCAGTGCACACTGAGGATGTTTGGACATTAACATCTATGCCAAATTTCCACTTCTTGCTAAAATTCAAGAGGAGGGAGTTTTGTAATTTGTTTTTAGGAAATAAAGCAATGTTCTTCGCCGTTGAACTACGTAATATCTGGAGAAAGTAAACAGAACTAGAACAGCAGAGAAAGTATCCCCTTGATTCTGGTGCATTATTCCTAGTGATGTCTAAGTTAATCAGGGAAGTGGCTGGACAAGTAAATAAAGGTCTTGCTCTGGAGATAGCAGGCAAAGATTCCTGATGTCTTAATCATTTCAAGACTAACTTCGCTGTGTTGCTAGTAGAAAATGTTGTACATCAGTTCCTCCAAATTGGAGATGTTGGCCAGAGAAAGCCAAGACCTACAATAACAGAAATGGGACTTAATCACAAAACCTGCCTAGATCTGGATTAACTCCAGAAGTGCTGAGGCAGACTTTGGAAAAGAGCCTGAACAGAGGTCAAAACCATATGGTGCTACATATTGTCTACACCTTCATGGACAAACTACTCAATGCAGGACAATGTTGGAACCAGGAATTCTGGAGAAGCTGAGCGGGTGAGGAGATGGGGAGGGCTCCCTTGCTATTGGTAAGGACCTACCAAGTGACAAAACAGGCTTTTCACAGGCAAAGCTTAGCTCTTCTTTCTCTACATAAGTACTTCCTTAATTCTAGTTTCCTTTGCCTCAACCCTCTTTACAGAATTTTATATTACAGAATAAATTTGCATGGAAACAAGGTCTTTGTTTTATTGGAATCAATCAGTTGCAGGTGCTTATCCCTTGCAGAAGTCGTAATCCTTCCTTTGTCATCATCACCATTTTGCCACAACCAAATGCAATGTCACAAATGAGATTATGACTTCACAGAGAAAACAAACATCTGGATCCAATGAATCCCGATGGAACAAAGATCCTGTTTTCATGCAAATCAGTTCAGTAATAAAAATTAAGAAAATCATAAATCCTCCGGAAATACACTGTGATGTATGAGCAGAATTCCCTCCAGATAGAGGGAATTGTAGTCATGTGCTCCCAAGCCACATCAACCAGTAGATTTCAGAAGAACAGATCTATTTTCATAGAAGTGTGAAATCCTGGTAACTATATGCGTTGAAAGGTATCCATTTAAAACAAATTTGAGCCTTTTATTTGGTAACTGCTGCCAAAAGCTTTCTATCTTATGACAGCCATTACCACTGAGTTTGAGCGATTTGCATGTAAAACTAATTGAAAAGAAAACATTTGGGTTATTTCAGGTTTTTTGTTTGTTTAAAACAACAAAACTAAACACATTACTATGAAAAAGAAACATTCTTATGAAAACGTGAAAAGTGAATCTTTAGGAATTCTTCTACACTTTTTGCTAAACAGACATCTCTAAAATAAACTATATTTTTTATTTTTAAACATGTTAAGAAAGGTTTCCTTGATATTTTTAGGGGTGATTATTATGAAAGGGAATGGAAAAAGAGTTCCAGAAGTTTTCTTCGAACTAACCATGTGTTTAAAACTTTTCTGGAAAATCTGAAGTGCTTACCTCTGCACATGTGTACATACCATTGATTGAAAACCATTGTAAAATCACCGATTACCACTGTGAAATTACAGTAAAATGACGGATGCAAGACTCTCCCAAGATTACTCATGCCATGTGAGATGTTTCAGACATACTTGCCAGCGAAAGCATATCAAACAGCTATCAACCCACAACACCAATATTCATAACCTTAATCAGCCCAACGGATTGTGCTAGAGTGTAGGTACAAGTGAAAGTGAACGAATGCACGTGTCTCTTCCCAGGTGTACTGAATTTACAGTCTGTGCACACTCTTCCAAAGAATCCACGAGATCAGAGGCAAACACAATACACAGGCAGTGAAAAGCTGGGCTGGCTTTTTTTTTTTTGTTTTGACCTTAACTACTTGGTATCAAGCACACCTGAATTTTCCATTTATTTTCAGCACCGCGTTTATTGGAACGCTCCCAACACTTTTGGTGATGCAGCTCTAGCTCAGGCGCATTCACAAGAGCAGCGGCAATGTAAAGCCGTCTCAGGCAGAGATTAGTCCAAGTGCTCTCAAGGAGCTCCTGGCTTACGCCAGGTGTAAAAGGCTGATATCTTCTCCTCTTATCAAGGGTCTTTACTCGTCTGAATGTGCACAAAGGCAAACTTGGTGGCGGAACGATACAAATACTCGCGCTGTGTGGAAAGTTGTCCAATTTATCCACAGTAAAAAGGCTGATGGTAAAACAATCATCTGGGTAGCGAGTGTACAAGCTTGTGTTCACCATTGACCAGCCTGCAAGTACATATAAAGGAGTCGAGTCCTTTTTAATCAGCGTGCCCCTGGAATTTGCTCACAACAACATTCTCTTTTCTCTCTTTGACAATTCTCATTAATGACTGCCTTCCCTACATGCTACGATGTGGAAAGGCCGATGTGACTTGCATGCTTACACACATAAGGAGAGCTCATTGCAGTCTGCAAAATTTAAATTCAGTACAAATGTTCATGGAAAGAGGAGGGAAGGAAAAAGAGAGGGAAGAGCCTTTCACAAAGCAGTAAGGAACTAGGCAAACATAAGTGCAATACATGAACCAAGCTCCACAAAGAAAATTAAGATGTATTCATTAAGATAATCTGCCCATGGAAACAATCTCTTTCAGTTTCCACTATTTTGTATCTTAAATCTTGCCTTTTCCAAGTAAAATTTTGAAAATTAAATAGGAAGTCTTGAAGTATTTTTAATATTTAATATTATTATTTGTACTAAATATATTATTACCTAATAACATATTATCAGCTATTCTCAAATGATTTCATAAAGTACCAGCAGCCAAAATCTGATCTCGGAGGCTAAGCCGGGAAAACTGGGCACACAGCACGCAGCACCATGGCACCATTCATCTCGTGCTTTAAGATGACTCAGAATTTGGTCAAAATTAAAAGTTCTATGTGAGCAAGCCTGAGTTTTGGTTATTTCTGAGTCTACTCATGTAACAGAGCACTGATGAATGAAATCATAAATTAAGAATAGCTGCTCTTAAAGACGAGGAGACAGTTCAATCTAACATGGAGGTCAGGACTATGTTGATTTGACTTTTTAAAAAAAAAAAAAAAAGACCAACCCAAACAAACAAAAACCAAAACCAAACCCACAAAACCACATTGGAGCACCTTTTTCCATCAATTTTTGCAAACATCTGAACACTAGAACTATAATTAATTTATTTTCCTGTCATATTCTCAAATTCTGTAAACTACCACTTACTTGGAAGCAGGAGTAGAGGACAGTGTATGCTCACAACACCTTCCTCTGAAGTCCTACATGCGGCAGGCATAGCTGAAAGCACCAGATCCCTCTCTGGGATACATTACCCTTGGCTCAGTACCAGATTTCTCTGAAAAGAATATCTCGAACATTTCTCTCCTCAGTGCCTAATGGCTCTTCACTAATACTTGCTTTTACTCTGAAAAAAATGCCACTCCACTGCACAGTTCATACTATTTCAATCATCCTGTAAAGCATCTTTATTAAATTTCAGGGTGCGTGTTCAGAGTGTGACTTCCCCAGACTCACTGTGGCCAACTTCTCATTCTTTTCTTCCTGACCATTATAGACACCTGCATTCATTTTACAACGGTGCTATAACTTGTAGGTGTAACTGCTCTTGGTTTTAAATATTGATAATTCTTGGGATAAAACCAGATCATTAGTTCCCAAATGCTGAAATAAAAATTGCTGGGTGAGTGCTTTTGCAGATGTGGCTCCTGAATACCCCATCAGCAGGGCCATGACATTTAAGGTAGCCACAAAATAAATGAGAGCTGGCCTCCGTCTGATCTAGAGGCCATTTAAAGTTGTTTGAGTCAGAAGACTTGTGCTATGATGAATCCTCATTTATATAACCCTTCTTCTAACATGTACTGGGCTGAATTTAGAAAACAACTTAAGCAGTCAAGCAAAATAGCATGCTGCTACCAAATATATAATAAGCAGTGGAGCATGCATTTCCATCTAAAAAAGACTGAGAAATAAGTGATCAAAACACACCAGAAAGTCAGGGATTTTTTCTTGGTGCTTAAAGCACGTGCATTTCAGGTGAAATAAAGTCTGCTTAGACTTGAGAATGATTACTGTAAAAGAATATAGACTAGAATATTGTCCCTGAATGCTTGGCTTTTATTATTAATAATAATAAATAATTGGTTCCTAAACAAATCACCTGGTGTTTGTTTGTTTTTTTTTAAAGCACTTATGCTCTATTTGTCACTAATGACAACTAATTCCAACTCAGACAGAACTTACTATTTAGATAATAACACTCTCCATTGATTAAACATATTTTTAATGAATAAGAGTATTAAGTGTTACTCTGACTTTGAGTAATGGAGTTACCCACATGGTTTTTTAAGTGACTAATGTACTTTATGAACAATTTAGTTTTCTTTTTCAATGAAAATGAGATCTACATCTAGGTCAGTGGTGTGAAGGAAGTACACAGATCTGACAATTCTTGATTTAACAGAAAAATACTGTGTTTTCTCCAGACCAGCATACCCAGAAACATAGACTATATTTGGGAAAGCCCTCATCAAAACTGTGATGAGTAACAACACATCTGTTCTTATTTACAGACATAAGAAGATGCAAGCAACAGCTCCCAATTAAAAAGAAGTGGTATCAAATTTGATTTACTCTTTGTAGGCTGTAGAAGCAATTTAAATACCATCCCCCTTCCCATACTCACAGACTCTCCCCCTACACATACTTTCATTCAGAAAACCTTTAACTCTATTTGGAGAGATATTTATTCTGTCTTTGGACAAAATATTTTCCTAAGAGTTTCAGCTCAATGACTGCAGATATTGTTTATGTCTTTGAATTCAGGCTGCTTTACATTTTAAAGTGCTTTTGCATACATCATTAGTTCAGGCAGTTCAAACCACAAGGTTAAAGGCTCCTCCAATTATGTTACAGCTTTACACAACTTGAAAGTTTACATGGAGGAATAGAGCACAAAAGCTACATTTAAAATTTAAAAATGAGCAAAAGTTGACACAGTCAAAGTTAAAGATTATCTTTTTCATTCAGTCATCAGGCAAAGTGGCAGAAATTGTGGTTAAAAGTCCAGATTGAGTTCCCTGCAGAGAAGTACATGATACTGTTTGGTCCTCTGCAGTTACCTTTATCATCCCAGGCTTTAGATAACGTCCATCTTGCTTCACAGCTTTTGAAGTCCTGTGTGACGTGTAGCTGCTGTCACAACGGGTACCAGCTACTTTCAGCTACATTAGCTTCAAATGACCAGGCTTCATTGTCCAGTGTGTTTGCAGAGCTTCATCCCTAACCCTGAATCTAAACACCAAGTTTCAGAAACTATCTCCAGATATAAGACACATGAACACTTTGACTTTTGACACTGCTGAGGGAATTTATTTAGCGCTTGGGAGATAATGAGGATACTCCTAACTCAGAATTTGGACAAGCCTTTGAGTACAGTACTTGTGAAGAGCTTTATGGTATTTTTAATGATCACCAATGATCAACAGTGGTTCTTATTCAAGGC
Organism: Tetrax tetrax; assembly: GCA_009806455.1. Taxonomy (NCBI): domain Eukaryota; kingdom Metazoa; phylum Chordata; class Aves; order Otidiformes; family Otididae; genus Tetrax; species Tetrax tetrax. The sequence continues at coordinate 84,688 of WHYT01017437.1, forward strand.
ACAGCTCCTCCAGTCACATGCAAGTAACACCTAGCAATACACGGCTTCTCTTTCACCTAATGCAACACAACCACACAGATGGCATGAGTGAGGCAAATTTGAAAACAGACTTTAGAGTTTATCTTGTTTTCCCACCAGTACAATATGGTTAACTTCCAGTGACACACGAGTTCCTGGGTAAGGCAGTTAAAGATGTTTTGGAGATGCATACATTGAAGAATCAAAATAAAGAGCAGTTAACAATGGTTGTAGGTATTATTGGCACGTGTGTTCCCCATTCTATTAGACATCTTTGGGAAGGCACGGCACACATCTCTGCTCCATCGATTAGGCATGTGTTTAGCTTTGAGTAATCCACAGAGCATTAGCTTTAACCCACCAAATGCTGCATGGCTCCAAAATCAAATGGAAGCCACGACCTTTACAATCTCAGTGGAAAATGAAGCGGTGAATTTTCTGAGTTTGGATTCTGCAAAGCAGCTGAGCAACTCTGTTTAGAGTCATTAGGCAAACACCGTCTCCCCAGAGACAGCCCTGCATAGCAGTACATTAGGTCACAACTCCACACGAGACTGACAAGGGAATCACTCCAATTTATTCCAAAGCATGTAAATATTTGTGAGACTGGCAGGTATAGGAAAATTATTTACAGTAAACAGGAGAATGAATTAAACAGCATGCCTGAAACGGTACCACAACTTGCAGAGCAGAAGTTAATATGCTAAGCAGTTGGTGCAGTAGGTAAAAATTGATAAGACACCTCTTTAGCATTATTTTGCTTGCCTCCTTATCACAACTAATCCACAGAACCCGAGGGTCTTACCGTCATGCTAGTCCTTCTTGGTATGCGTGCACATCCCTATCCCAGCCCAAGGTCACAGCATTCCCTGCAAACACCTTGCTCTGTTTTTCCAAGTGTGAAACTTATGACTAGAAACACATCAAGACTTTTTGACAGCCCATAACTTTCTGCTTCCTCTCTGAGGAACACCTCTTCGGAAAAAAAACCATGACATAGCTCACAGTGTCACTGGAGCTGTTGTAAAACGCACTTGGGCATTGTGAAGATTCATGCTTAACGCCTTCGCACAATTTGTGGGAATATGCTCAAAATCTCCACTGCATACTAATGATGTATTATGCAGAAGAACAGGATTGCATTAAGAAAAATATTTTTTAGATGATAAAGAGGAAGAATGAGCAGCAGAAATATAAGTAAAGAACCTTTCACCTTCCTGTGATCACAAAAGTGCTAGTGAATGGTGATGTTAGTTTCTGTTCCAATGTAGACTCTACATAACTCTGCAGGAATAACTCTGATCTCAAAGGTTAGTTTGTTCTTACACCAGAGAGAACAATGGGCAATCAGTGTACTCCAGCAGATAAAATGCAAGAACTAGGACTCGGGACCAAATTAGCCTAATTTCTGTGACCTCTTACATTTCATCTAACATGTATTTTTTTTTTTGTCTAATAAGACAAACAAACTTTACTATATTGGTAGAGAATTGCCACTTTTTACTTTTTTTTTCTAAGATATTAAGCTATAATATCTCAGAAAATATGCTGGCCTTTAATAAAAGGCTAAAAGGTTGTAACTAACAGTCGCTTCACTGCAAGACAGAGGCATGCTTAACTATCAGACTTAGCCTATCTTCTGGAATCAAGAGTGACAACTAATCTGGCATATTCTTATGAAGATGAGCCAGACATTGCATCCGAAGTTTCTTCTTTTGCCATGCTACGCAGCTAAAATGCTCAAAGTAATGAATGCTATAAGCTTTTAGAAGAGGAGAACTAGAAAACAGCTTGAATTATTATAATAAATATATTTGCATTCAGACAAGACTAAATACTGTCCACAAACATATGAAAATAGAGCCGCTGGCTGAGAGAGCTTACAATGTAAAAGACAACTTTTATTTACTTTTTAGAAACCTTTTGGTTTTTTTAAGCAGTAAAATATGATTTCATAATTATTACCTTATGCTGTCCTGACATTTACATTACCATACAGTGCTGAAAGCCAAAAAATACCAACTGTTCTGCAGAGGATTTTGTTCTCTGCAGGGTAAAAATCTATTAAATTGTATTCTGACTTGTAAGAAAAAAACAGTGCACTCTTGGATTGCAAGACTGGCAGAGTTTTAACTCCTGAACTCCATGTGGAGTAGCATACTATGGATGATGGCAGGTTGGGAAGGGTTAAACAGGTTTTATGAAGTCTCCTATTCAAAGGATAGATTGCATGTACTTACAAATTGCGAGGAGAATGGGCTGTAAAAAAATAACAAAATTTAAAATATATCCTTGCTTTCATGTATCTGTAAGTGCCAAGATCTGAACAACTCCTGAAAACGTATGCATCTCTATAATGACCAAAAAGCTTGTATTGTCCTATATTTGCATCATTTACCGAAATGTATAGAATGTGCGCATGAAACCACAAGGTAAGGTGAGAGTCAGAGACTAAGACTTAATCCAAATCCCTTTAATTCCCAAGGGAAGTCTCCACTTCAATGGTCACCGAGAGCACTATTTCTATACGGAGATCAATCCCCTCCCTCCTCCCGCCTCAGACTTCACACCTCTTACAGCTTCCACTGCTCACAACGGTGACATTTAGTAGGGGCTGTGAAGGGCTTAGAGCAGCACTAATTTTTCCAATTCTCGCTGGACTGATGAATGGCTTCTATAAAAGGTTAAATCATCACTTATTCTGCCCCTCAGAACTGCAGTGCTTCCTAATCTAAACAGTGCTGTAAGCACTGAAAACACAAGGGAGACCGGTGTGAGTAACAGCAGCTTTTACCTAACAGCAAAGGCAACGTTCCCCAAAGCCCAATTGCCTTTTCTTGCCTCTGCCTTTAGCACGATGGTCTCTGGCTACCTCTCGTCCACACGAAGTGAAGTCTGAGGGAGGAAAATAAATGGAGCAAGTCACTCACATGCTGCGTCTGAGGTTTGCCCTGACCCTCACTCATGACACTGGAAGTTTGCTATGACCAATTGATTCATTTCTCAGCTGACGACAGGGGCTTCGATACCGAGCTGCCTCCATAGGGTAAGCACTGAGGACTCCAAAGCACTGCTCTATATTGCCAGAAGACGGGACAACTTTTTCTCTGCACTAGAAAACTGACAAGCAGCTGAGCTAGGAGGACGACTTGGTTAGGCAACCTCTGCCACAACAACTTAGTTCCACAGTGGCACCGCTCTTTCAAAAGGATGTGGATGGGTTTCAGCAGCTCGGCGTGCAACCTGGATGCTGCTCCTGAAGCAGCATTTCTGGATAAGGAGTGTTGTTTCCATATTTCATATACTAGCTATAGCATGAAAGAAGAGCTAGTTTGGAAGGCTTGTTCCCTGCTGTCTTGACAGGCCACAAAGTCTAAACATGACATCGCCTTGGTATTTACCCTCCTGTCACTGACGCAAGGTTGTACCTACATATCATCAAGACACAACACAGCCAGGTAATGTGTGGCAGTTAACTTTAAATTAGAAAATAATTTAAAGCTGCAGTCTCTACAATCATCCATGCTATGGGGAGTACAGCACAGCCTAATTATAGATAAAAATCATAAATTAAGATATCTCCGCTCCATTGACTGAACAGGGAGCAAGGGTTTCCTTCAGAGATGATTCAGAACAGAAACCTAACTTGTGCTCTCTGAATCACCTATGAAGGAGTCCTGTCCTCCTTCCCATCACTGTTTGCTCTGTCCATAGTGAGAAATCGTGTGTAGCACCTACCCTCTACATCTGTATCATCCATGCCAAGCATCAGTATGACATCAGATTTGCTTGTCCTCTTTGTCTATTGACTAAAAGTTTGTTGGACAGTCAAAACAATGAGTTTTGATATTTCATTTTTTTCTACAGGATCTCAGTCTAGATTGAGATCTTGAGAGAAACAGCTTTGTAATTTAAAAGCGATATCATACTTTGTGAAAACAAGGACAAACTAAATTTTCCTGAAAATTAAATCCCTATGTTAACAGAGAGAATACCAGTTAACAGGTAAAGATGATTTATGTAATTAAAATACTCATGTACTATTAATAATCCTAATTTGCATGAGTATTAGGTCATTTTTATGTAATTAGCTGAAGCACAAAGTTTTTTGTCAATTAAACTAATTGTTTTTCACACTAGGTGTAGATTGAATATTGATCTTTTTTATTCAGCTCACTTACATAAGCAAATTAGATCTAATTGCATCCTTGCCACATCATTACTCAGTTATTGTAAATTACGGAAAATACATTCTCTTGTAGAATAATGCTTTCTTTGTGGCACTAATGTTGAAAAGAGGCTGGTTAATTTAAGAACTTCAAACTATTTTTTCCATCTGTCAACTTAGTAGATATTTGCATCATACGGTACGTCTCATTTTTAGTTAACTTACCATACCAGTAGAGACCTATATGGATACAGGAAATGCCTAAAAGAATAGCTGTTGCTTCTGAAAAACAGTTAGAAGAGTGATCACTCAAGCGATGCCAGCTCACATGTACAAATAGTGACATGACTTTTTAAACAAAATAACATTATAGAATGAATTTTTTCTTTTGGCTTATGAAAGGTTCAAAAAGACAAAGACTTTCACAGTTTTACGTTTGGAGGTTTTACAGTTTTTGGTTTTGTTTTGGTTTTGTTTTTTTTTTAAGAGAAAGGAACACATAATTTAGGATAGAGGAGAGAATATTACTTGTCATGTTTCACTTGCAGCAAATTCTAGTCTCTCAGTAGCTTTACGGGGTGTTTCATTTCACACCTGCTGTTTTTAATACAAGGGGCAAGAAAAATTATAATCTCTAGATTTACTTATCCATTTCTCCTCTGTGTGACCTATTTGTTACACATTAACTCTCCAAGGACGGATGGAGATAAAAATCCAACAGCTTGTATTAGAAACTTAAAGACTTGGGGGGTGGGGCAAGGTGGATTGCCTCCATCAGAGAGGCTTAGTTTAATCCTCAGAGCACCTCCTCCTAGAATGCTGTAGAGATGCAAAATTGAATATTACTCAAGCCATACACTAGTTTTCATCTTTTTCTATTCATGCTGTTAATTCATTCCAAGCTCTGTATTTCTAGTGCTTTATACTGTGTATCCTTCAAGTAAAACAAAAAATAGAGGTTTGTTTCACCAGCTTTTGTCTCTACGTACGGATTTACAGATGATTTTTTTTTCTTGTTTTTGCAGGTTCCCAAAATGTACAACTACTTTTGGTAGTAGATATTGCAGCTGGCTACCCCATTTCTCTCTCCTTTAAACACTTTTTCTTTGTACTTTCAAAAGAAGTCTTTCAGTTTGAAACAGAGACCAATAGTTCCAAGTCTGCTACACATCCCCCTCATCTCTCTTCCATCCACTGCTCATGCACAGACCCTGCGATAGTCCTTCTCCTGACAATACCGTGTGTTAAGTCCTGATTTGAGATGGTCCTGGTGAGTATTTCAGCAGCTTATGCACTACACCTTTCTCATCTTTCAGCTTCCACGTTTCTCAGAAGCTCGTACCCAGAGGTACGTGGAAAGAATCCCAAGTTGCCTCCACTGTACAGGAAGGTCTCCAACTTTGCTCAATGTGTTCTTTATGGATGTCACTGTAAGGATCTATTTGCAGTCACATGAATCTCTAGTCTAAAGCCTGCTCCACTTAAATGATTAAAAGCCATTCCTATTTCACTGTAGCAAAGCTCTCGTGGTAACTTGTAGGTACAAACTGCATGGTCATACACATTTCCACCTCCTTCTGGATCTACATCCACGTAGTTCCCTCAAATATAGGATGGAAGGAAGCAGCCTACCTACAGTACAAACTATTTTTTCTAAGTACAGCTGCTGGAATTGTGCTAGGCATCAACTGGCTAAAACTTAAGAGTCAAACTCTGGTTCAAAAACACTTTACCCTTGCAAGACGAGATGTGGACCACATAGCCTCTGGACAGATTTGCTATTTCAAATGCATTACTTTCCTTTCCCAGATTTTTTTGCAGATTAAGCAAGAAAAAGAAAGTGCAATTTTCATTAGAGTCTTTGATGTTTAAAAAAACCCCGACTACTCCCTGGTCACCAGGGACTCAGGAAACCAGAGGCCTCACTACATCGCTTCCAAAATTCACTCTCCAAATATTTTCTTACAGAGAGGAGTAATGCAACTATTGCCTAAACAGACACACTATTTTCCTTAGACTATCTGCAATTTGATTGACTTGTCACCTATAAAGTGCTCAGCTATAAAACTTCTCTAAGAATAGTGGGTTTTCACCTGAAAGAGCTTTGAAAGGCCAATGTCACAACTGGAAAATAGTAAGAGACTAACACAGGAAGACATTGAAACTGGGAAAATTACTTTTTTTTTTTTGTATCACTGATATTCATGTGTCAATTCCTATAAGCAGAAAAGTGCTGCATTAGGTTTTCTGCAACCGATTACTCTATTCTTGGGATGGAAAGGAAGAAGTATCTGATGAACTCTTACAGGGAGGATGTTTTTCACCTGACTGAGAAACATCCACTGAAACAGAGCTGATGAAGTTACACCATATTGCCACCCCATTCAGATTTCCACACCCAAGATAAAATGTGTAATGCCATCACCCCCGCTTCAGCTTGCTCATACCTTTCTCAGACTAAGAATGGCTATCCTGCACTAAGTTGTGTCTGCTTCATAGAGGTATGAAAAAAAAAAACAGCTTGGGCAGTGCTAGCAGCAAGCTCCTTACCATGGTGTTCGGCCTCTGCTAGTATCTCAGCTGCTGGGTTGAAGCTGCAATAGCCCCAGTAAGCCTCCAGTGCTCATTCAACTGTGATGTTAATTTGTGTATTGTCTATGATACAATAGAGAAGTCTTTAAGATACATTCAAACTTGTTATTCCAGTAAAACTTCAAAGGTTTCACAAATTAAATCATACCTGCATTCCTCCTCTAATTCAGGCTGAAAGAAATCCTCCTGAAGAGAAGTTGCTGTGAACAATAGTGTGTCTTAACGAAGTACAAATTACTTTCCTTAAAAAATAAGAAATGAACAGTACTTAAGCTTGATGGATTGTTTGTCCTTTTCACTTGTTAAAATTCTCTGGTGTTAAAACTGGGCCATATGGAACATAGTTGTTGGTGTCAGAGCCCAGATGCCAGCTGCCTACATTCTTATAGCAACTGCATCTGGATTTCTCATCACTCAGTTTCAGAGTTAAAAGAAAAAATGCTAACTTCCAAAGAGAATACACTTTTTCCCCACAAATTCAAGCAACTACAGTCTAACAAAATTGAGGCAAAGGCACGGGAATTCAACACAATTCTCCACTGCCTGCTGAGCTGCCTTCGCTAATCATATGGCCAGCGCTTGCCCATTGCAACCGTGAGGTGAAATACATTCGCTCTGGCATTGCCATAGATGGCTTCGGTGAGCGCATTTCATTGCTCAGCGAGCTAGAGCTAACAGCACTTGCAAAATCAGTGATAGAAGCTCAGTTGGCAAGCGGTAACTTGTTAAGCCACTATAAAACAGTCGTGTTCAATCTTGTATCAAGAGCCTACACAACAAGGGGCGTGGGAAGAAAAAACCCTTAAGAACAAACAGTCTACCAGCGGCCAAATATAACCACCTCAGCAAGCTCATAGTCGGGGAAAACAGACTTCGCGTGAGTACAATGCATCTGGTCAAGTTGTTAAAATAGATAGTGCTTTTTTCAATATGCAAGTATCTGAAAATAGGCTTTTGATATAGATCTGCAGATTATTAAATGTGCAAAGAAAATATCCCACGTTCCCAACTAAAACATCTAAAAACTCATTCAGATATTTAAGTCGATAAGATTAATTGTGTAGAAAGAGAATACTTCTCTTGAACACTGAGAACCATCCTCAAAACCAGCTTGGAGAAGTCTGATAAAACACGCTGTCAAAGAGCTGCACATATTTAAATTGTGCTAAAATAGCTTAAACTTACCTGTACTTAGGACACAAATTGAGCAATGCTTTTTTCCTTCTGTTTAATCAGAAGTAGAAATTAAGGGACCTCGAGGTCTGTGATGATGCAGACCCTTATGTGTAGGGCATTTTTCAGAATTTGGGATATGCATTCTTAAGGCATAAAGCAAGTACACAGTGTAAGTACACAGTGCGGAACAGGAAGCCAGTCGTTATTTCAAAGAACACCCCACCTGCCTAACAGCTTCAGGTTCACAATAAATTTATTCAATTGTGTTCACCAAGGACTACACTGACTGGGTTAGATACAATTCATCTGCAACATAATACCTTTTATATTCAACAGCCGAATGAGAGAGATTCCTTTGTTAGCAACATATAAAAGTGCTGTTAGTCACAACCGGCCCCACAGACCAAGTTTTGGAAATTCCTTCTAAATACTTCATCAACAAGATATACTTGAAGCCACAAAGTATCTTAGGTATCTGTTTTGAGGGGCCTATGGATACTGAAAAAAAAAAAAAAAAAAAAAAGAGAAAGAAAGGAAAGAGAGAGTTAATTGTTGATTAACATCTCAGGAGGGATTGCTTTGAGAGTTAAATCTCATTGTCTTGAGCTACAGCTTCAAATACCTTTCTATGTATCCTCAGATTGAGAAGCTTCCTTTGAAATACATAGCCTTTTGCCTTTTCTTTACAGAAAGAACAAACTTCTGGTAGTATTTGCTGCCAGCTAGCTTTGTTTCAGTTACACCGGAATACTGAAAACAGAGAGGAAAGAGGACTCTGGGTGGTAAAGGTGATATCCAAAAAATAGGTATAATGTACCTTTGGGACCATGTATGTACAGCTAATATTAGCTATAGAGAATCAATGTTCAAGAGTATTTCTAGAAATTCCCATGGCATCTCTCTGTATCACTATAAATAAAAATGCAAAAACACTACCTAGCATGCCATGGGTATTATTCAAATATTGTTATAAATTAGAATTTAAGTACTCTATCTTTTTATGTCTCATAAATTTTAATGCTGGACATTATCTTCTGGAAGCTCTTACAGTAAGGGAAAGGCCAAATCCATGCTTGCCCAAGCATCCTAATATTAGCCTGCACTACAGTTAACACACTAAAGTGGTACCAATGGATAGTCATTTAAAATATTTCTTCCTAAAGTATTTTTTACAAACTGTTGACAGAGGGAAGTACTGCAACTCAGCATACAGTCAAATATGCAAAGAATAACTTTCTTCCTTCTTGATTCCTTTCCTTTGCACACACAAAGCCTTCTCTGGTACTAAGAGGAATCCCACTGCAGTCAATTAAAACAAGGCTGCTCATGAACAGAAAATCCAATCCTTTATGAATCAACTTGCAGTTTTCTTTTTGTTCTGTGAACAAAAGCAGAAACGTGAAGGAATGGAGAGTGTTAGAAGCTAGAAAACAGCATGATCATCCTTGTTCACAGAACACGTTGAAGGTTGCAGCAGGATAATCTTCCCTGAAGTGTCATATTTTGATGATCAGCAGGTGAAAATATTAAAGGAATTTTCCATTTAGTCTTTGCTTTTATTAACATATAAACAGTACTCTGTTTCTCGGAAAGTTTTGTTAATATCTGAAAACACCTAGAGTTTTTCAGTAGAACAATACTCAAGCTGATATTCCCCTTAAGGAATCAACATTAATGGTAGAACCAGAGTCTTTCTTGGCTTTTTGAATGAGAATTTTTACATGCTTGTCTTTTGCTAGATAATTTTGTAAAATTTATTTACTGTGTGAGGTGTTTGCACAAAGTCATTACCAGAACAGCTGAAAATACAAAATTCCACCACCACCCCCAATTCTTATTGCTAGCCACTGTTAGTAGAGCTAACTAAAAATGCAAGAAATCTGAGAACTTAGATTTGGGTTGACTTCGAGCCTTTATACATTTTGAAAGGTCCTGGCTAATTGAATTCTCATCTACAAAACTCCTGCTTTTTACAGCAGAGAGTTTAGAATAGAAGCAACTCGTGGCTGACTTTACAGAATAATTTAATTCTGTACAATATTCCTACCTTACTGTACTCAAATCTCCAAGGATATTCACTGGGCATAACAAAACCTACATCTTGCACTTCTAACAGTCTCGATATTTATAACAGAAGGATGATACGCAGTGAAGAACAATTTGCTACACTTGGGAAGAGCAAGTAGCGTTAACTTTTAGGACCTGACATTAAGGTGTTCAAACATGCACATACCACCAAGTGTCAGATATTTAAAAAAGCACTCAGCTCCATATATGACCTTTTCAAAGAAGAGACTCTTAGCACCTCACCTGATGCTTTCAGTCTAATCCAAAGCGTATTAAAAGCATGCTGCTCACCTTGAATGATGCTTAGCATTTTTGGAAAGCCTCACCAAGTACCTTCAGCTGCCACTGAAACCACCAGGAGCTGCAGGCACTCAGCGTTTTACGCTAGACAAGCAGCCATCATGAGCAAACACCTTCTGAAGTAAAGTTTGTCTCTCCTGCTGTGACTCGCCTGTGTTCTGCATCTGGTGTTCTAACCTTTCTGCTCTGAGAAATCCCTCTCAAGGGAACACCCTGACTTTGAGACTTAACTGACTGGCCCTTTTTTTAGCAATTTCTCAATTTAGGTTTTAGGTTCTTTGTCCCTGCAGGAGAAAAAGGTCTTCTGTACTTTTGTTTTCTGCGCTATTTCTCTAACGTATGTGTGTACTTTCCTAGTATTACTATTTTTCCTGGCAAGGAAAAATCTGGCAAAGAAGCTCTTTTGGTTTATGGACAAATTTTCACTCCAGGTGAGGTGTAAAAAACAACTACACCCAGTGGCATTTTGTCACAAGATGTGTCTTCCATTACTCCTCTCTTTTCCCCTTGCTATTACACTTAGGCTTGAATATAGACTAAGAATTAAAAGAGAAATGAACCCAGTAAAACATTCACCTGCGGATATCAAGCTCAGACAAAAAGAAAGCTTCTCTAGATTTTTCTCCCTGTCTTGCTGCTGCTCCCTTTTTCAGTTTTAAAAAGTGAAATCTCCTGGAGTGGTTTTTACAGTTTCTATAACTTTTTGGTAAGGCTCCTTTAATGACCCTTTGGGATGATAAAAAGTATAATTAAAACTATACTTCCCTCTGTTAATTCATATTTTCTTCTTGTGGCACTAGCTTGGTCAGTTTTACAGTCCAGATGATACACCTTTTCTGTGGACTGTAATTAGGTTTCTGAAAGTTTTCTAAGCTCCTAATTTCATGCCCGTCTTTTATAAAAGATTATTTGCAAGGGAGATGTTTTGTCTCTTAAGGGTAGAAATACTGAAAGAGACCACCTGCTGTGTTTCAGTTATTAAATTAGCAAAAAAAAAAAAAAAATAAGGGCTAATGTTTGAACAGTTAATTGTGAGGCAAGAGTCCCACAGCCATTATCCTGGTCTGGAGGTATGTGACTCACCCAGCCTCACATCTCACGAGGCTTGCAGCCAGACAGCTTCTCACAGCTATGCTGCATACCATTATTGAAATGTTAACAGTCTCAAAGATGACAAAGCTGGTTTAGGATGTTATTTTAAGGAAAAAAAAATTTTTAGAGCGTGGCAGCACAGGTCTACTTCAGAAACTACAAGGGAAGGTATACAGACAAAGAGTAGACAAAGAGTAGCTGCTCCCTCAATGCTGAGAGGCTCGGTTACAGGGAATTGTGTGTAAGACAAAAGATGTAGAACTACTCAAACCTAAGCTGGAGAGCAACCAGATCAAGGGAACTGAAATGTAACTTGAGTCACTGGCCATCATGCTAAAGCAAAACTCTGACGAGGACCTGGGCTGTGGTCAAGTTTAGATGCAGAGTTTTACTTGGCCTCACATCAGATCATGGAAGGCAATGTTCACACTTTTCATACCTGAGCAAATCTCGTGCTTCCTTAGATGGGAGTTGAGACAGAATTGAATTCCTTTGGATGGGCCTAGGAGAGCTCCAGGACCACCGCTTGCCACTAGATGCTGCATGAGTTTCTTAGAACAAATACAATGTTATTTCAGTGTGTTACATGGACTTTTATCTTTTTCTTACAATGCAGTCACTGTACCTTCACCGTCTTTCTCATTAGAGCCCCTTTCTTCTCTCCTTACTCCTGACTTTCCTTACACTGTTTGCACTTCTTTATTCTTGTTCTCTACCCGTGTATCAAAACTACTCTGTTGAAGAGCAAATGTCTGAGAGTGAAGGTTTTTTGAGTATCGAATGTGCTTTTTGATGCTCAAAGTACAGCACAAAGAATTAAGATTAAAAGAACTGAGTGATACAGTGGAGATTAGAGACAGCAGAGAATGCTAAGAGACACACAAAGAGTGCAGGAAAGCTAAAATCACTTCAAACATTAATATCATTCTTTGTCCCATATTCTACAAAAAGTGTTCTGTATCTTAAGCTTGAATCTTTTATTCTTTTTACTTTATTTCAAGCAGTTCTATGATAAGATGAACATCTGAACTTTTAAAAAATTAATGTTGTTATATAGATATGGGTAAAAATATATATTTCAGGAATATAATACCCTGTGAGGACTTCTGTTAGACCAAAAGTTAGTGATTGAAAACCACAGTCATGAAAGTTTTACTACACAGGACTATTAGAAGGGAGGGAAAAAAAAAAAAAAAAAAGGCAGATATCATCTTGGAAATGTGACGAGACTACAATGAGAAATGCTTCATCTCTTTCCTTTATACTTGTTTTTCAAACAGCAGAGAAAAGAAAGCTTTTACACAGTACAACCACTAGTGGATGCTATGACACAGAGAGGGAAATGCAATGAGGCGTCTCCTCAAGGAGAGAAAGACAGAAGAAAAGGCTAAGGGGTTGTGGGGTTTTGTTTGGATGGTAGGTTTTGTTTTGTTTGTTTTTTCTTTTTTTATTTATACAACAAGGTTGATTTCATAAGTTTCTTTACAAGCTTTGCTTAGACCTTGTGCAGCTGCTCCCAGTTGTGCTCTGTCCACTAAGTATAGTATAACCAGAAAGAACCTGATGAAAAGTGCTTCAGCCTCAAAAAAAAAAACAAACCCAAAAAACCCAAAACCAACCAGGTAAAGGGGTAGGAAAGAAAACTTAACCGAGATTATCCAGAGTTTTGCAAAGAAACACCTAGAAAATTACTAACTTTAAGCTAAGACAGTTCAACTGTTGTGTCAATATTCACTAGAATTTTAAACCCATTTCTCTCTCTGTCGCAGTAAGAACACGAAAGGGGATGGTGGAGCAGGCAAGTCTTTCCCAGAGGAAATGGACACCCTCCTTATACTAACGTCCTCACAAGTTTCCAAGGAAAACATTACTTTCTTATAGGATGAAGGATGAATACTAATAAACTGCCAGAAGGGACATATAAATATGGAAAGAAACTGTTTTCTTGCTCATCTCAAATTTCTCTTCTCTGCTTCTGAAAACACAGTGAAGACATACCCATTATTTGCCTGCTATGGAGCAGAGCGAGGCAAATGTAATGTTTGAGGTAGAACATCGACTTCAATTGATTCATCCCTTTAGCTTTCTCCCTTCTTTTTTTGCCTGCACTTTTTAACAATTGCACTTGTGTGACTATATGGAAGCACTTCAGGTCCCTAATGCCACACAAAAGGTTTGGTTCATGCCACTTTGCTATGGCCCATTTTCCTGCGTCCGTCCCCTACTGTGTTCTTACGCAGATACAGAAATAAGAAGATTGGCTCCCCACCAGTCCAATTTTGTCACATCACAGCAACCACCATAGCCCAGATGTTCAACTGGATGTTCTCAGTACGGCTGGCTCCTACAGCTTTTCTCAGAGCTCTGGCCCACAGCCTCATCTGTAGGATTTCCAGAGCACTAATGGAAGCCTGACAAGACAAACTGCTAGTATTTGTAACAGGGCAGTAGCGCAATCCAAATTAAAGTCTTTCAGAACTAATAATAGGAGTTTTGTCTTCACAGTGTTACATTGGATGGTTTTTGTCAAAGCCTAGCTGTGGGGAAAGGTAATAAGAGTAGAAAGCTGGGTAGGTTTTTTTTCAGTTTAGTTGCTCCTGAATAAAAGCTGCATTATCAGAGCAGCTGAATGTATATATGGTAGATGCCTGAGAATCATCACTGGTCATTCCCACTGATTACTTCAAACAAAAAAGCAATGCACTAGATCAGGGACAAAACACAATACTGAGCTGTACAGCTGACACTCCAACAGAGTAAAACACAGAGGGCATGACTGAAATGGCTATCACATCATTATCATTACATTAGAGAGATCTACATCATTAGGAATCCAAAGCTGCTGAGTATTATCTTATGAAGAGTCACACTTACCGTGCGAGGAAGGAAAGAATAAACTAGAGATTAAACAATCGTATGACTTCTACCATAACAGATGGCACTAGATTTACTCTGGCCAGTCAGTAAATCAAAACATGCAGCTTCCTCCAAGTTGAGTGGTTGATACACTGGGTCAGAACAAATGAGAAGTTTGCAAGAGAAAATAGCGGAGGTGAATGCAAGGTGGACATTACAAGAGAAACCCTAATGTATTTCCAAACCAATGCAACAAAAGCTATGAAATAAGCAGGAAAATGCCATAATTTTCTTTGGACTGGCTTATACTGCATACTGCTATTCAAACAGGGGGGTGGGGGAAAGGAAGAAAGGGAAAGAAAAAAAAAGACATGCTTTACAGGTGAACATTGATCTACAGTGTCTGTAAGTTTAAAAAGGATAGTTATAAAGAAAGAAAGATACACAGCCTGCTCAGACCACTGCTAGGAAAATGCGCTCTCCACCCTAACACATTGCAGCAGGCAGGCTCCCTTCGAGCGAGCATTGTCATTAATCCCACACGGCTCTCATAATACATGCAACCTTGGCACTGCTGAGAGTTATTCCCAGATTTCCTTTGCTTAGATACAAAGGGAGACAGTTGTTCTCACCAGGCGAATATCAAGGTGGCAGTTTCCCTAGCAACAATAGCTTAAGAACTTTTTCCTCCCCTTAATCATGCAAATTCTCAGCAATTCAGGACAAGTGCAGGAGAAAGGATGCAGTCTGAGCTTTAGCACTAGAAGAACACGGTTTATACAGTCACATGAATTCAGTAGTTTGTTAACTATATCTACTCTTCTCTTATTTTTCCTTAGAGCTAAATCTAAATAATCTGCTTTGGCAATGGAGTTTTATATTGTTTAAATGGGGCGAACCTTGCTAAGACTCTTGTGTGTTTTATTAAAAAGTAAAACCCAGAGGTATAAACCCAGAGGTCCTACATCCAAAATTTAAATGTTTCAAGACAGATATGAGAGCCCTGAAATTGTGGTTTGTTATTAGAACTAGCAGAGACACTTTCATCCTATTAACCATCACCTCCATCCTATTTTTCCAATATCATGCGATTATGTACTTCATTAAGGCAATTACAGCATATTTATGAACAGTCCCCTGTCTCTCTGAGCATGGCTGCTGAATGAGGATAGAGGGAAATCTTATTTCTAAACCTTACAAAGCTCTTTTTCCTCTTTCTGTATTTCAAAATATTTTAATTAAATCCCTAGGCACAAGTAGACATGATTTAGAAGGCAATTCAGGTCTTTAGGCCTACACAGATGTCACTTAAAATCATCTTTGAAGGATGATTTCAGAAACAACTAAAGCACCATTAACGGGAGTAAATTGGAGGTGCATGAGCAGCAGCCACTATTATTTTGACAGCATTCAAGTTAAACAGCAGCTACAAAGAATGTCTGCCCATTAATGCCGAGCTCATCATCATTCAGGAGAAGAGCTCATTAGAATATCAGTCAAGTTTTTTGAACTTTTTTTCAATGAAGAACCGCAATACAATGAAGAATTTGCAAGATGCAGATAAAAACATGAATTTTCACAAATCACTAAACATGTAGGAAATGAAACTGATTCACAAGGTTAAATATGCCTACTGAGATCTTTACACATGTGGCTATGCTCTATTGAATTATTTGCAAAAGGTTTTTGATGGTTCTTTAAAAAATGAATAGTGTAGCAACCAGAATCTTGAAGTTAAGATGAAATCAAATATAAAACAAGATAAAATCCATCTGCCATCAGGTTTCTTTCCAAATTGAAACTTGATTTAGTGGCATAAGAAGGACAGAGTTCTTCGCAGATCTTTGAGCACCCCTTTGGCATAGAACAGAGAGCTGCTTACCCTAGGAGGTAGCAAGGCTGCTCAGTCATTGCGTACAAACCCCATGTTGGGTCAGGTTCTGACAACCTCAGAGATGACTTATCCTCCATGAGCTGTCATGACAGACACCATCTAGCTGAATGCTCTGGGTGAACTGCTACAGGCTCAGCTCTATTGGCAACCCTTCTACTCACCAGAGGCTTGAAAACGAGCTCACCCTTTCAGAGCAACAGGGACCTGTCTTCTCAGATCATCATTTCTTTCGTAACATCAGAAAAGCCTCTGAGGTCTCCTAAATACAAGGGTAAAATCCCTTCTAATAATTTCTGCTTCACAATGCCACTCCTGCCCAGACACCATGGGAAAGAAACAATATCATATCAGAAAGGAAAGGTGCAAGTTCTCCTGGCAGAATCAACAAACTTGAAGTACCAGAGCTTCCTTTTTTACATGGAGCAAAGCAAGGCAGAGAGCAAGTGGCTGCTAAATACAAAGAAATCCTCATAGCATCAAGATTTGCAGCACCCCTTTAGGTCCATACATCAAAAAGAACCACACACACAGAGAATTATTTTCAGGCTGTTGCGATTCAAAGTAAACACTCTTTAGCAAGCATCCTATGTTTTCAGTAGATGCTTCCCATAGTCTTTTATGCTTCTGCCAACTGGGTCAGGTAGTATCAACCAGTCACAGAAGCCAGAGACAAACAACTTACTCTCGTTTGCTTAAAAACACAGAAAGTACAAAGCAGTGCAGGATCTACACAACTGTGTCATTTTGTGTAGTACTGACAAAACTTGGAATACAGAGGGAAAGTGTTAGGAATGATATGCAGAAAGCAGTGCCAGGGAAGGTATGTATTCAGAGGTAAAGGTTAGAGTTTTTAACCTCAGAGGAATCAGAATTGTTACCCAATCACTTTGGGAGCAGCACGTGAAAAGCAGACAGGAATACAAAACATCAAACAGCTTCCAATTTAGCATCACACAGGTCTACAAGTCCAAAGCTGAAAGTTTTCTTAAAACAGCTCCCCAAAGGTCAAACAAGAACTCTGACAAGCTGCTTACCCATCAGCACTCCTCTTCTCAGCAGGAGGACCAAAATCACCTCCCTTCCAGGGACATCTCAAGGTGCAAACAAAAGCAATCAAGTACTTAAGAATCCAGACCCCCACCATCCACCCTCTTTCCTAACTTTTAATAGGGTTAAACTAGCTTTTTGCCCTTCATTGACTGCTGTACTCACTCTGTGGGATAAAGCAGGGGTCTCTTCCCAGGGAGTTGGTTAATCTTCCCTTTCCTCACAGAGATCTTAACCTGCTGGTGCAAAACACATCTTTGTGTAATTACCCTGTTAGGGGCCTTCCTACTACTGTCATTATCTTCTGAGGCCAAAGGAAAAATGAAGGTTCAAGAACCCTACCTGTCTCAAGTTTCCACATCACTTAAGGAAATTTTGTCTGCAAGAGAGCAAGCTGTAGAAGGTTTGGGGTTTTTTTCCCTTCTTGAAACTAAAAAAAAACCCCTCAGTTCCTTCTTTATTTGTTACTGAAGTCTGGGGGCACTGCCCAGGTGCATACCTTGAGCTGCAGGTGAGAGCTGGGAAGACAGAAGATAATGCAGGGGGTTGAGCTGCAGGGTTCTGGTAGAAATTACAAGAATTGGCTCCACGTGCAGTGGTCCTCAGGCTGAGCTGGATTAGTGGAATGGCTGGTTACAGCAGAAAGGGGTTTTCATTTGTTCCTGGAGTGCATGCAACCCCTCCTGTCCCTGTGTTCATATCTGGGAGCTTGCTGCTGAAGTTTTGGTTTTGCTATGAAGGGAAAAGGCAGGCCAGGGTTGCCCAGGCAAGGAGCGATTTCTCTCTGATGCCCCATGGAGTAATGTGAGTTGCCATGGCGGCTTACACGCTCCCCGCTAGCTCATGCTACCTGCCTGTCCGTAGCAAACAAATAGCAAATTGCACATCCTTGGAAGAAGGTAAAGAGCAAGGGTTCCCTCCACAGCAAAACAATGAGGGCTGTGGGGCTCAAAAACTGCTCCCCTGACCTGTGGGCTGCAGCCGAGGGCTTGTCCCCGCGGCTGGGCTGGGCCCAGTGGCTGCCGCCATTCCCTCAGGCCTCCGCCCCAGCGCACCCCAAATGACCTCAGTTTTCTTAAAACCTAGAGAAAATGCCTAAAACATAGCTCACCCTCTGTTGTGACCTACAAACACATATAGATACCTGAAAGGGGCGATATCCACCCTGTGACCCTGTTCAATGGCAGGCCAGGCTGAAGGGGGGTAAACATTTTTTAAGAACATCCTTTATTAATGTGAGGACCTGGGAGGTTTTAATTGAGGGGTGCTGAGAATGGGGAGGCCTGAACCTCCCCTATCCCTGCTGTGGCCTGAGGGTCTTCTAGCGTGAGCCAGGCTTTTCTGAGCACAAAAATATAAAAGCAAGCAGCTGCTTCCATACAAACAACAGCCAAGTTTATGTCTCCTATTTACAAAACTCCTTATTGTTTATTTGCCTAAGAAGATTCAAACACCTTCTTCCCAGGGCACATCCTAATAAACAATTTAACAGGTATACGGAGGGGCTGTTAGCAGTAATCTCACTCCTCTTCTGTTGAAACTGTTCTGTTTTGTGGAAAAGGACAGAAATGTCAGAAGACCAGGCACGGAAAATGCCTGTCACCCGCAGCCATGGTGCCTAACCTCTCTGCGGACTGTTCCTAAGCTTGGGTCTAGCAGTCTGCTCTGAAAATGAACACTACTCGATACACTTTCTCAGGTAATTGGAGGAGACAAACCTTTCCCTTTCCTTCCTTTTCCTTCAGCAAGGGCAGAGCACGTGTCTGCTTTTATCAGTCAGCTTACCCCAACGGCCAGCCTGCGGAGACGTGGCCATGCCAAAGGTGAGACCTTTGGGGGACATCGGAATCAGCCCTTTCCCTCCCTCTAACAACCTGCATTTCTTTTTCTATTGAGCTCTTCACTTTCAGCATCCCCTTCTTCATCTGATCTACCTTCTTAGGCTTTTATACTCAAACTATTGGGACAGAGGGAAAAAAAAACCCAGCAAAATCAGGTTTTTTGGCTGATCTAAGCCTATGTTCAAGTGTGTGCCTGTTTGCTAAGTGGTTTGTGCTGTATTATTGAATATCTGAATGGGTTTTTGCCTGCAGCTAGGTTAAGCTTCTAGGGAGACAGCTCAGGCAAGAAAACTTTTCTGGAAAGGAAAAAGAAAAGAAATCCTGGCAGGGAGACTCAGGCATGGACTGCTGAGGCAGGGTCAGGGCTCAGAGCTCTCCCTGGGGCGAACCTCCATGGCAGGGGCTTCCCGAGAAGGACAGATCCAGTAACCACCCTCGGTCAAACATCACCGCACGTCAGGATGTATGTGACACTACTAGTGCAACCCAAAAGACATTCAGGACCCTAAAAGGAAAGAAAAAGTCACTAAAATAACTTTTTTTTTCCCCCCTACATCTTTGCAAAATATATCAAGAAACGGTAAGAACATTATCTGCACAGAAAGTAGAGGGGCTACCTTAGCTCTCGCTTAATTTTAACTGGTAAATTTCCTAAATACTTTAAAACAGAGCAGGGACACAAGATTACCTGCAAATCAGCTGGCAGTTCGTAGAGTATCTATTTCTCCAAGCGCTCAAGCTATTAATCTAGCGGGTAGTTAGCAGCTTATCTCATTCTTATTTCCGAAACACTGTACAAACCACTAGGTAACACATGACTTCTCTAATTGCCGAGCTTTTCAAAGGTGAAATCCAGACAGAGATAATAGTTGCCAACTAGCAAATCACACCACAGTTCAGGGTGAAAATAGCTTTCCCTGGTAAATTAGACAGTGAACAGGGACAAAAAAAAGAAAATGGAGCAGGTGACCAGCATTAATAACTTGCAACTACCATGGCTTGGGCAAGTCAAGAACTCAACTAATAATTAATTGCTACAAGTACTTAAAAGTCAGTCTTCATTCTTAAGTCATATTAAAAGGAGATTTCTTGGCCACACTGCACTGGGAGAACACCTTTTTTGAGGCTTCCAAGCCTTGTTTGACCCAAATTGTTTAGCTGGGGCCACACTCCAGGGCAATACAGGCAACGATGACAATGACTGATCAATACTAAAGGCAAATACCACATAACATCCCTTTAGGAGGCTCTTGTTGTGAGATTCTTTCAAACCCAAAATAGCAGGAAAAGCATTTTTTTTCAGAGTTTCGCAAATTAAATGTCTCTATGTTTTGAGGTAAGCAAGTGTTACGTAATTGGCTGTGGCTGCAAAATGTTGGCAGCTTTGAAATAAACCCCAATTTCCAGTGGAATGCGAAGTTCTTTTGCAAATGTTCTTAAAATCTGGGGGGAAAGAGACAGAAAAAGAATAGAGTGGCCTACATCAGAAAGGCCTGTGTTTTAGTTGTTGTGGGGTTTTTTTTGTCTCTCTCAGCCTAGATGCCCACAGAATTCTGAAAGCCTGATGGTTTTCTTACCTGAGATGTGGAATATTCAAAGTCAAATCTCTTCCACCTGTAACAGAGCCTGTATTTGAACCTGCTTCTTCTGTAACCTTTTGTTCCTGAATATTTTGTAAGGACACTCCCTCTTTGACCAGAGGATCTCCTCCAGGATGATTAATGCCCAGAAAAATAGCTGCAGGAATGGAGTATTCTTCCTTCAAAAAGGGCGTTCACACCAAGAGAATCTGTGTCTTTCTCCTTCCTTCTCACTGCCTCTAACAAGGTGAATAAAGGATAACAAAAGTTTAAGTATCTGGAGATCAGCCTCTGATGTTCTCATTTTATTTTCACAATATTCTTTGATTTGTAAAAAAAAGTTAAAAGGTGAATAAAAGACTAGAAAACTTCAGTTCTTTATATTCTGTGCTTTAATGGAAGCACCACAGAAGACTCTATATTTTCAAAAAAATACAAATTAATTTTCACATCTTTCACTTCCTTTGTTGAGACAGATGAAATGACATTTTGTCAGTTACATATGCAAATAGGTGCAATGAATTGTTTGAATTCTTGATCATCTTGAGAGTAAGTGCTACTGACGTTGAACTTTCAATACTGTGTTATTAAAAAAACCCCACACTTTGGGATGGCAAAAGAAGATTTATTTTTTTTTCTTTCAGGTACAAGCTGTGCCTTTGTTCCCAGCAGAGAAGGGAATAGTGTATGGGGGAAAAAAAGAGGAAAACAAAAAGCTTCACGTTTTTTGCTTGACCAATGATGTTAACACAGCAAGAACAGGGCTTACTTAGAAACTTTGTGTATATTAAATTCACAGGTCTAAAGGCAAATACGCCTTTAACTTTACACTGAGCAAAACGTGCTTTTGCTGCTTTGGCATTTATCTCACATTTGACAGTGAAGGAACTACTGAATCACAATTAGGGATGGGAAGCTTTTCCAGGGTCCAGACGTTTTGAAGATAATTTTCAAACTCAATGCTTATTCAAACTTTATTAAGAATTGTAGATAGGACTCTTCCTCTAAAATGGGTCACAGAATGTCTGAAGGTCTGAAAACCTCTTGGCACCAGAATACCAAAGGTTAGAGCCAACTCTTATATTTCCCTGAACTTTTCTGTTGTCCCCTAATCATAAACCTGTCATTCAACACAGAGATATTAGAGTGTGGAAAAATTGAAGATAAAGGTCAGATTTAACAGCTGAAAGGTCTGCTAGAAAGATGCATTTCTGGAATTTGATTCCTTCTCATGTGTCACAATGTAGATCAGGAGTAAACCCCTTGAAATCAAGACAGTAAGAGCAGCCTCCTACTGATGTTGGTAGGATTTGGTTCCACTGTCTCTGTGCATGGAGATAGGACCAGTGTGAGCAATGTAAAGTTTGAAACAACTGACTAATTTATTTTTCAACAAAATGCAAGCAAACACTAATTCCTGCCTAAAAGCTTTAATCTTTCTCCAAGAGACACTTTATCAAGCTTTTATGATTCAGTTGCATGCTTATAGTGTTAACTATGAAACATGCATTTCACCAGTGCCGTAGCTGAAGCAATACGTTTAACACCTTCAACGTAGACTTGCGATACCATGATGAGTAACATTTCTAGAATGTGATATTGTGATTTTATCTTCTGCTGCATATGCTTCTTCTCAAACTGAGTAAAGAAAAAGCACTCAGATCAAGCCAGTGAGATCTCTGATTCACATAAAGTTGCTTTCGTGGGCATTCTGCCACAAATGTATTTGCAATAGGGTGACGCAAACAACTGACTCAGTAGAAACTGTAACTTTGAGGGTTTCTTTCAGAATTACAAGAGTCTGTTACTGAAACAAAGCAATAGCAGATACTAAAGACTGATGGGTTTGGATTCATTTAACCTAACTTCATCTATTTACAAATTTGGAGCTTAAATTACTCATATGTGGTTCCTCCATAGCATGAAAAGTTTTCTGTCATGGGTGACGATAGGAATAAACCCTCCAGAATGACTTGTTCTACCCTAAGTTGGAGAGATGATCTGTGCTAGTAAAATGCTTGACTGTTTGTGGAACAGAGGGGGCTTCCCATCTACAAAATTCAGTGTGTTATGTCCTTTACAATGATTCACACTGGGACTTGCTGAAGAACCAACCTTCATTCGCATGAATCTTGACTAAATCCACTTAAATCCTTGACATAACAGACGTTATAACAATTGAGTACGTTTTTATAGATAATTAAAAGTTTTTCAAACGGAAAATGCCTTAAATGGCACCAAATCCAACATAAGAAAGCTGAAAATTTTAGATGTTGAATATTTAACCTGGCCAAAAACTATCAACTGCTTAAGATAAATTTAAGAAGTATCTTTAAAATATTGTAATATAGATTAGAGCTGAAAGTCATAATTTCTATTCAACAGGGAATTATGAACTTGTAATAATTTTTCACATTTCAGTACAAACTGCTGAAGCACCAGCATATTTCTACATATGCCACATTTAAACTAAGAATTTAATTAACAGTTTTAATTAAGATTTCCACTGTTTGGCTAGCTATATGTGAAATAGCTGGAATGATGAAAAATCATACCAATAAATCGAAAACTCAGTAAAGCTTTCTTCAAATCTACACTGAGGAATATCTGGACAATCTCTGTAATCAGGGCACTCTTTCCCAATCCTTTATTGTGATTGCATTTCTACATGCTTTTATGTACCCTTTTCCATAGCAGTGGGATCTACAAAACCCCAAGAAAACGGGACAAAAATAAACCATTTAAATTAAGCACAGAGAAATAACTAATAGATTTTTAAAGGCATTCAGACAATTATAATGGCAGGTAGTTGCCCCACTGAGATTTGGTAAGTGAGTCTATGCCTGAGTCTATAAAATTTGTAACATACTCAGAATGTCAATGATTGCATACAGGTCTAACCCGCCAAATTTAGCCATAGGATTACATCATCTGATATATTTCTGGAAGTATTTTTCACAGCAATATTCTTGTGGCACCGAATTCTCCATGCATGAAATTCTTGTTCCAGTACTATGTGCAGCGTAGTTTCAACAAATGGAAGAAGAGCTGTTGTTGCTGTTGTCAGCATCACACTTCCATCTCACTTCCTATGCTTTTAGACCCATGGCCTGACCTGACTGCTAATATATTTTTACACTATGCATGGTCTATACTTCTCTCAATGAAACATGACCTACTTCCTTCCACTTGTGCGTCCCAGCTTATCCATCCAACAACTGCGCGTTAGGTTTGTTGTGACAGATAGCGCACTTCAGAGCTGTCAGTCGTGTGTTGTGGGACAGAGCATTTTGGAGGAAAGTCTTCACCTGCATTTACCAGTGATAAAACTTAAACCGCTTATGAAAACACAAGAGGAGCTTGATCATAGCATCTCCTTCAGGCCCAATTCCACTACTCGTATGCACAGAGAAAACTATTCCTCTGTTAGAAGCTCCTGCAAGACCAAATTAGATCTTTAATATTGATATGACAAATTTTAATACAACCGTTTCTTTGAGGTAATGCGAGAGGGTAGAAGAAAAACTTTCCTCTTCCATAGGTGGATACTTATCAGGATGAGAAGAAAAAAACTTTTTTTGCCCCTGCCATTAGTACACGTGTATGGAAATCAGAGGGAGGAGCAATGAAGAACGGTTCTGGGATCTCTGCTGTTGACAACTCCTTGAATGCAGGATTCAGGTTCCTGAAATCATGAGAATTTTGCCGTTTCATGATCATGAGATGTATTTCAAAGTAGCATGCACCAATTTTAGTATTTCAGTTCTGTGCAGTTCAAGCTCACTTGCTTTACACAGTGAAGTTTTTGTTCATACACTAAGAAGATTAAAAACCTACTGTTTTTAAATGGTCCAAAATGATTCTATCTGTTATTTCCAGCATATGCTGCAGAAACTATCTAATCATATGGAAAGAGTGAGGAAAAGAAACTGGCAGTGTGAAGCAGTGAATGAGAATTAGTATATCCTGCAGAGCCATTTTCTTCAGTTAATATCTTTTATTATGCCGATAGAGTGATTCTGTTGCATCCTCTCCTTTCATTAGAGCTGGGTAATCTACAATGTAATACTGCAATGCTGGTTTTCTTCCAATTAAAAGCAAAACTACTGGCTCTCTGCAAAGGAATCGGAGCTGCACCAGCGGCTCCCTGAGTGCATCCTTGGAAGGTCTGGCTGTACTGGCCCTGAGAGCACAGCAACTGGAATCCCAACTGCAGAGGAATCAGAAGCCTGCAAGGCTTCAATGGAGTTTAGAGGAACTTTGATAAAAATGCTCCCTAAAAAGGCTTTTTTTTTTTTTTTCCAAAAATTTTTAGCTCAGTACTGTTTGCACTGGCAACGTGCACTGATCTCTACTCTCTGGTAGAGACTATGTACTGTAAAGACCCTTGTCTACACAGTGACGCAGGTTGACAAACAGAAGTAGGATGTAATTAACTGTGTTTTCAGTAGATCTTGAAGACTTTTAATGATAATATGAAAGTCCTTGTTTTGAAAGATTCTGGAATTTGAAAGCGTTCAGAGTATACCCTGAGACCAGATCTAAATTTAGCAGCATTGCTGTCAGAAAATTATGTAAAGTTACCCTTGTTTCTCTTTCAAAAGTAGATTTGTTTTGCTAATGTAAATGAACCTCTCATGCCCAGTTCCTTGCAAAACTACTTGCTTCCCAAAATAGTTTTCTTTCTTTTCTGTAGTGAATAAATATGCATCAAAGAAAATTACCTTTTCAATTGAATACTACTGAATCATCAAAATGAGGCACCATAATGATGAATTTCCTTAAAACAAAGAGTGTTGGCACACAAGGTCAAAGAAAAGTTTCTGTATTAAAAGTTAACTGCCTTTATGGCATAGGAGAAACTACTTTTCATACATGGTCAGACAATATGCTTAGACATTAGATCTCCTGATAGAACTTCTGTATTGCCAGGAAATGTAGGATTGGTTCTCAGTAAGAGGACAAGAAATATGTAGAAGTCAGTGCTGAATCTGTGGTTATTCCATTTTCTACCCAGTGCTTTTTTTTTTTTTTTTTTTTTTTTTTTTTTTTTTTTTTTTTTTTTTACCTTATTTTAATTTTTATTTCAGTCTCTATTTCTATAATCATACATGTGTGTATATATTTGCACATGCTTCTAAAAAGCAACTAATTTATTCAATAAATACTCACGTAGAGGAATGGACTTATGTCAAAAAATAAGCTGTGGTTTTGAATTTAAAGTTGAACTGAAATTAAAAACTAATGTGTCAACAGAGGGTTCAATTTTTCAGAGGAATGTTATTAAAATACTATTGTGGCAACAAAATAATGTGGGTTCTAGGAAGATTTCTTTCTTTTTAGCTATAAGTTAATAACATAAGCAATAATTTTATGTTCTTTTCACCACTGCTCAATTTGAGTGGAATTTACCAACGCCAGGTATGAGATACTCTGGCTTCTGCTCATGTTTATACACAAATAAGGCATAAGATTGTCTACATACAACCGTCCAGTGTACAACTGCAGTGCAACTGGGGTAACAAAAAAACTCTCTCTATAGGCAATCTGTAACTTTTTAAATTCATGAAGTCTGAAAATCATATTTCAAATAAATCTTAGAGTCTCTCAGAAGCAAGCAGCTTACAACTATGTTGGGAAGTAGTTTTTAAAATGTATCTTCATTGATTAATCATTTTAAAGAACATGGGAATTCATTATACAAGAATCTCTTCACCTTTTGTATATAAATCAGTACGAAAATTTACATCAAGACATACAGGAGTATCTAGAGGTGATTAAAGACTGACTAGAAACAATGTAAGTAGCACTTCTTGAAAATAATTTTGTTTTACTACAAATCATTAGTGTCAGAATGGAGAAGATGGTTTATGAGATATCTTGACATAAAAAGTCTTGCTACTCTGCACATTTCTCTATAGAGAAAGAATAAAGATCGAGCAATACAATTAACTGTCTTGTGACTGTAGTTAACTCCTTGATTTAACTGATGGTAGAATCCTCTTGAGATTCCTGATAGATCAATAGTTAAGAACATGCCCAGATACCAGCATGACTTAGGTTATGCATCAAACAAGATTATGCCCCATGTATTAGTGAGGGGTTAAAAAAAGAGTCAACACACAGTACTGTGCTTGATGTTTGTAAATATTTTAAACAACAACAACAGAGATTGTAGTCCTGCATCTTCAAATATAAAGTTATTTATGAATGACTATGTAACTGGCACTGATTTTTTTCAAACCTTTGCAAGTAAAGAAGAGAGGAGTTGGTACTTGGCCAATTTCACAACTAAGATTTTTAAAACAGAGTGGAAAACTGCAAGTACAAGTGAGAAAAAAAGTGTGCACATTACCCTTTCAGAAACCAAACTCTGTTGCCACCGTAAAGCTCTTTGCTGTCATTTGAGATCTTGAGTGTTACAGCCTACATAAGTTTGATCCAAAATTTTTAATCTCATTTTTGTATCAGTTATGATCAAAAATTTTAAGGATGGTTTATGTAGGTGGCCCAGCATGCCTGCTGTCTTCAGATTTCACTTGAAAGTCTTTTGTCCGTATGAGCACATTACTGTCCCTTCACTGATAAGGAACTAATTCACTCCATTTACATTAGTGTAGCATTTCCAGATTGGAACTGTGATGTCTAACCAGCTCAGAACAAAGTGCTGAGGTTTGCCTGTACTCTTCCATGTATATACATATACATCTGAATTTTTGCATCATCAATCACTGTATTATATTAGTATACTTAGTTTTATTTATGCTGGATATTTTTTTTTTCTAGAAATGTACACACAAGTATGTATGACAAGCGTGGATTATATTGTCTTTACATTATACAATAGCTTTTGGCAGTAAGCATGCAAATTTTGTAAAAGTCAATCTGTGGTATTTATTTTATCTGTTTGCATTCAACTAACATGATCATAAGAATTACTTACTATTTTGATAAAACGGGGTAAAACCCTGTCCTGGCCCATTTCAGACAAAGCCCCAACAGGACCTAAATCAGAAGTCAATCCTGTTCATTTTCAACTCACTGAATTTTCAGTCAGAACACCTAGGTATCTGTCTCAAGTGCTATATTTTTAAACTCATCCCCTTCTTACCTTGCATATTGATACCATTCATTTCACTTCTTACTAATTAAATCAAATTATATGAAAGCTTAATATGTTATATACTTGTTAATCAGCAAGAAAATAAGGCTCCAGCTATGACAAGAATTTGCAACATAATTTTAAACCTGCAGGTAAGCCTACTTGAGTCAGTCATATTACTCATGTGCTTAAAATTAGATACAGATCCTTGACTCTGCAGAGTTATGACTTCAGTTTTACCATCGGTTCCGTCACGATACCCAGTAAAATAAAAGCAGACCATGTCAATATAAATATAGACATAAATATATATATATATTTTATATAACTTTGCCTCTTGTCCTTTGTTGTTATGATAAGTGAAAATAATATTTTAATAATTCACCATATGATTAGTGGATTTGTTTTTTTCTTACTTGAAACACTGCTTCAATTTATAGTCATTGATATTTTCTCTTTTTTTTTGCTGAGAAGTTTGCACAGCCACGCCGAGAAATAAATACTACATGTTGTTAATCCATCCAGCAACAGATGTCTGATAGAGACTAGCTCTGTAAATCAAAACATGAACAAAAGCAACTTTGTGCACTGCCAAAGACAGAATACAGCATATATTTCATTTTTCTTTTAGAAACCAAAGACTTTTGGTCAAATCCCAAACTTGGTTAATCTCCCAGGTCTGCAGGAAATTCCTGGCTATGGTACATCGAAAGCAACAATGCATCTTTACATCCTTTGTAAAATTCCCTTTCAACATTTCCCAGTTCTTAAGAATTACCAGTGAATAATGATGGAAAGCTCAGACACTTTCTCCTTTTCCTCTCTACTGAAACAGAAATGTTTAGGTTTTGATATCCAAGGATGTTTTCTCCTCAGCCTTCACACGTTCCAAGTTAAAGTATTCATTTACTGAATCTTTCATCATTTAGCACTGGTCAATATATCCCTGTTGCAATTTTTCATTGACTGTGACAAGTTCCTCTTTGGTATTTCCACTGGTACCTCTGGATGAGCCACAGTAGATTTTTTTTTTTTCCTTCCTTGCCAATATCCCTGAATTTCTCACAGGTATGATACACTCCTATGCAGCCCTGTGCAGATTGCAACACTCGAGCCATGGCAAAGTGTAGCTGGATTCACGTGGCAAAGAAATGCTCCCACAGAAGTCTTGTAACACCACCAATTCTGCATGCCCAGGACCTACCTTGGAGCTAAGAAGCTCTTTGTGACATGTAGATTCATATATGAGAAACACCAGACTTCAGCTACTCTTCCAGTTACTTTTCTCCCGTTTTGTCACACTACGTCGGTCTCATCCGTTTTGGACTCCTAGCAGATAGCTCCAAATCATTAGTTCCTACACACACCATGCCCTGCACAGGTCAGACGAGAGCTCCTTAAAACCAAGCAGTGGGAACAAGCAGACAAAGAACTTAGAATCATAGGATCTTTAAGGTTGGAAGAGACCCCCAAGATTATCAAGTTCAACCATCAACCTAACACCACCATGCCTACTAAACCATGCCCCCTTTCCCCTCTGTTTCCAAAGTTTCATATCTACTTTGCCCAGGACAGTACAATATACACCCAGAATAGGCTCCTCGCTGCTCCCCAAGGCACCGATAGCCCAGAATCAGCCAGACTTTCCCATTTCTTTACAGCTCCAGTTATAAGGGAAACAATTACCCTTCACCACTATTTATTTCCTAATAAAGTGAAACTGTAGAGTTTTATCATCTACTTCTCTTCCTCTGGTCAATCTTTATTCCAGATTGTCTATCTATGGTACATTAATCAAAACAAATAAAAAGAAAGTAGCACCCAAGCTCATCTTTGTTTACTCATTAAAAATACAGACTGAGAACTGACTGTGGCTGAGATTTGCCTGTTGGTATGAGAGCAGTGACAAAAAAAAAAAAATAAAGAGAGCAAAAAAGAATTTGCTGCATGTGCAAAAGGTATCACCCATGTGAATCACAGAGGCTGTATGTGACTGCACCTGAGGAGATTTTATATCACAAGCTTTGAACATTTGATTTCTGAGCTTTCGTTTTCTTCAAGGATTTCCACAGAAAGCAAAACAGAACTCCAAAATTTGCCAAAGGCCATTTTCTTTTATTATTCATAAGTGGTAGATATTACTAACGATGGCTTCATAAACTGAAAAAAGTTTTCGCAATCCCATCTGCGTAGTAACGTTTTATGAGAGATATATTACACACATTTATCCAGTACTGAGAAAACTGCAACATAACTTTAAAATTCACTTATCAGTAGGGGAAAAAAAAAAAGCCACAATAAGCAGCATTTGGAAGGGAGGAAAAAGGGGAGTTTGGGAGGAAATGTACATAAGCATCCCCATCCAGGGGATGCTCATTATACACACGCTCCATCTTAGTTCAAGTCATCGAGCACGACTCCATCACACATATCCACAAGGGCCAAGAAATATGTGTTCTGCTCTCCTTGGTTTTATATCCAGAACAGATCTATTTCACAGAGCTAAATGTTGCTGCTGGTTTGGGAATATTTGTTAAATGGCTATAATGTGGTACAGTTATTTACTACTTGTGACTGGTGAGAAAATGGAGGCTTTTCATAATGTTCCCTTTCTACAGCAAGAAATGCATGTATGAAAATAAATTGTTTGGGTCTTCGTTGTCATTCTATATTTTTCATAGGATAAAAAAAGGTGCATTAATGTGCTTTTAATGTCATCCAAAAGGGTATGGACGTAAAGTTAGTCATGTAAAAGTGGCTACACAAGTAAGGATATATGTTAACAATTAGATAACACCACCCGTCGCTGTTGTACGCTGATTTTTCCCAGAAGTGTCAGAAAAGCTTTGTTGGTGTAGTTTATATCAAAAAGTTGTGCATTCCCAGCTAATCCACTCTGTCTCCTCAGAATCTGATCCAATGTTTATTAATTCAAAAATCTCTCTTCAGCTTCACTATTTATTGGGCTCTAAATTTCACTTGAAAAATAAGGTAAATAAAAATCAGAGTTGAGGTCCTCATAGCCATGAGATGCTGAACTGCCTAGTATTATTTCACAAGATATTGTCAGACCCCAAGCTTTCACTTCATACTATAATGAATATTTAACACTGTTCTAACACATCACCTTTCAAGTTAGTAATATTTTTAGGCCTGATCTATACTTAATGCTTTTCTGGCATTATTATGCCAATAGTGGCCAGCACCAACTTATGCCTTACCACACCTATTTTATCGTTCGTTATTCAATGCCTTCTCATACAGTTTGCTTCAATTCACCAAACCAGAACAGGCTGCAACAGGTTAAGCCCTTTGCTAACGAAATGGTTTCACCTACATATGGAATATGGTGTCTTTAGCAATACCGCTGTAGTTATGCAGCCTAACCTAGCCAACTGTTAGTATGGATTCGTGCAAATGTCAAAAAATCAGTAATCACACTTAATCCCACAGCCATCATGCCACATTGCTATTTTTCCAATCTTTTTTTCTTTTTTTTTTTAATTGAAAGCTTTAAAAGTACTGAATATTTTGTCTTATTTATCTGCTAATTCATGCTTTATACAGATATTTTAAGCAGCTGAGATGTGTCATCAAATGTAATGATATTTTCCTCATTTGGTTCATTTAGGACAGTATTTCTCATACCTCCCACTGCTGTAGTGATCACAGGAGTGTTGCAAGACAGTTTTTCCCATCTGTAGTTTGCTGTCATCTTCCCCTTCAGGGCAGGGGACTGAGACCAGACCATAGCGAGCGGCTGCAGCTGTAAAACAGTCAGGGTCCCACCGCAGAGGAACTGAGCTGCTGCTGGGGATGAAAGGTTCGCAGCAGTTCCTCAGCTCACCCCAACCCGCAAAGCCCAAGCTGCTAGCCTTTCATTTGGGAAGAGGTGTGCAAGACCACGGTGAAATCTAAAATGTCAGTTTGAACTGGATTTTTTTGAGGCGTGCTGAGTACCTGAGGACAATTACTTATTGTGTTTGGTTGACCAAGCAGAAGCTTCTCAGTAGTCTCAGCTGAAACCTGATGCTGTCATGCTACAGGATCAGAGACAGGAATATCAGGGTCTGCAGAGGTAGATGGGCAAGAAGAAATCACAGTTTTCACATTTTGAGAACAAATTGATTGAGAACAGCAGCAGGCTTGGCCTATGATGCTATTTGTCCTGAAGAAATACAGCTAAGCAACCTTTTAATAGAAGTTACTGGGTTTTTTTGATAGAGATCTCCCAGGTTGGTTTGCTCTTACAAAACCACATGTGATGGCTTCATGCAAGTTCACCAAAGCAGGAGAGTAGAGTCAGAAACAGAGAATAAAGCAGGTCAAGTGTTTGTGCCTTCAACTGAAAACAAGTACTTTAAAGAGAGAGAACCTTCGAAAACTGCCGTTTTCTCTATCTGACACCGAAAACAACAGCAGCCTGGCAGTCTGAAAAGGCTTGGAGAGCCAAAGGGAGAAAGCTTAAGGGTCATTTCAAGTTTTCTCTGCAGGGAGTGCCAAAGGAATGACTGAATCGCGTAACTGGCCGAGCTGCAACAAAGGAGAGTTCTTTTGATGAAGAATGCTTTCTGCTGGTTCCCCTATGGATGACTTGCCCTGCAGAAATAAGTTGTGCACACCCTAGTCTCCACTGAAAGTCATTGACATAAAAATTCAACTTTATGTCACTGATATTCACAACCAAAACTTTTTTCACAAGTTGGTGAAAATTTTAAAGGATATTGCAACATAATAATATGGCATCCCCTCCACCCACCACACCTTTCCTCAGCAGTGTGAGGACTTGTACTACCCCAAATTGTGGCAAAGCAGTCAAAGATGATGAAAACCAAATAATTTTGCTTTGGAGTTAGATTACAACTTACATGAGGCCTGAAGCCAAGGATTAGAGCGAGTAGCTGTTAATTTTACAGTCTCCATCCCTTGTGCTCACTGAATGAAGCAGAAGCCCAGCAGGAAATACAGCGTATGCACAAGGTACCGTACGCATACTGCTGACAGTAATGAGCTCCGAAGATTTGGAGGCTTCTAGTGCTTCTCTGAAACATTACATTATTTTAATATAAGTAATATCATATGATCATCATCATAACACAGGTGACTTCAAACTTTTGTTTCGGTGAGGATGTTGGTTTAAGTCAAATGTAACCAGTCATTCTCTTTTGCTTTTTTTAATGTAAGAGTAGGTTGTTAAACCCTGACTGAACAGCATTAACAGCTAGCAGCTGAGATGCAGGTCTGTGATAATTTGAGTATTTCTAGACCAGAACAGCTCAGGGGTTTAGTATAAAACACTGAGCAAGGTTAGAAATGAACTAGATGGTTGATATGATTTTTTTTTCTGAACTGAACACTGTATTAAGGGAAAAAAAAAAAAAAGAAAACTAAGGTTCTGGAAAGCTATAGTTTTCACCTGATTTATTCCCAAACTTACTGCAAGTTTTGGCATGTTGATAGTATTTTCTTACCTTAATTTTTCAAACTTCAAGCTTTGTATCAGCTGCTCCCTGAACACCCATGCCCACTGTTTCGCCTGGCAGTGGCCCCAAAAGGACTGTGGTGGCCCCACATCCCACACCCCGTGGGCAAGTACTGGCCACAGGCTGCTGCTGGTGGGCAAGGTGACACTAGAGGGTGGCACAGCCATGGGAAGCAGCAGCAGGTTCTTACAAACGAGGCTCCAAAGATGATGAATAAGTATCTCTTTTCAAACACACATCCTTCAGGTCCTCCTGTGATTATTTTTCCATTTACTATGGCACTCCGCAGAGGGTACAGTAACATATTACACCTTTCCCTTTTCTACCAGAAAGCACAAAGCACCCAAAGCTGGTGTTGATAATCCTATTAGCAACTTCTGTGTTTATTACTTGTAATTAAATGTTGCCATTTACAGTGTAAAGTATATGAGACAACAAAAGAGTTTGAAACTGGTTAAATCCTGTCTTAAACCCACAGCCTCTGACAGGAGGGAAAGCATTTGGTTTTTCCCCCTCCTCACACATTTCAGACTCATGAACATAAGATTCTTAAATGGATTTAACAAAGCATCACATAAAAAATATTCAGAAAAGCACTGAGCTCCTGGCCAGACAGCTATTGAAGATGATTTTGTTTCTTGCTTCCTTTGACTTCACAAGGGACATCAAGATGGATCCAAACAACACAGCAGACACCACATCTATCAGAAAGTTCTCAATATTCATGAGCATTTGCTTACACGGTTCCAGTTTGCGGATTGCTTATTAGCTTTGCTGACACAAACACAGTGGTGATGGGGTTTGTTTTTGTTGGGTTTTTTTTTTAAAGTGAATAGCCTGGGTGGAAAAACAGCGATATAATTAAAACAAAACAGGACATGTATGTGTTGTAAACAAAAGGACTGGTGATCTTCTTCATACAAATCTTCACTGAGCTGCCATCTGTTCATTATAACAAGCCTGTATTTCTTGAGTATTCTCTGTCATTTCAATTTCTGTATAACACTGAATAAAATGAAGGGAAATTAATTTCTGCACACTCATGAAATTGTTTCCTCATGGAACAAATATTCTTCTAACCCCATTCTGCCTGTCTCAGCCCCCATGTGGTTGTAGACTAAGGCTTCCAAGTCCAACAATCACCTCCAAGCCAGAGCTGTCTCCTTCCCTTAAACTTACCATAGTACTACCCAGCACCAGCACTGGGAAAGATGCTAACTCAAAGCAGCTCATCATCATCTGTGCCAAATGTCAGGATGCCTTGCCCCTATCCACAGTTACCGTCCACTTTTAGAGATGTTTTTGCTGATCTACAATCCCAAACCATTCTATTTCTTCCATCCTAACCTCAGCAGAAGAGCCTTCTGCCTCTGAGGCACTAGTCTCCAGCTCTTACTTTAGCCACAGCTCACAACTCATCTGCAAACATATGAAGACTCTCTGATGACAATCTTATTATAAATTTAAGAGTATATCTTTTTTTTTCCTAACTGTTGCTCAGGCCTCCATCCCTCCAAATCCAAACCGTATAAAGGAACCAGGTTAAATCAAGCCAGTGGGCAAAATTCAGCCTTGGTTGAACAGCCAAACTATTTCCAATCCTATTCTGGTTCTACATCTAGGTGTCATCCTAATCCTGCC
The DNA here is from genome assembly GCA_009806455.1 of Tetrax tetrax. Taxonomy (NCBI): domain Eukaryota; kingdom Metazoa; phylum Chordata; class Aves; order Otidiformes; family Otididae; genus Tetrax; species Tetrax tetrax. The sequence continues at coordinate 119,545 of WHYT01017437.1, forward strand.
TTGCAGTCAGCATCACTAACCTCAACTCTATCCAGCTATAGGACAATCCTAGGACTGTAGCCCAAGAGCATCTTGACCATGCCTCTGATTAGGAACACTGCCAGCTTCCAAGTGAACATAATATCTCAGTCCAGCTTCAGACACCTCCACTCTTAACACTGACCAGCCCTAATCCTGGTTCTCGTGTGCATCACCGAGTTCACCTTCTAACTCCAGTCAAAACAACCATCCTTGCAACCACAGCCTTTTTTATCATCCAATTTACTGGTGCATTACCAAATCTTTTGGGTCTTAGCCAAAAGCTTTAATTTTATGCTTTAATTCCAGCACTACTCTGGGACAATATTCTGCAATCACTGTATTTCTCTAACCTCAGCTGCTTTCAAGCATATAAAATGTGATACAATTTTTTTTTTTTGGCTGATGATCTCTGACTGGAGCAGGTGGGAGGTCATGGTCTGAATCTTTTTTTTCATATGGTTTGCTATTGATACAACTGGATGCTTTTTAAATCAGAAGGAGCTGTTAATAGACATAGGCACAGCACTATGTTTGTAGTACTGTGCTTATAAGCCCATATTCTCTCTAGGTAACATAAAAGTCTAGTATTGGAGAGTTGTTCAACAGCCATGAGATCTTTTTTATCCTGTAGAAAAATAGGATGTAGCCAGAATTAGGATAAACTTATTTAAAGGACCGTTTTATGTTTCAAGACAAGACTGAGATACAATTTAGAAAATATGTAATTGAACTTCTAGTAAAAGAAGTAGTGCACAATAGGCTTGGCTGCAAATCAGAAGTTTATAACAAAAGCATAATTAAAATGAAAAATCGTTGAAGATCAGGTTAAAGCTACCTTTGGCAGTAACTCTTCCTAATCAGACTGAACAAGTCTATTACATTTTACAAGCGTATCAAGAAAAATAAGAATAATGAAAAAACATAATCCATGAACCTGTTAGTCTGAGAGTAACAGAGAAAAAGATGAGGGCTCCTTGTTCAGGTGTGGGTCACTTTGTCTATTCCTGTAGAAACAAGAACGATTACACAGAAAGATTCCCCTGGGCAGTACGTCACCACTACAGGACTGTCTTTGCTCTCAGCAACCCAGAAGAAAGGGTTTATTTTATGTTTGGAAGCCAAGGATTGAGAAAACCTGCTGCTCAAGATCTTCTTTCTTCCACAGGCATGGAATAACCTTTTTGATATCTTCAACTGAATGAATCTTGCTTGCAGAAACAATTAAATTATGCAGCTTCTGTCCCTTTGGAGGCTTATTTCATATTTTGTGTCCCTTGTGCAGCTATGGAGTGAATGTCTTACCACGGATGTTTTTGCCAGGCTGATAAGAAAAGTTTAGAGGGAACCAGCCCCCTGTGACCCAGCCTCAGAAGCTCCATGTTTTCACTCTTTTCAAAGAGCTTTGGAGTAGAACATCTCATGGAAATCTTTAGCTTCCTAGTCTACTTCCAACTCCTCCCTGAGGAACTCAGTGGAAGGATAGAAATTCTCCTCACAAGTAAGAATAAGTGAAAAACAAAAGATACTGAGGAATAGTAACTTGCTTTCTGTGAACTAAAACTTCTTTCGAAGTTTTGGGAAGCGAATGTAATCCTGGCTCAGATAGCTTTTCTCTTTGGAGAAGTTCAGCAGTTGCCCAGCCTGTAGACTTGGGCTGTTGGCATTTGACTGAAGAAGCCAGAGGGAAACCTGCTCAGCAGTGAACCTGGTGCCCTCCTGGCTGCTTTGTTTCTGCAAAATGAGCTCACAGTTCAGTTCCTAAGGCTCACGTATTAAGTAGCAGAGCTTACACCCTGTTGTTACTGGAAATTTCAAGGGAAGGAATGACTGTCTGACCAGGACATGGTTCCTGACCCACTCTTCCCATCAGCACAGCTCTCCAGGAGGACTCCAGCCATTGCTGCAAGGCAGATGTGCATGGAAATTCTTCTTCATCAGTGTGAAAATCACTTAAAAAAACCCTTAACTTTACATGCACAATGAAAATCTTCAGACCTTCTTGTTAAAAATTTTGAAACAAGGTAGACTCCTTCACAAACAAATGACCATGATATTTATAAAAGAGCTGACATCAGATAGGAAAACACAGATGGCAAAATGCTCTTCCAGGAGCAACATGCACAACCTCTGATAACTCATGCTGTCAGAGAAACAGGGTCCATATTGAACACGTCACCCAGTTTGGTACAGACGTGGGAAAGGGCACACTGTGCACCACCTGGTAAAAGGGGAACACGCACTTAGAAGAGTCAGCCTAACAGCACGGCCAAAGACAAATCCTTGGTCACCACGTACCACAAAGAGCATCGCAGTAAGTTTAGGACAGACACATCCATCATGCAATGCAGTATTTCCTTCCCAATCAATGAGACTCCAAAAATTTTACTCATCAACATGAGAGTGGGGAAGACCTGTGTTTGGGCCTCAGCTAAGGGCATGTCCTGGTTTCCCTGGAAAGCCCTGATTTCAAACCACTAAAAATCTTGGAGTAAAAGGGAGGCGTTATTTATGCTCCTGGGGGTAACTCCTGGTTGAAACTAGCTGAAAGAACTAGCACGTACTCACAAAGAAAAAACACATGCAAGTTATACAGTAAATGCATCAACGGCAAAAATCATTCTGCAAGTGCTGTTTGTTACTTCACACTGAATTTAATTACAGTTAAGGATTTAATTAGATTTTTCTCTGTTATTCTACTATCTGATTTTCCCACTTTTTTTTTTTTAAACTTGACTGATCGTTTTGTCGTTTCACTGATGTTCTCTTTATACTCTGAACTTCAAACAGCTTCATACCCTAGGGGTGATAAATACTTTTAGGCTTGATTACATGTAATGATGGATGCCTACATTGCAGGTAAAGGAGGTGGGGAGAGCAATCTCTTACTGTGCCCGCTCTCCTCCTCTGCCAAGCAGATTTCTTCAAGGCAGCTGCCTGACTGGCACTCTCACCTGCCTGATCCTTGAGCAGTGAAGTGTTATTAATTAACGACTTGTTTTCTGATAGTGACTTATACCATATATTTTGCTCACCACAGAGATCTGGCAAGAGTGGAATAACTATCATTTCAGAAGATACCTGAGTGCCATCTGTTTTTCCTGGCACCAGGATTTCTTGGGAGGTTAGAAAGGTTTAGTAGCAAACATTTTCTCATCCACCTTTCTCTAAGTCATTGTCAAAGAAAAAATGATAAGTTTTGAAACACTCTGCAGCCTTCTTTCTCTCTTAGAGTACACGCACAGAGGTTATACGTACTTTTCCACAACATGATCTTATTTTTTTTCTGTTGTCTGACAAAATCCATACGTTCCAGGCTCAGGCCATCTGTCACTCAATTCTTTTTGCACAAAAGTTTTTGATGCATTTCTCTTATGATTGATTTCTTCCTATAATTTCACAGGAGGGGCATTTGACAGAAGGCATTTTCATACCTCACCACTCCAAGGTAATCTACATGCACAGGTCTCCTCAGCAACAAAAGCCTGAACGAATAGAGCTTTCAGCTCCCAGGCAGAGCAAAGTTTTGGTTTTGCTTGGTTGGAGTTCTGTTTTTTTTTTTCCCCAAGAAATCAAAGTACCCCTGGAAAGCAGTACAGTAGTGAAAAAGTTGTTTGCTCTTTCAAGATCAGCAGTTCCTTGCCAAAGCCAAGTCCCAGAGAATTAAGCAACTCCAGTTATAACTATAACCTTCTTCTTCACAGGGCTTTGAAAGGGCTAGCTCACAAACACTGTAAATGTTGGAGACCTTTAACAACAGAGCTGTGGGATGGACATTGTCATAAGCCTTAAGTACCAAGCAGTAACTCTGGTGTTTCTTCTTCCTCCTGGAACACGGATTTAGGAAGGATTTTCTCATTGCTGGCTGGCTAGCAGTTGGAATGGAAGATGAGAGTGTGTTTCAAAAGGGAAGTAAATCATACAGATTTATTTTGGTTTCTAGTCAGTATTATGGCTGTTTGCAAATAACTATTTCATATTCCGTGTGCTGGTAAAAGCATAAAAGTTCCAGTACTGCAAATGAGTAGACTGTGTTAAAATCAATGATTTGCTGGTTAATACTCACTCCCTAGCCACTTAGGACATCCAGTCCTTTTCCCAGAGTCATCTTCTGCAGCAGAAGACCCTGGCTGCATTCTAAGATTAAAAGTATTTTGTGTTTTCACCCCTGGGTAGAAAATGATAATGACAAAAATAAATCCAAGATGACATTTTCAACAGAAATAATGTGATTATTGGGCAAAAACTTATCAAAGTGTTCCACAAAGAAAGACGCTGAAAAAGTACTTGAAGCCCAAGTGTTTCCTCCCATGGTCTACCATGCAGAGAAGAGAATATGCAATACAAGTCCTGCGAATCATGGGAGGTGCAGAGAAGCCAGCTGTGGGCAACACTGGAAAGGGAGGCCCAGGAGAGCGTAGCCAGGATTTCCAAAGGAGTCTGCAGCTTCACATCCAAACTAAATTTTTCAGAACTCCTTTGAAATAGTCACTCACAGAAGGAAAGAGAGGAACATCTGTTTTTATTCTTTTGTGAATAATATTTTTACCACAACAACTTCTCTCCAATTTTCATTTCGTAAAAATGTGATTTAAGATAGAAATCTAATTTGGAAGGAAAACATTTTGGAAGTCTTTTGCTCAGTGTTTTGTCATAAAAAATACACTCTATAAACACCCAAGAGTATCCATTCCCTTCCGCAGGCTAACAGTAAAGGTAAAACCCTAACAAATGCTACAAAAAAATATACTGAAACCATTCTTGGGAGTGGTTCCAAGTATTGTGACAAAACAGAAAAATGTTGTTGCTAGAAAAAAAATCTCAACTGATCACCACAGAGCCTAACCCCTGAAACAAAAGCCTTTTTTTCATCAGCAGCATTTTCAGAAGATGAAATTAAAACCACATCATGCTCCAAATCCAAACTTTTCCAAAATCAGAACTTAATGTCTATCTTCAGGTCCGTTACACAGCACTAGCATGCAAAGCCAAGGATCTGGAAATCTGTCTGAAACTCACTGAAACAGAAGCCATGAATATGGACAAAGCAGATTTGCTGTTTCCCTACAAGCCTACCTGTAGTTTCCATAGGTACCAATTTTGCAAACCCAGGTAATGGAGAGCTTGATTGCACCTCTCCAGGGCAATCGCTGTTAAGAGCAGTTGACTGAACCCCACTGCCTCCACATTGTCATATTTTGCTCTGATTTTCTGCAGCTGCTCTGTAAAAGGGTGTTTCAGTGTCAGGAACCTCTGAAAAGACTGGGCCGTGTGCTGTGCTTGCCAATTCTGTCTGACAGCTCCTGTTCACAGGTCTTCAAACAAACAATGCTCCCTATCTGTAATTCTTGACAGCCTGCTCTGCTGTCTTGTACAAAAAGTTAGCCTTTTTTTTTTTCCCTCTTAACTGTAAAAATAAGAACTATACCATAAACAAATAAATCCCTTATGTATTCTGCCTCACATTATTCAACAGTGTTAGTCACATTAACAGATAAGATGTTTTAAGGCAATCCGATTCTGTAGCACTGTTTGTTTTCTTGAGCTGTAGTTTCTCAGTGTGTCTAACTGAAAGGGATTTGGGAATCGCTGGGAAGCTCAGCATTACTGAATACACTCTTTAAGTAACGTAAGAGCAACATTTTGTTCCATGCTCTTTCTCCTTTTTAGAAGATTTAAACACTGAGGGGCTTTTTTTTTTTCATTTTTCAGCAAGTGTTTCTTGAAGATTCATTCAATTCCAAATGTAATTCCACTGTAGACACATATTTGAAGCAGCTTGGTACCTGGCATCAGGTCATACAGCTGGGAAGAGATTGGTTTACTAGAAGTTTGAAAATCACGATGACTTCGTACTTTCCTTCTCACCAAGGCTTGTTGTCTTACCTAATCCATTTTCAATCGCTTGCACCATTTAACACGGGCAACTTGGAGAGTTTGTTGAGCACGAGGAAAATCAGATCACAACCAGCATCCTGGATGGCTGCCATTTGCATTTCCATCATTATCTCAGCAATTTTTTTTTTCTTTCCAATTTTACTATTGATAAATGTGCTCAGCTTTTCCTTTCAAGAAGAATTATGATCAGACGTTTGTCTTCAGTGTGGGCTTACCCTTGACTTTGGCCACGTTGCCTTAGCTGGCTTGGTACGGTCTGCACACAGGGCTACTGATGGTGTAATAGACAGAAAACATAGACACAACCTATACTTCCCTGAGGCCTGGAAGACCACTGAAAAGAGAAAGTCTGTGAGAAAAAGATTAGGATAATCTTAGGAAACATGGAATGGAAGTAAGAAGATTTCATCATTTGTTCTTTTTTCAAATATGATACTCTGAAAAAGAGACTACTCCAACCCATTTTGGAAACGCTCAACACTTGCTTTCAGACCCATTTTCATAAATTCTGAGAAATCTTTTACTGATGTCAGTGAAAGCTGTATTTTTCAACTTTAAAAAAAAAAAAATTAAAAAATTAGTCCTTATCTTACCATGATGGTATATTAAAGGTTCTGAACAGTTGGAGAACTACCCCAGATCTTATGGAAGTTGCTTTGTAAGGAGACAGGGAAATTTTCCTTAGATTTAGTTTCTGATAATGCCAGAGATGATCCTTGTTTCATTGGACAAACCACTCAGAATAAATTTTGTGAGTTATTAGGCATGTTAAGATGCTGATAAGTGCCTAATGGGATTTTTTTTTTTAACCAATTCAAGCAAGGCAAAAATATATTGTGGGTCATTGTTTAGTCCCACTTGGCAGCTAAAATGCCATGCAGTCGCTAACACCCCTCCACCCCCCCCACACACACACTCTTCCAGTGGGATGGGGAGGAGCATTGGGAAAGAAAGAAAGGCAAAGCTCACGGGTTGGGATAAAAACAGTTTAAGAGAACAACAGAGGAAGAGAAAATAGAAATTGAAAACAAAACTAATAACAGAATATACTAAAGCACATAATTTACAGTACAACAGCTCACCATAGATCCTGATGCCCAGCTCCCTCACAAGCAGCCAAACCCACCCCTCAGCACCATTCCCACTTTATACACCCAGCTGCCCTCACCTGGGATGAAGCAGCCCTGGGGCTCATTTGGGTAAACTGGCCCAGTTGTGGGCTAATTGGGAAGCTGTCACAGTTGTGTCCCCAGCCAGGGTACCACCAGCTCCAGCTCCTCTCCCAGCTCAGGTGAAAATTACCTCTATCCTAGCCCGAACCAGGACATCCTGCCATGGTCTAAAAAAAGAACAAAAGAGAGTAGAAATACCATGTGTACTCGAACCTGCCATGGTCTAAAAAAAAGAACAAAAGAGAGTAGGAGTACCATGGGTACTCTTACCACACCTAGTACTGATAACTGAGAATTGCTGCTTGCATTGCTTTTAACCTAGACTTGTACATCAGCTGCACCTTGGTATTTTTTTTTGTCATGAATCTGCAAGAGATTTTTCATCCAATAATAATAATCAAATTATAGCTTTTCATAAAATAAATTAATTTATAATGTATTTGTTCCTTACTCATGTTAGCTTCAGTCTCTGTGGAAATAAGAAAAATACTTGACTTTGAAAGATGATCTCCAAAAAATAATTAATACTGTCCTTAAATCTTTCATTTTGACCTTCTAGCTCTGATTTCTGGCAATAAAGAATGTGTAACATGAACACAGCATAAGCTTTCATGGCCAAAAAAGGAAATAATACATGACTAATTAAGGAAGACTAAAGATGATGTTAGTAACCCTTCAAAATGACAGTCCATTAATTTCAGTTATACTGAAACTACATATTTCCACATTAATAATAAATGAAATCCTCATAATTAACATTATTTCAGTACAGGAGAACTTACAATATATCATGCATTGTTATATGTCTGATTTGTTCTGTGTGACATTAACAGTCCAGTGGATAATTTATGATTTTCCCTATCAAAAGCAAAACCAAACTAGTATATGCCACAAATTGTTGAAAGTAAACTCACAATTTGAATTTGAAAAGATCTAAATTATTTATTTGGAATAATGAAAGCAGGAATGAAGGTTTTGACTGTTTTGGTACTAGCAGTTCAGTATCCTTTAGTTTGTCTCTATGTTCTTAAACTAAAGCTGACTGGATCTCTCTCTGGACCTGATTTATTTCTCCTAAATTCCACCAGTTCTGTGCCTGTTCATTTTAACGCACATTTTTTTTTAAGAATGTTTCTGTCCTTCTATCACCCACAAGATATCCAAGTTCTTCAGTAGTCTTAGAGACGCTAAAATAAAATTTTTCAAAGTGCTTCGCCCAAGTGAGACACATGCTGTCCCTCTCACCTCAATTGGTCCGTACTCTCTGCTCCCTCATCTGACACTCCACCAATTTTTTGATGTGGACAGATCCTCTCTAAGTTACTAGCGCTGGTTCATTTTCTTTCATGTACATCTCCATTAAAATGAAGGAAAAAACAGTTAAAAATATCACCTCCACTTTAGATGTGGGCTTTAGCCTTGCAGCTCTTATTAGAGTTGATAGGATTGTAGCCTCCCTGTACCAGTGGGTCAAATAGCAGCATTTACCCAGGCATTTAAACACATTAATTATCAGACAGAGAGTTATTTCTTTTGGAAATTTCTCTTAAAATAGGCAACCAACATCTGGACTTTTCAAAAAGTGAAGCCAGCATTTATCTTTAAAAGTTTATAAAATGCATCTATCAAAACTGTCTGTGGAAAGCACTGCCTGAGTTTCTCTTGTATTTGTATTCTCTTATCAGAAACAGGGCCCGAGAGATGACATCGATTTTGTTGAAGAGAAAATAAGGTGTTTTCACTTTTTATTAATCAGCATTTTCTGCTGTTTTGTTTCACTCTGCCATGTGACTTATCAGCAAGACCACAAAAAAAGACAGAGACAATACTTCCACTTAATGTTTGTCCAAAAGATTGTACTGATGTCCTCATTGTTTGATGAGAACTGGCCAAAGAGAGAGCAAATTTGTGTTTAAAATACCAGACACCACTCTGCTCACAAAGGACTTTGGTAAGGTGACCTGCACGGTGAAGCTGGGTCTTTAAGACATAAAGGACTGAAGTTTATCCTTTGTGATTTGCCAGTTGGGGATAAAATGATTTTACGGAGGAGAATCACCATGGTGAGAGATCGAAAAGAAAAATAAAGGACAGCGGCAGTTTTTGCTCTCAGTTTTTTCATTCCTAGTGTAACGCTCTTGGCAATTACACAAATTATTGTCAAGTCTCAGAAAGGTAATGGATACACCATGTCTCTGCTGACCTTTATGTTGTCCAACGTTATGATAACTAAAAAAAAAAACAACCCAAAACAGTGCTGCAGTGTCTCCCCTGTCATTTAACGGCACAGCTACTGGTTTGCCAGTTCACGTTTTGCAATGGTAAAATTGGATTTTGGAATAAAATGCTTACTAAGGCAGGACTGAGCTTTACTATTCATGAAGCGCTTCAGTTCCACAGTTTCTGCATCTTTAGTCACTATGGAGTAACAGTTTAAAAAAAAAAAGAAAGGCTAAGCTGAAGCACAAACAAATTGAATGAGTTACCAGAGATTCGCATTTTCAATGCACTGTTCAAGTGAGAAGAAAATACAACTTTTCTATGATGGAGAGAGATTTCAAACACCTTACACAGAAAGAAAACCTCTGTTGCTGTGTTGACACATGCTCCAGTGCAAGAACACAACAGAGGCACTTGCACTGTGGTGAAATTTAAACCAGCTCAAGCAAATAGTGCTGCTGGAAGAGGCAGCATCTGGCCTCTCCTTGCCCAGATTCCTTCCCTCCTTAAGAACTCCCTTCTTCCTACACTCCCAAAAAAGACCTAATAGCAAAACTGGTCTAAAAGCCAGAACAAAAAGACCACATCTTGTAAGACTCGGACTAAAAAGCTGCACCTCACTGAAACACATCTGGAGCCTGCTGATGAGTACTGAGAGAGACACCACACAGACATGGAACAAAAAGGTGGTCCCCAATCTGGTCCCCAGAGCTTCCTCTCCAAGCATAGAAACAGAATCAAGAACCAGGTGGGGAAGTGTCCATGAAGGAGACTTCCCCATTAGGAACAATGGAAGGAGGAGCAAGTTTTTCCCTTTTAAGAAATAAAATAAAAAACTGCCCTCTCAGTTCTTCTTTAAAGTCATCTCCTTTGTTCATCTACATTTTTACAATGTATTTGTAAATACATTGGAAGTAACAACTACTGTTTAACTACACATTTATAATGAAAATGTGGAATGAATGACTTTTGAACCATCAGCAAACCTATTTTCTATGAAATCAAATTCTGCTGCTCATCCCTTTGAACTAACTTTTAAGTGTGTTCACCACGTGCAGAGTCATGTTCAAGCCACAGCAGCAGGGTACATCAGAGGAAGTATTTGAAACTGCCTGAAGAAGACATTCTAGGTTTTCCTATTATTTTTATTTATTTATTTTTACCAGTACTTTGCACATTCCTTCTGTATATTGCAAGCTGAGGGGGTTTAAATACCTTTAAGGGGGTTTTGTAATGTTCTAAGAGTATAATAGTGACATATTTGAGATCTTCTAATTCCCTTCTGTGTAACTAACACTACACAAATAAAAGGAACTGCACTTGAGCATAAAATCTTTGAATATAACTGGGACGCTGCTTCTGTGTTAAAAGCTTCCTTCCTTACAGGTGCAGGCATTTCTACTCATATTTCTCTCTGCTCCCATTAAACGTCATACCAAACTCTAATCAGGCTACCCAGTAGATATTAAATGAGAACATTCAGCTTTACAGCTTATACCTAATTAGACTGCTGGATACTCAAAGAACATCTGCATCCTTTTTTCTCTCTCAAAGAGAACTCCAGAGGAGCTGAAGACTTACAAACTCCAAAGCTTTATCTAGATAATATTAAAATTGTATGGAGAAACTATATGCTGTGGTTTTGCTCCTTGTTGTGCTAAAGCCTAAGGTCACTCCTTATGAAGAAAATATATCAGAAATTGTTGTTAAGGATACCCTGAAATGTTGTCCTACCAGAGGAAGGAGATAGAAACACAAGCAGAATTTTAACATAAGATAACATACCAGGAATGTGGAAAAGAATGGAATACAAAAAAATCAGTATATACACAGAGAGTCTGTGCTTCGGGTAACATTTGACTAATAACAATTACATAATGGTTCTACCAGATCAGCAAAGCATTTACAAGGTTAGAAACTGCAAACTCATGAGAAAAAGATTTTATCCTAGAAGTACACATTTCTCCATTTTCAAGCTAGCAGAAAGAACAAGAACTAATTTATGTTTACAATCACTCAGTTTGATTAAAAAGTCATACTTCAACAACTCTAAAGATGCATTTTCTGAACATCCTCCTTTCCATTCCATTAATTCCAAATGATATTTGCCCAGAAAATGTAGAACATGTTTAACGGCAATAGAGATAATGCTAAAGCAAGCAATCCCTGGTTAAAACTTGGACTCACTTCTGTCAGCATTCTTGCAAGAACATTACACCTTGGTTTCCTCATTAATATCATTCTACATTAGCCTAATGTAAAACTAAGTAATGTGTCAGGTGGCAGAAACGAGCATGCAAACATAAAGCCTTTTACATATGGTAGATTTCAAATGACCTTCTCTGTTTTACTCACCATAAAATCGGTGATTTTCAGGGCTGCGACCGAGACTGGGCTATGTTCTCAAGCGGCGAGCATCGGTTGGAAAAAATGACTGCTACTGGAGTCGGAATACATTAGGCACAGGGACTGGGGCTGCGATTTAGGACGTTGGTTCTATTTTGACTTGTGTCTCTGATTTATTTCATGTGTAAGTCATGTCAAATTGGACATGACTGACGTGATTTGAAACGTTGGCGCTAATGCTAAGAGGACAGGAACAGATCTCTTTTTTTTTCTGTATCAGTTTCCCAGGCTGCCAAAAATAGAGCAAATTATAACTATCCTTTATTATCTTAAAAAATAGAGGGAAAAAAATTACAAAGTTCTACGTGAGGTTACTGAGACTTGGGCATTTGTGGCAAATACAAGAATCAGGATGTGCCTGTGGAAGATTGTCTTCACACTAAAAAGGTGTATTCTATGCCTGTGTCTCTCTGACACAGAATCAGAGACAAATAAGGTTGGAAGGGACCGCAAGGGGTGATTGTGATCCATTTTTCCATGCTTTTCTCCAGGATATTCTGTTGGCCATGAGATAGTCTTAGAACTGTACTCATCTCTTGAGAACTGCTAACACTGAGGTACTTACATCTGGGGAGCATCTTCCATCAGCGCTTCCCAGGTCAGCATTCACTACTGGCGAGCTCTCAGGGTAACGACAGCCTCCAACGAGGGAGAATCTGTGAAAGCACTTAAGAAGGAAAACGCAGAAAGGAAGAGGGCATCTGAAGATGCTGAGAGAGGTTCTGCCACCTCTCAACAAAGCAGGAGACAAGGAGATTGCTTAGGCTACGGAGTAGCTCTTAACATCTATTAATTCCAGTGCTTCACCATTCTTCTCCTTAGAAAGGATTTCTCGACATCCTGCAGAGAATCAATCACCTTTCCGACATTTCCAGAGTTTAGCTAAAAATAGAGCACTATAAAAAATACCCATTATTTTAATTTAAAATGTTTGCACCTTGGAGCCTTCATCCTTGGCAAGGGCTAGGCAGGGCTTTTACTGCCCACAGGCGCAGTTCCCAAGTCTCCTTCAAGGATGCTAAAAATCATGAGAATAATTGACCAGTGCAATCGAGCATTTAACACCACACCTGCAAAGTTTGTAAACCATGAAAATTTATGGTTTAATAATGTAATATGGGTTCAGTTTAATGTGTAAAATACAGCACTGCAATGGAAACAACTGTAAATTATCATGGCTAACAAACTTTGCAGGTGTGGTGTTTCATGCTTAGCCACCCCTGTTAATTATTTCTGTTTGTTGAGATTCCAATAGAAGATCATGAAACAGACCATCTTTGACAATCAAATTATTTTACTTAAAATCATGAGTATGTCATCTTAAGTTGTCCTGTTAGAGCTATAACTATATTTTAGGTGTATTACAGAGAAATCACAGTAGAATAAAAAGAAATTGCATTCAGATTTTGGTGTGAACAGAAAATATGAATTCACGTTTGTAAGGAAGATTGAGAAAGAGGGAAAAAGATACTCAAATTTTATGTTCAGCCCAGTTTATATGATTGTCAATTATAAATCACTTGTATCTACCTGCTTCATCTTATTAAGCCTTGTTTCCCTTTTTAATGTTGGTGAACTATCTCATTTTGATGTAGACTGGTTAGGGGTTTTAGCTCTAGTCTGTCCTCTGATAAACCCAAACCACACCCAGTGTGCCATAAAATGGGATATATGTGAAACAGAGTGATTGATTCAAAGGCCATTGAAATCATTAAAAGCCATTCCATTGATTTGAATCATTTTTTGATCAGGTCTTACTATTTTCAGAGGCAGAAGTTTGTTTCTTCCACAGTGAAAACATTTATCAGAGAGCAATTTTTCATCCCTGTGTTCAGGTGGTGACTCGTCTGGAGTCTGAACTTTGATACCTGCTCCGACAGAAGAGCAAGCTGTGCCAACACCTTCGGTTTACAAATCACTGTCAAGCTGTCAAACCAATCAGGAATTCAAAGCACCTAAGACCTTTTAAATGCTGCCAGTGTTCTGTCATGAAATATATTTAAATATTTTGAAGCTTTCAGATTCAATGCCCTTTCTTATAGAGAAGTGTTACAAGGAATTTCTAATTAGTGTATTCTATTATTTTTCATTTACTGAAACTATAAAAACCATAATCTTTTAAACCAAATTCTGTATTGTTCGTATTCCAGTTAGACAAGAAACACCTTTTTTCATGGTGAGCGTGACAGTTTGCAGACCATTAGAGAACAGTTGATACCAGCGTTGTCCCTCATAGACAAAAAGGCTCACTAGTGTTCTCAAACGGGTCTTTCAATTGAATAAGAGAATATCAGTATGTTACAAAAATTTATCTGATGGTATATCTAAGGATAAAGACAGTCAACAGGAAATCCATACAGCTCAGGACCAGGGATCCTGATAAAGCGACTTTTTGACTGATCCAACCAGAGACTACGTAAAGCTGCTGAACCCCTGCATTGCCTAAAGCTCTCAGAAGGATTTAGAAATGGATAACAGTGACCAAAACCACCTAACGATGAGCAAACATCCTCATCCTCCTTCATTCCTTACATTCCCTCTTTTCTTGCCAGAAGAACACTGGCTACCACAAGAGTTTACCTCAACCCTCCATGACCAAAGCACTTCCTTATGCAGAAATCTGCCCAACCCACCCAGCTCATCTCACCACAGCAGAGGATGTGGGCACAGCTGTTTAAGCTTATTTTCCATGCCTTATAGAATCATTGAATTATTTAATTCAGAAAAGACCTTTAAGATCATCGAGTCCAACCATAAACCCCTTGCTTGAATGACAGCTTCAGAACAGATACCAAAGGCTTCACACATTCTTCAAAGCTCATGTAGAAACAAAAACAATGGAAAGAGTTTTCTAACAAAGGAGGAGGTTTCTATGCACTGAAATGTTTTGGTTATCAAATCTTTGTGGAGCAGCTGGACAAGGGATCTGCATGTCTACGTGGGTGCAAAGGACATGCGCTGAACCTGAGATGGTGAGATGCTGCGAAGGCACTCACTTGTACATGAGAGGGGAAATGGAGGAAAAAAAGAGTTTAGATGATGCAATACTAGTGACAGCAGGATATTCCTTAGGTTTGGCAAAAGAGGCAGAAAAACATGAGTCTGCAAAGGAATCAGATGGAGGGACATGTCTGTTAAATTACATGTGAAATTTATCATTTCCAGCACACTGATTTTTATTGAAATTGAATTAATGTTGAATTCCATTACAAGTAGATATGGCCAGCTACTAGAATACATTGTTTTATGTGGACAATGAACACTTTAATAATTTAAGCAAATCTTATTTTAATACAAATATCCTGTGGACAAAACTGAAGTCCTAAATTGAATTTTACTTCTAGCTAGTCTGCTCCCATCACCTTCAACTTTTGAACAGATATTTGTCTCAGTAACAACTAAGAAAAAGCCAGCAGGAGCTAAGGAAATAGAAAATAAAACAAATTGCCGTAGTAAAGTCGAGGTGAGTGTTTTCCCCTTCTAGCTGTCCACTGTAGGCTCCATATCTAAAACACTGTGTAGTGTTGGCCATTCTGTTTGCTGCCACACTCAGCCCCGATGGTAATTGCATTTCAAGTTTTGGTGATATAGTGTGATCCCATGATGTACAGGGTTATAAACGAAACACCTTGTAGCAAAGCACTTTGGTAAGTGCTTAACTTTTAAACGTGGAAGTTGTTTCACCGGGATGCTGGGCTAGACTTTGCAGTTCTGTGTAACACTGGGACATGCAATTGGATATAGCTCCTTGGAAGGCTTGCAAGAGCCTAGACATAAATAACAAGTCTAACACTTCAGCGATGAAATATTAGTACCATTGAAGTCACTAGGAATCTTGCAATTGGTTATACTTGGACCAAGCTTCCACCCTAACTCTTCTGCAGCTTTTGAAGTTACCACAAATAAGGGTATTATCGGATATTACGGAAAGAGATTACGACAGTTGCAAAATAATCATCTGTGTCAATGAAATCTTTTTCCCTAGAAATTTCTCTACCAATTCTGCAACAATAAATCTTGTATATGTAGGAAAAGTGGCACCTTCTGCAGCAGAACTGTTCTAATGCACCATTGCAAGTTTGGAAAAACAAAGGACGTGTGAAATATCTGCCCAGTGATCCATGCTGATATCATTTCTCTAGGTTATGTCAGAGGTCAGCGTTTCACAAGCTTGGTTACATTCACCGAAGACATGTCTGAGGATTGATGTTTGTGGGGTTTTTTTAAAAAAGAAAATCAGAAAAGCTATTTCTCAGTTGTTCTCATTTCTTCTCATCACTCTGAAATTTTGAAATTCTAGCAGTTAGAAATTTTCTGTCATTATTATCAAGTCAATATGTGTTGATTTCTGAAAAGTTACAACAATGAGCTGACAACAGTAAAGCGCTGATCTAGTGGCTCACACCAGAATTAAACCCAGATCTCCCAGCATCCATTCTGCTGTAATTCTATCGGGTATCAAGCCTGTCAGTGCTCCTACTACTCTGGCCTGAGAAAGGCAAGCACATCTCGTTGTCACAGCTATTGTAGCTAAGGCTGGGACTGTAGAGAAATATTTTTTTCTCTGGTTTGTTAAAGACTTCTCTTGCTACCCCAAAGAACATTTCCAAGTAGCCATACCAGAGTAAAGGAATTATTCTATTCACTCTCATTCAGGAACTAGAGTAAGGATAGATTTTTTTTTCTTAAACTCCACCAAACATTCAGTTGTCAAAAATTTAATGAGCTAAAATAAGTCATCCTATTCATTTTTATTTCTTGAATCACAAGCTGAAAGTTTTCATTCAGTTAAAACTTCCCTTATCTCCTCTTGGCTGGACCACCTGCTGTCCATGTTGCTCAATTCTTACTATGGATTTTCTCCAGAATAAAACCAGCATTATTTACAAAAATGCTTTTTTTTTTTTTTTTAACACAGTATTTTTAAAATAGATTTTATCTCTACCACCAAAACAGCAGCAGAAAGAGCTCACCGGAGTTAGTCACAATATTTTTTTTTTCTACTTGACAGAAATCTTGTTTGAAAACATTTTTTTCCTGAGCATTAGTGGGAGCTGTTCCTACTTTCTGGAAATATTTCTCTTTCCAAGTTTGCACTTCTCAGCTGTATCACAATGAAACAGTTTGACATGACAACTTGACAAAAAAAAAAAAAGGTAAGGACGTGGTGCAGTAATCAGAGAAGTGATTGTTTCCAATATCTTTACAACCTCTTCTCTGTTGCCCAACTTTATCTGATCCTTTCGTGAGGACAAAAGCTGCCTATCTTACTTTTAGACAAACCCGCCAAAGTGCCAAGTTTTTTCCATTTTAATAAATAAAGCAGCCCATCAGAGTTTTTCGAGTAGCTTAGGGTGTATGACAAAGAAAGGTAGGATAACTGTGTGAACACAGTTGCCAAGATCTAAACTGGCTATTGTAATCACTAGGTTATTCACTTAGTTCCAGCAAAGATCTATTTCTGAACATCATTTTGGGGTCTCAAAAATGTTTCTGAAGAAGCTTCCACTACTGCACTACGAGGTTTTTTCCTCCTTTAATAAATTACTATTTTCCATGAAAAATATCAAAATGAAATACGTTTCAACAAAAAGTCAGTGATTGATTTTACCAGCTGTGCCCAAAGCAGTGAACTCAACTCAGTGATTTTATTAGTGGAGATACTGGGGAACCTTTTTTTTTTTGTATGACGTGATCATGGCTACAGTCTTTCTGCATTATTTTAATATCAAACACACCCAGAGAAACAAGGCCCTCGAGAGCCTAATTACAAATGAATCCTGTTTTCCAGGAGGGAGCCTCCATGCCTTGTGTAGATAAATAGGGAGCTGCCTTTCTGCAGCAGCAGAGTTCACAACCTGAGGATGACGCTTCCCGCTAATGAAAGCAAATATGCTGGCTGCAAGCCTTCCTCCTGCTACGCCAACCAAGAAAGACATAACAAGGCACGAGGAAAGCCTGCGCTCATTTGCAATATGCCACGGGCGTTTCTAGCTAGGCTGAGAAGTGTGTCGGCAATAAAAACGCCCAGTGGGGCCACCTATTTCCAGTTTGGTGTGGATGGGCATTTGTGTGCATCCTTCACGTCTCTTCTTCTGATTTGCAAAAAAAAAAAAAAAAAAAAAAAAAAAAAAGCCAACTAAGCCAAGGATACTGGAGAGCTGACCTTAATTTGGATAGAGATGAGAAGGTTAATTTTTACTCCCCTTCTCATATTTGCAACTGTATTTCATAGCAGCTGAGTTAGAAGAAAATGCAAGTGTGATGTAATTTTAATTATTCCTGTTAATTATGAAGACAGAGCACAAATGAAACTACCTAACATCCTTTATTTAATGTCTTTGAAGACAAAGATTGTACTTTTGGTGTCTTTCTAGTACTGTAGCATCTGTGCTTCAGATGATAAACCCTTAAAATAGTACATCATCTGATGCTTTTTCCCAAGTTTTTTTTAAGATCACTTTTTTTTTTCTGTATGCTTGCAGCAAAACTGTGTATTTCAAGTATACATCCCATACCTTCTTAACTTGCATACATCCCTGTTTGCAGTCAACACAACTGGCTTGCAGTGACTGCAAGGGACATCCCTCGGGTCCAGATTATTTAGCCACCCCCTCTAGCACAGGACTTTGGGCTGCTGGAATTGGTTCTTCCTTGCTTACCTTTCTAAATAAAGAGATGAAATACTGATTAAAATACTGCAACACTCTTTCATATTATGAGAGAATTAGACAGATGCCTGTCATTGTGGGCATATTAAAATTTGTTCCATCTCGCTTAATTTCAGTCAAAAAACACTTAATTATTTGCAAATGCAAATGCTATAAGTTAAAAATGAGTGTGATGGATTGTCTCAAAACTTTGAATTTCTTACGAGGTTTCGGCAAAAGTATCTTTGCTTTAGAATTGCAGCAGTGACGTTAGAGCTAGGAAGAAAGCACAGATTTCCTTTTACCTCGATTAAAAAGGGGAGTTATTTACTTTAGAGATTAATAGCGTGAGTCATTGTCCTTTTTAACTATTCAGGTTTGACTCATCACGCAGAGTGGAGGTCACCTGAGGCAGCCAGGGCGCAGCAAACAAACCTTCCCAGCCTCCCCTGTTTATGTAATAATTAATCTGAAAAGTGACAGAGTGGAATAATAGGCTTACAAAATGATGACGTTTTGCTTTGCTAAAATATCTTAAAGCTGGATTTATTCACCAAGCACCTAAAGATACACCCAAAAATAAATCAAGCAAGTGAGCACCGCTGGCAGTCGTGCTTCGCAGATGGGGTTTTGCACAGCCCTGTATTTGGTGAATTTGTGGACGTGTGCCATCAAAGGAGCCATGCTGCAGGATTTTGGCTTTCAGTAAGGACAGGAAAGCTCTGCCTTTCTCCTCACAGAGTAAAACTTCTGCACAACGAGTGAGAAACCTACCACAGCTGACACTTGTACAGCCATTCACCCTGAGACCTAATGACAAGCAGTTAGATATTGCATTGCTTTGATTCTTTCCTAGCTGGTGAATTAAAGAGAACTTCATTTGTTGTCTCACCAGTAATTGGCATGTGCCAAAGACAGGATGGTACAGGCAGCAGTTGCTTGCATAAGGATAACAGGGAATATAAAAGCAAATTTGTCTCTGATTCAGTATTTTTCCAGAAGCTGCTATTAGTACCAACACCAACTAATTTTCTTTACTAAAAACTCTTACCACATCCCTCTGCAAAGAAGCTCCGCACCCAATGCATAGCACACAAATCATCAATGTTGCGAAACTTAACAAATCAAAAGAATACATTCTAAGTAATTAAAAAAAATAAAATAGAAAGACATATATGACACATGGTGCTACCTATTCTCATTCTTTCTAGTTAAACACCTTAATTGTCAGAACTATCGCACTTACCTCTGCAGAATGCACTCGGTGAGGCCCAAATTTATGACGCCTTTCACACAGCGTTTAACTTTGTTGTAGTGTAGAGCATAGGTGGCTTTGGTTGTAAAGCACCTTCCATCCTGAAAGGCTCGCACTTAATCAGCTACTTAAATATCACCACATCCCAGATGAAATGAAGTCTGTGCTCAACAAGCATAAAGCAACACAACAATTTACAGCCCAGTTCTACAACAGATTTATACACAAATAAAATAAATGGGATCTGCAGGAGTGCAACCCAAGCTTCTCAAGATGATTTGGAAGCCTCCCAGTGTCTTTAGGCACATTTTAATATACATTTTCTTGTGAAATAAAACCCACAGATTGTTTTTAACCTCTGTGTAGCTAAAAAGACAAGATGGGGGGCAGATGCATTACTGATCTAATCACATACGTGAAAATAAAAGTTGCACATATCTCACTTGGGCAGGACAGGTCCAGGGGTAGGACAGGGAGCAGCCAGCTGAAAACTTTCCCTTAAACTATATTAAAAGCCAAGATCCCAAAGGGAACAGATGCAATTTTTTTTCCGTGTTACGTTTTTTTCACGCCCGGTTGCTCCTAATCTCCCATGATGCTCTTTCTTGTGTAGTTTTTCTTTAAACAAAGTTCTCCGGCATCCACTGCCTGACTCAGGTGCTGCAACTTTTGCAAGGAGAGAAAAAACCTGAACATTTAAACTGAGAAATTGCCCATCGGGAGATGAACAGGGGCAGCCCCAGCTCCCCTGGCACAGCTGCATCAGCGCCAAGCGTCTTTAAAACAGCTTGAGTTTTGCAGGAGACAAGCTAGAATTATGAGGAAAATAAGCCAGGAATTGTGGGTTTTGGTTTGTTTTTTTTTAAGCTATATTAAAATATATCTTTTAAATTATTAAATATATTAAACAAGTACTAAGATATCTACTGCAGTATATATTTTTTAAAAATAAAAAAGTGGGAGAGAGGATGCTGAGGGACAGAAGCAGCCCTGGGCCAGTCCTCTCCCTGAATTGTGGGAGTATCAAGCAGACAGTATTTACTGTACCTAGTGGTGTTAATTAATGTTTGCAACATATCTGAAACAAAAGCGATAATGAAGGCCGAAGTTTTATCTACCAGGATTTCATCATTACTGAACATTAAAGATGGGGTTGGATTAGAGAGGAACCTGGCTGTTAGCAGTTTATAGGGCCTGTGTAAGGACATCCAGTGCTCGTATAATCGAATCTTAAATTGGTAACATTTTTTTTCCCCACCAGAATGCGAGCAATTAAGTAGAAGAATTAGAGCTCTTTGTGTGATTGCCAACAAAATTGCCTTCAGATGGATGGCATTGCTTCTCCTGCCACTCCTGTAAGGACCAGCCTGAGCCACCTCCTCACCACCCTCGATGAAGTGGACGGTTGATTCCTCATCAAACTTCTTAATGACCGTTTACTGTAGCTGTTTATTAAACACCTCTGAAGAGTTTGACCTTCAGAGAGGAACCGGAGAGCGCTCTGCGTGCGACAGATACAATCAGCCGAGGCTCTAATCCCTGCAGGAGCTGCGGTTTGTGATATAACGACAATCCTCGTGAGCTTGTAGCAGAGTACAGTTTTACTCTTAACCTCTGCATAACTTCTTGCCCATAGTAAAACACTGATTTGTTTGTGTTGTCTAGTATACATATTTTTGTGGCACAGCTGAGAAAAATAGATATTTCCAGTTGTAACTGTATGCTGCTTCATACTGCTGCACCCCAGAGAAATTGTTTGGTCACTGAGTTGGGGGGAAACTCTTCAGCAGGACCTGTTGTGATAGGACAAGGGGTGATGGTTTTAAAATAGAGGGAGGTAGTTTCAGACTGGACATGAGGAAAAAAATTTTTTATGCTGAGGGTGGTGGAGCACTGGCCCAGGTTGCCTGGAGAGGTGGTGGGTGCACCATCCCTGGAAACATTCAAGACCGGGTTGGACGGGGCTCTGAGCAACCTGATCTGGTTGGAGATGTCCCTGCTCCTGGCAGGGGGTTGGACTGGGTGGCCTTTAAAGGTCCCTTCCCACCCAAACCCTTCTTTGAGTCTATGAGTTTCAGTTCTGATCCCTTCCAAAAATCACAATTCATCTACTTTTTAAAAAATTTCTTTCCTTTTAAAAAACTTTATTTATTATTTATTTTTTATTATTGCATTTGTTATTTAAAATATAGAGTATTTTTAGTTGGATGGGGGAGGTTTTTACTTCGTTGAGTAATAGTAGAATGTGTAAAGCTATGATGCAAGCACTGCTCCTACACTGCAGCCTTCTGCCTTTGGTACATGACACAAACTCCCGTTAGAGCCCATGACAGGGTCCAGCAATAACCTGCAGGAGAGACCACGAGGGTCAGGCTGATGGACACAACTGCTGTTGTAATAAAAAAAAGAAAAAATCCTCTTGACCTCTTCTGTGTGTCAAGTACAGCAAAGCGAGCCAGAGGATTCCAGCACTGGCCGCGTGACTCAGACGACGCTGACGTGATGGCAGCCATCCTGTCCCACCGGCTCTTCTGCAGACGCCCCAGCTCATGGCAAACAGAAGTCAGGGTGTCCTTCCATCTGCAAACAGCATGATCTTAACCTGGAACAAGCTGATGATAAACAATGCAAAACTTTGGCTGTGTGTCTCCACCTCGATCTCCAGGGGCCAGATTGCCATCCAGTAAATCCACGTGGCTCCACTGATGCCAGCTTTACCTCTCCATGGCCAGCCAGAAGATGGGCAGGAACACACCTCACCTGGAGGGTACAAATCCTGCTCGAGTGTGGATTTTATCTCTCCAGAGCAGATGCTTCTCTTTATCTCTGTTTGCACAGCGTTCAGCACAACAGGGACCCATTCCTGGTCACGACCTTGAAATGCAGCAGTGATAGTCCAGGGATGGGAGAGGGTGGAGAGAAGGAGAATATACAGAACCAACAGTGTCTTTTGGGTCTTAAGCAAAAGCATATGTGTAATAAATACCTGGTGTCAAGAAAAAGTGTAATTGTGGGGCACAGAAATCCTTTATATAAATAAAAATCAGGAATTTTGATAGCAAAGACAATGAGAGATGAAAGGCCTTACATTGAGGTAGAACCAAAAACATCAGGACTCATTCTCACAGGTTATATTTTACACAAAGTGAGGTTTAGCCATCATCTTACCGGCAGCCAGCAAGTTGCTGAATAACACTGACCTCACCGATGCCTGCGCAAGCCTTGGAAACGGCGCTGTCCGGATTTCCCTTTCAAGACTCTTTAAACGGCTGCTACATTATGTGCTTATGTTCAGATAATATCCTAAAGCACTTCATTTAGCAGTCATCTCATGGCATATTAATTAAGGCTTTTGGTCAGTTTGTCTCATTTTAAGAGCCTGACTTGTGAGACAGGTAAATTAAGTCCCTTATGAAACTCAAATTTCACTGACCTTTTCCTCCTAGCCTCCCAGCTGAGAGCCCTCCCAATGTCCCACCAGGTCCTCGGTGACAGCAAACCCCCAGCAACAGCTCCTGATCCTCTCAACTGAACCATCAGAACGTGGTCCAAATCCACGCTGAGAATCTCAGAGCACTGGGACTTTTCACGAGCTGTTCAGAGGCCAGTGAGACCAGCAGCTTCCAGCAGCCGGTTGCCATCTGATGGGGCTGGGCAGTCCACTGCCCATCACAGGACCAGGGCGATGGCATCCTTGGCTGGACTGCTTGCTCCCGTAGCCAGAAATTCAGATTATCCAACTGCTCCCGAGCACCAGAGTGACACTGGAAATGTGCAGGGGGCACATATGGGCCCAGAGCTGGGAGACGGCTCCTTCTGCTCTCATCATAAAATCCCTATCCCTCTTTTTGGTGGGTTTTTTTTTTTTTTTAT
>WHYT01017437.1:143056-167148 GCA_009806455.1 Tetrax tetrax
CTGTACGCGTCGGTCAGAAGATACTGCTTTGGTGGATCAGAAGTTGCAAACACCAAAGCGAGAATTTGGAATTCAAGGAATAGGCAAAATTCCTGAATAAAATTCTGGATTCTGTAGGCTAACCTTTAGAGATTTGTTCATACGGAGCTGTGATTTCTGTAACAAGAAATCTGCCAGCGATTTTTCCAGCAGAACAGAGTTTGTCCCCAACACATCTGTACTTCTGTTTGGAAATCCTCTGCTCACGGTCAGAGGATCCCTGGGTCTCAATCAAAGCTGATTAATTACCCCACACTGGGGAGAGGGCAGCGATAAACTTTTTTGAAGATGAAAGTTAATACTTTTTTTTGGTTGTTGTTTCACCCACTCTTATTCAGCCTGGGGCATCAAATTAATCTGCACTAGACATTCACTCTATGGTCACGATTTCATTGTCCATTTGAGGAAAGAGAATCCTACTAATAAAGCACTTAATCCTACAGTCCTTTACCTCCCGAGGCCTCTCCCAGACAATTCCAGCAGTATCCTTATTAGTGCTATGTTTGTCTGCTGGGAGATATCTTAATTTACATATCTGCATCGCCACACGGAGCAACAGAACTACAGAGTTTCTCTCCCTCACCAGGAAGATGCTCTACAGGAGGAAGCTATAAATAATAGCACGCTAAAGAGCTCCCTTCTCTTATTTCCTTCTTGTCTGCTTTATGGCCTCAGTGAGAATGCTGCCTGTTGTATGGAAAAATGAAATATTTTATTAAAAAAGCCAGAATCTTCACGTTATGTCTTTGTAGTCATTCTTTAGGATATGTTTCCCTGGAATAACTAGTTGTAAAAACTGAGGTTTGAGCCTGGAGTAATAGTAAGAACGTCTCTCCGTGGCAGACTCGATGCTAGATGCAGTACAGTAAGGATTAGGTAAAATGAGATCTTCGGGTGTAACGACAATTAACTTTTTACTTCTGGAGTTGCAAATTAAAAATATTTTAATTTTGAAATTAAAATTGTCAGATGTGCTGTTTCTTAGGAGGATGGAAAGTTTTCAGCTTCGAAGCCTGCTTTAGCCTAATAAACTATGAAGTCTTCTGTCATTTTATAAAAATATGGAAAAAATAAGCTTAAAAAAAAAGTCAAAGATGGAGTAGGTATTCTCTTCTGTTAACAGATCCTTCTTGCCTGAGTGTTTTTGCACTTCCATAAATTCAGAAAGGGCTGGATTCAGCACAAGCGGAAGGAAAAATTTAAATTAAATTTAAATATTATATTTAGTTTCCAAACTGTGTTTTAGTTTAAATCCTGGATTAAGCCTACTTCAGTGACTGAAAAAAAAAAAAGTGCAGCTTTCATAATCAGCTATGAATGCAAATTCTGGAGAAAGAATGAAAGACACTTATTAAGGCAATGTGAAAATCCCATTCTTCAGCCCTGGAGAGGCAGGAGATGCCATACGTGGTACCTGACCCTTCTGGCAGGCACTGCCTTCCCATTTCTTACATCCAAATCCATGCAGCGTCCTCGCTCATGTGAATCAATGCAAGCGCATGCGTGAAACAATTTTTTTCCGTGCCGTTAGTTACCCACCAGGTCATTTTGGCAATGTGATTGATGCGTCTCTGATTTTTATTAAGTAGATATCCCTCTTTCTAAAGCTAACTGTGGAGTTAGTTCAGTGTCTGAGCCTTTCCTGTTTTACAGTCACAGACATCTGCAGCATTTGTTTTGTTCAGCAAATTATCCCAGAGGGTGTAAAACAGAGTCAGGGCTTATGTCTGCCTTCTGCTCTCCAGCACTGTCTATTGAGACACCCATGCTCTCCATCCACACAGCATCGCTACATGGGAGGAGTACTTCCCTGCTTTGGATGGACTCTTGCTTGCACTGTGGTTTTTAATAAAAATACTCCAGAAAAATACAGCTTTATGAGTGGCAAAAAATATCTCATGTAATCAATAATTTCTATCAACAGACTTGCACTGTCACTGGTAAATAGCATCCGATACGTGGTCCATGCATGATACATGGGGCTGCAGGACACCCTGAAAGGTGTCCCTGAAAGGTAAATATGTTGAGGAAAGAATAAGTCAAACACATATGTTTTCATATAATTTAGAGGGATTCAGGGTGTGTAGGGGGGAGGGAACATCTAAAATTAATTGTAGATTCATTGCAGAATACCTAAGAGTCCCCACTCTTCCACTGAAGGGGTGAAATGAAATCCAGTCCTTGATTCAGTGCTTTCTTTGATCCCTGGCTACACGGTGATTGATCATAGCAATTTCTCTCCCATGAACAGAATCCATCGGATAAGCTAGTTTCAGCCACCGAGGGCTACAAACGTATTACCGACCAAATACTTGTGTTTTGCTTGTAGTGTTTAAACTCATATTCAACAGGGTTCAGAAACACTTGTACAAAAGCAGGCAAACCATTTTAAGAGAATTTCTGAGAGAAAGAGTCCTGTCTCAGTATGTTTTAGTTACAGGAGGACACAATACATTGAAAATCTTGTAAAACTAAGACAGGAAGAAAGAGATAAAGCATAAAAAATGCCAATGAGTGTATATGTACAAGTATGTTTGCATCCACAAGCAGGCATCCAATAAATGTCTGGGTCATACAGAAATTTGGATGTTGCTCTGTGTTAATCTTGTTTTCTTCCCAAGAGACAACAATACTTAGCATTTCACGCACATGCCATTTCTCCTGCACGCGTTTTATGCGATCAGTTGAGGTCATGCGCCTGACATAGCTAAATAATCATACAACTATTTGTATGCATCTTTGTATTTTCATTTAAAATGTATTACCTGACTCTTCACTTATTTTGCAATTACCAGCATCTCCAGACAAGACGAGAGCCTCTCCAGAGATGAAGTCCATTCACGCTGAGGAAGATGTAGCTGTAACCTCTCCCAGGCAAGAGACTGACCATGTCTTTAATCTGAATTGTCATCTGGAGTTTCTCCAAGTTGTTCAGCTCTCCTCCTGTGTCATAATTCGTACTTACTTGATTTCATCATGATGATTTCTTTCATGAGAATAAGATTGATCCAAACTTGAAATGGAAGGGGTCGTAGGAAAGCTGCGTGCAGCTGTTAGCACAGGCAGTGGAGAGGGCACCTCAATTCTGAGATAGATTTCAGCCATAAGTTTCCCATCTTCCTTTCCCCTCCTTAACTCACCTATTAGCATACTCATTAAACGTGTTGTGGTGGGCTTGCTGACTGCAGCGCTCTCACGCTGGGTATGAAATCGTGAAGCTGCGGTTTATCTGAGTTCGGATTAGATTACAAATTAAAACCTCAGGCCACTCTCTTTGAACAATTCATGGAGGTTCAAATATCTCTGAGGTGAACTTGTGTTAATTTATTATTATTTTGTGTTGCAGGTGTGCAAAAGATACCATTGTTCAATAGTTTATGTGCAGAACAAGGGACTTCTCTTTTTCTAATAAAATTGCAGCCTGAATGATATACACTGACACCCTGCTGATCTCCTCAATAGCAGATCAGTGAGTGGAAGGTAATTTCTGGTGGATCAGGTAGGAAAATAGTATTCAGACCATGGAGAACCGCAGCTGCCAAGCTTCAGGCACCTCTGCCGTGCCGCATGATTTTGCCTTCTAGGATTGGAGCACAATACTTTTCATTGATACTTGCATTAATTCTTCTGGTATCATTAAGAGTTTCTGACACTTTTGATTCTTATAGCAAATGTTAGAGAAGAAACTAAAATCATGGAGCAGAAGATACAAAGCTTCCTAAATCTCATTAATCCCTTGGCTTTGGGTTAGTGTGAAGGGCACGGAGTCACGCTAGCGGCATCCCTGAGTGAGTTGCCAAGTAGGATTATGTCTTTCCTCTATTTCTCCAACTCTTAAACATGTGAGAAGATAGATGTTATGCTCTCTCAGAACTGGAATAACTTTTTTTTTTTTCCTGGGGATACACAATGAAGCGTAGCACAGCAGCAAACCTATACCTGCTCACCATCAGCATTTCGCTGCTGGCTCCAGAAGCCCTGCGCCAACAAGGACGTGGCTCTGTGACATGTGGTCCCATCTGAGGGCCACCACGTCATGCTGGCAGAGCATCTAGGCTCCGTCTTGCCCTTTGAGATGAAAGGGCCAGTCTCTCTGCAGGAGATGCCACGGCTCATGGACTGGCAAAGTTACCTTATGTGTTTGATGAGATGATTCATTTGACGATACGGTCATCTCCGGAGTGTCAACAAATGGGCTTGACCAAATGTAGTCCCTTTCTGAAGAAACATAAACTAATCCAATTTTAAAATAGAACAGAACATTTCCAAATCATGCTCATTTACTGTGTAAACACTGACCACGATTAAACAGGCATTCTTCACTGTGGGGAAATACAAAATTATGGATAGATGGGGAGATATTCTGCTCGGTTCGACAGTTCCAGGCGAGCATTGTGGTGGTAAGTAACTTTCATTTTTACAGTGATACTGAATTAGTGCCCTTTAGAGAACCGCTGGAGAAATTCAAATTAGAAAATAATCAAGAGCCTTGGTAATGTGTACATATGGTAATATATAATGTGTTACACAATTAAGTCAATGTTAGTTCAAGGAAAATCTTTGAAAATCATTCACTCCTAATGCAGCACCAGACTGTGGTACCACATAGACCCCAATTCAGCCTTGGACCTTCACGGCACAATATTAATTGGAACTCGCATGACTTCGTGCTCAATATGAATGGGGAAAACATTTTTTTTTCACTCAGAAAAATGGTAAATTTTCTTGGGTATTTTCTTCACCCAAAGCCCTTAGGTGAATATCTACATAGAAGCTGGATATAAAACCCTGGTGGCACGCGGAGGGGAAGCTGTGCTGGGCGGGAGCAGCCACCGTGGGGTCAGGTCCCCAGTTTCACCCGGGTGGAGAGAGGTGACAGAGGGACACCACAAGTGGACTGTACAGGGTCTTAGGTTTGCATTTCCCTACCTGACTGCCCACTGCAGAGAGACACTCTGAGAATAGAAAACACGTTTTGGGGCAGAAAGAGCTGTTTTCAAGCAAGGATGAGAACAGACTCTGAGCGGGATGGCGCAACACAGCAGGGATCTTCCCCTGGGCCAAAGGCAAATATCCAATCATATCTTAAAACTTGTCCAGATCGATTTGAAAAATAAGTTTAATTCCAGAACTGTGCTCTTTTTCTCTCTTTCCACTGTAGAAGTTTTGTGGTTTGTACTAACCTTGAAGACACAAAACCAAATACGTGCTAATGATATTCCTATCTCCCAGCTGGCGCTGGCAACTCTTTTACTGCTCCGCAGGACAAGCGCGAGTACAAATGCAAGAACCAGAACCTTGTTGAGAGTGGTGTCCCACATTTCAGTCTAAGCATTCCAACTACAAGACATATAATAAAACAGCTTCTGCTCCGAATGAATAATTGAGCTGCTTCTGTGGGGAGGCCACTAAAGGCCCACGTGGCAGGATATTTTTTCAAGGCACTTATGAAAGCTATCCCACCTGGAAACCATCCCACACACAGAGCCCATGTTGCTCTTCCTCTCAGCTTGGTTTAATTGCTCGTTCCATGTCTCTACCTAATCTGAATGGTGAAAAAATACAGCAGGCAACACAAAATGCTGTAATTATTTTTAAGGTAGAGCAAGACTTCCAAAAATCATTTAACTCCATGAATGTCATCGGGCAGGGGTTTTTTTGTTTGACAATTCCTTCCTTATATCAAAATTCCTTCTGAGGATATAAAAAAGAATTTAAGAACACTTTAATGCTTGGTTCTTGAAGCAATTACGTAGCATGTAAAAATTTCACTGCTACATCCTCCACCATACAGCAGGTGCTGTGGTCCCTTGCAGAGGGCTCACGCTGCTGACACCCACCCCAGAAAATTCCTCCTTAGGCAGCTGGCTGTCTGCTCCAAGCCATAGAGCTGGACGGCAACAGAGAATAATTTTTACATTCCGAAAAACATTTTGAGGTGAAAACAATTTCCTCTTTTTCCTTGGGATGTAGTAGAGAACAAGAACAACAACAACCCCAACCTATAATAACAGTAATAATAACAATAATAAAAATAATAATAATGTTGACAGTATTTGTGACATACCAATATTTCCCAGTGTAAGATGCTTTATCAGAAAAAAAATAAATCAACTGGATGCTTGCCACCAATATCATGACAGCAGTTGAATGTCTCTTAGTGGTGTGTTAGGCAGCTTGAATACCATACAGCCTCCCATGCCTGTTGCAGCACGTAAGCAGGGAGTAAGGTACAATCTACCTATTGCTGAACATTATTTATGCCAAAGTTAGAGTCAGAGGAGAGAGGCAAGTCTGTTTGAAAGCCTCAAAAAATTTTCTTTCCTCAAGTACAGACACTTAGGTAGTCAGGGATATTTTGCTGTGTCTTTGGAGGACATCTGTTTGCTTCTAAGGACATGGGATACTGAAGCAATTAAGTCAGGGGGACAAATTCCACTATTTTTCTGAAGTAATAAGTCCTATCTGGTACAGGCAGTGTTACTTTTTAATTCTAGTAATATATATTTGTTTTACTAGGTGAAATGTTCCATATCTAGAGTGAAGGCAGGGATTGTAGCAGTGATGTTCAGCTCTTGTTGGCATTCAGCTCACAGCATTGGTCTGATTCTTGAAAAAGATTTTGTCACTTGCTCATTCGATTTGAATACGTGTGGCTGACTTGTGCCTGAGGAGCAGTTTTTTCCACTACTGCCTTTGTCTCAAAGCTTTAGGTTGTCTTTGATATATCCTGGTCCCAAGAACTCCGTTCCAGAATATGGGAGTGGAGACCTTGATCCTTCTCCTTGCAGTCATGTTGACCACCCATCCAGGACAAGGACATTCTTGTGAAGATGACGACACAGCTAGAGTACCAGTTAACTATTTTTTTTCTGAAGTATTTGCATGTTTCTATTCAGTATGCAATTTTCATACCCGAGTTGTCCTCACTATTTAGATTGCAAGTTTCTCATCTGCAGCAAGCCATGCATTCCTCTGTGATATAAATTAATAATTATTATACTTAAGTCATGCAAAAAGGGAAATGAAGTCAAAACACAGTTTTATTATTCATGTTACGTGCCACTACTTCGTATTACTTTGTCTTTGGGGCCTTTAAAAGGGATTTTTTATGGTTGTTTAGGAGGGGAACAAACATGAACAAGATAAAGCTGAAGTATACAACAAATGCTGGAGATGAAACAAATACCCCCTCCTAAGATTCATCTGTTTTGTGCTTCAGGAAGATGCTGTCTTATCCTCATCCCTACCTTTCCAATGGGCATACTAATGTGTTTTTTGGCATAACTTGTGCAGAGGCCACCTCCAGAGGAGAGCACTTTGAAAGGAGCGTTACTCTCTTGTAGAGGAAATGCTGATTTGTTGGAACCATGGGCTGTACATCAGGACCATACCTTCTGGGAGTGACGTTAACTCACAGCAGGATGGAGGGATGGCTGAGTTACTGTCATGCTTGTGGTTATTTGAGAATACAATAACTATCCATCATGGAAATATGAACCATTTTTGAACAAAAAAGGAAAGCAAATGTTCCCAGGAACAACACATGAATTGAATATGCTCTCCCTCATTCTCAGTACTGTCATTTGATTTAGAAGAGGCAGTTCTGTCCTTTCTTTATGGCCCGACGGATATTACATAATTCTCCCCCAGAAAAATTCCTCTTGAGATTTTTCTTTTTTCACTTTGATCCAAAGTTTAAGGGTTTCAGTAAAGAATCCCTCCATTGGCTTCAATAGCTTTGTACCAAGCTCTTAGGTCTTTATTTAGCCTTTAAGCATCTTCTGTTTTAAAGTACTAGACAAGCTTCCTGCGAATTTTTAAATTCTAACTCACCAATAGCCAGCGATGTTACATGCTAGCCTCTCTCCATTTCCATAACTGAAGTTACTAACTCACAGTCTGCAGACTTTTAGTGCAATTCTTTAACACTGTACAAACTGTCAAATTTCTTTTCTTGATAAGAAGCTGCCATTTAACAGTCTTAGACATGAAATAATTGGCATTTCCTCCTAGCCACTCTATTATTTCTCTACTTGCAGTGCAAGATGGAGGGCTTCATTCCATCATACTACACAGAGAAATACCAGGGTATCTATACATCTGGCACCTCTCCCAAATTGTGCAGGATTAGGGAACAGATCAGGTTTACTCCAGTGACCTTACAAAAGATCTCTGTTGCTATGTGTAAGGTTTGAGTCCAGTGACTACAGGCAAGGAATGGGAGTGAGGGAAAGGTAGCGTATTAAGAGAGTGGAGAAAGTTGGAACATAAATGTACAATAGTATTTATTTTTAAATGCTGTCACTTTTTTTTTGTTTGTTTAACAAATTGCCCACGAACAGATCATGATTTTTCTTGATTAATGTATTAATCTCAGTGACCAATTTATCATCTGCAGCTTATTAATGAAGCTTATTTTAACAGAAATCTGGACAAGTTTGGCCACAGAGCCAGCAGGTCCTGGACTGGATAAGGATGTCAAAGACTGCAAAAGGAACAAAGGGATATTCCATACCATATGATGAAGTGTCTAGCAATTAAAGCTAAGAGAAAGGAGGAGGAGGAGGAGGCTTTCATTATCAAGATATTTGTCTTATAAAGCGACTACTACACATACTGAGGCCGTACTTCCTAGGAAGTGCCTGGACATCAGCCTGTAATGGGAAGTAGAGAATAAATCTTTTTGTTTTCCTTTGCTCCTACACGTGGCCTTAGTTTTTCTTTATTTAACTACCTTTTTCTTGACCTGTGATTTTTTTTTTATTTTATTTTCTCCCCTTGTCTCGCTAAGGAGAGGGAGTGAGAGAGCAGCTCGGTGGGCACTTCGCAGCCTGTCGAGGTCAACCCAGCACGCAAGCATATTAAAAGTACTTCAAACAGGACAAAATTACATCAATAACAAATTTCTGTTCTTACGGACCTTCAGGTGAATGTACAAAATGTGCTTTCGGTTTCCATATTTTCTATAGTTCATTCATTGGTTTATTACTAAATACGCCTGATGAGCAGCAATACTCATGCTTAATTACCCTCTAGCTTGCGTGACTTGTAAACTCGCTGGTTAACACTATGTTTCTCATCTCAAAGTAACACTGTGACATGATCTGACATCTGTTATTTACTACAGCATTATTTCTTCATTATTTGTGGAGAAAAGACTGCAGACACTAGACTGTAAATCTTCTTTCTTTGCTAAGGTATACAGTGGAGAGCAGAGCAAAAAGAAGACCCAGAATATATGAAGTATCAGGGTATAACATTGTGCCCAACGAAAAATTGTGCAGGGGAAGATATGTTACAGAGAATCTTCTATTAAAGCACACACAAAGTTTCAAGAGATTTCAGTGCTGGGAATTGAAATATTCAGTTTTAGGAACTGAACAATTTAATTCTAGGTTGCAAAAGATCTGCAGCAGGTCTTTGAAACAGAAAAGAGATTCTATTTAGTGCACAGGAATGCCATTCTGCAGTCCATGCGAAGGTGATTAGAGGTTTTCCAAAAGTCCGTTCGTGATTTTTTTTGAAATTTTTGTTTTACTCTTTTTGAATAAGCAAAGCTTAAGGTCGTTTGCATCCATCCAGACTTGTATTACTGCTTTTGATTTTCCACAGTCTGTACTGTAGTTCCATTTACAAGGGACTATGAATTTAATTTCCAGCAGCAGCACACTTTGCAGGCAGATCCTTCAGTGAGGGCTCTTGCTGAGCATGGCACTTCTCAATGTGAATAATGGTGCTAGGATTTGGCCTGTACCTTTGTAGAAATAAGTGATTCTGCTGACCCTGTAGCAGGTTAATAATTCAATTACACAAGAGAAAAGTAGACTTGTAACTGCAGAAACATGCTCCACAATGTCTACATTAAAAAAAAACCAACAAAACAACTCAACAAACAACAAACACCACCACCAAAAAACTAAAACCCCACACAGCAGCACAAGAAAATCCTAGCTCATAATAAGCATGTTGTGTAGGATCCTCTCCTCCAGCACTGACACAAAAACAATAAAGATTTGATGCCTTGCTAATAGTTCTTCCTTTAGGGCAGTGAAACGAAAATTACCTACAGAAGAACAAGCCTCATGGCAAGTTCCTTTCAGGTGTATGCACTCTGGAGATTGAAGTGGTTTTTGCCCTCAAATATTTTCTGAAGTATTTACATAAAGGGTTGTCAGATCAGCACTGTGCACCATCTTTTACAGACAAATAGACTCCATCAGCAGTGCCACCAGCAATAAAGCCGTATGCTGCTGGAGCACGGATGCTCAGGGTCCCTTAGCGTTCGCTACTGCATCCATCTCCGGTATATTTCTTTTTATTTACCCATCTCCTCAGCACTTTTAGTTGGGCCAATATAACACATCTGTTTATTACCTCCGCTACTCTGTATGTCTGAAACTATATATGAGGATATGTGTTCTCATAAGAGAAGAATAAATGTATTAGACTAACATGATTCAGTAGTCACAAGCCTTATCTCCCGAGTTATCTGGAGAAAACACAAACAGCTTTTACTAAGCTCGCACACGGTGATACTCACAGGTTTATTCTGCAACGCCCTGACAAAGTGCTGTGTTATGAAGGCTGGAACAGAGGCAGGGCTTTGTGTAACGCAGGATTTCTATAACACCCTTGGAAATGATTCCTTCGTTTTACTAATGATACAGAGGTATTGCCAAGACTGGCTGTAGACGTATTTCAAAAGCTTTGTGCTTACACTGCCCAGGCCAATAGTCCTCCCCAGAGCATCGCAGAAAAGCCACCTCTGCTAACCAGTGCCTCCACTATTCCCTTACACAAAGAGCATCATAAAGATGACCTCTTCTGAGGAAAAAGGTCTGTTTCCACTCTACATCCCATAACGTACCAGACCATGGACGCTAATGTGTGGTATAAAGACATTATCATTTTATTCCAAGAGGTATATTCTCACTCTGAGGGCTACGGAGGCATTTATGAATTGACTTTTTCCAACGTGTTGTTTTTAATGAAACACTGAAGTATTTCTGGGTAACAATGCGATAAATTAATGGCAAAGCCACACAATTTCACAGCACGGGATACACAACAAAAGAAGCACATGATCTTACCCCTCTAGAGCAAATAAACTTCAAAATTGTAAAGCTAATGGATAAAATGTGAAGTTTTCAGAGAAAACAGTAGGAAGAAATTGAAGCATTTGTACTTTTGCAGAAGCTGATCTAATCTTGGGAGAAGGATGAAAACATGGAGGAAAGTATTTTCAGATAATGGGGAAATGAAGAAACTGAGGGACCAATTCCCCGCTCTGTGGACTCCAGACCCCCTGTGCAGACTCGTTTGTGTTATTCAGCCCCTTGGTACATCCATACCCCATAATATCCATTTAATATGGTACTGTGATATAAATGACAGATTTAGGAGGTGCCGAGACGCTTAGGTAACAGGGACCACAGAGGCATCTATCTTACATAAAAGAGAAATACAACTTGTCCCTGCTAGCGTTTTGCTTCTGTGTAGGAGTGTATGAAGAGTAAAGATATATCTTTACAAAAATGTACCTCCCTGCTCACTCCCTTGAGCTATTTGCTAGTTGTGCACAGCTTACAACCTACAAAAAGGTGGGCTGTATCCATCACCATTGCTAGAAGTTGAGAATTCGCCTTGTTCGCCAAATCCTACAGCTTATGGTGCCTTCCTCGTTCCAGCCCTGGATACCTTATTTTGGTAAGGAAATGCCACCCTGGAACCTTGTTTCGGTAAGGAAATGTTTCCCTGAAGAGGAAACCATGAAGGTTGAGCGCAAGTGGGTACAGCACAAACACACCTGAGCTTTGGGGGTTGCAGGACCACTCTAGGAGCCCTAGGCACAGCTCTCTACATGGAGCAGGAAAAACAATATTACAAATAGACTTTTAAAAATTGATTTCTTATTTCCAGTGACAGGAAGGCAGCTGATGACCTGATAGCCACTTTGGGCTGTCAGAGACAACTCTGGTGCACGTTCACACCCAGGGGCAAGAGCCAGTGATAAAGGTCCGACCAACCCCCAGCGCTTAAAGAAAGATCCTGCTTCGAAAGAGGGACTTGGCTACAGCCCTGAGTGAGCCATCGAAGGGCCTGGAGTTTAAACTTTGCTTATGCTCTCAGGTTTCGCTACCAACCTGCTGAGCCTATTTCTTTTATGAATTTTCCTGCTCAGCAGTCAGACGCAAGATCTTCTGTCTGTGCCACAAACAGATGTACTAATTCTGCCTAAAAGATGCAGGGTGTACCTGGCCTTCGGGTATTTAATTTTCTTCCTTTAGAATAGGAAGAGCCTGTAAAGTGGCTTTTACAGTCTTCTCCAAGGCAGAGAAGGCAGGAGTAACAAGAGGTGCCATTTAGCTGCCTACATCTTTTACCTGATCCAGTCCAATTTACAACACAGCCCTTTACATGTCCATTAGTCAACTACCTCCCACCACGTGTAATCAAATTACCTTCCTATCCCCCATGTGATTGCCTTAGTAAAAATGCACACGCTTCTGTCTGTCAAACGCTAAAACGGGCTCATTAGAACCAGTCATAAAAAAATCTATATACTACCTACAAATAATTGAAATCCTATTTCCAGCTTTCTAGATGCATAAATCACTGTTCTGCTCGGCAATCCAAATCACAGCCATTAAAAGCTTTGATCCTGGAGGACAACAAAGGAGAAAGGACACTTTCTTATCTCTTGCATTGGTCAATTGGGAAATACAAAGAGATGACACCAGAAGTCTTTAAAGCCTCAAATAGACAGGCATAAAGCACCCTGACCCACGTAAAGAGCGGGAATGAAATTGAAATTACGGGAGAAGAGCCGTTCTCTCATGTCAAATGCTTTCTCAGCACCTAACAATCACACAGCCATAACCTGCAAGAGAACACGTACAGATGTTATCTAGGGAGATTTTTCCTTAAGAATCCTACCTAAGGTGGAAGTACTAGCAAATTTTTAAATACGTATATACCTGAAGGTAAGGAATTAGCAATCTGAACTCTAGCTGGATCGTAGTTCCTGCAAGATAACAGGAACTGCATCTTATTTTATTGGAAAATTATGGTTTCCTTCATTTTTTTCCAGGAAGTGAAGTCGGAATGAGTTACAAACCCGGATTTAAATTTAAATTTTGACCAATCTTGAGTGCAATATCTATTTACAAAGCTAGAGTGCCCCTGCTGAAAATCAAGCTTCCCAATTAATATACATTTATTCATTCATTCATTTATTTATGTTATTGCAAGGGTGACTTTCTAGGACATCTAGCAAGATGTTGCAGCAAATATTGTTTTACTCCCTATCCAGGTTAGTACAAAGATAAATACTTGAATATAAATGCAATGCATTATTTATTGTACAAAGCTTGGTCTAACCCAATTTAACTAAGTAAGAGAAAAAAATATTTGCTTTTTCTAATTTGATACCTGAAGCTGAGCTTAATATCACTGAGGTTCTACAATAGCCCAAGAGCTTATTTATGTATTTCTAGAAAATTTTCACTGATTATTGATCCCTGATTTCTCTACCTTCCATAGCGATCTCCTAGGAAGATTTGTCAGAGCTGGATTAGACCCCGAGAGCAGGGAGGCAGCACCAGTAATGGCTGCAGGATAATTAGCAACTGTAGACACAAATCATCAGCACAGTTTGGGCTGAAGACCTTTGTTATCCAGAATAGAGTTTAGGGGTCTCCATATGAACTATCAAGGTCTTTTTGTGGACTAGGAAAGGTGTGAAACCGCTGGTCAGCCTGTTATTCAAAAGTTTTTAATATTGTATAGTAAAACTTTTTCAAGACATTTTTCTAGATAGAGGAGAGAAGAGTACATCTTTGGTCTCGCCTAAACTGTTCAATATAAATAATTATTTGAAATATTAGGAGCGTTCTTTCCTTTTCAGCAATCATTTATACACGTTGTGATCCTTGTGCATGGATTTCTCTTGCCTAAGCTCAACATATTTCCACCTACAGTTTTTTTTCCTCAATGTTTTTATCTGAAAACCTCCTAATTTTACCTGGCTGCAGCTCAGTTGAGTTACAATGATTTGGTTTCTTATTTTATATCCAACTCTCTTTACAGCACCTCTGCATACTTTTCCTGAAAATTTTAAATATTTCTACGTGTGCTGGACCCTTGAGCTGGTTCAAATCCTGATGTGGATTTGTCTAAACCATCTCTCATGGTGATCTCTAGAAAGACAAGCTCAAGAAGTCTAGCTGTACCCCAATAAAGGCACCCACCAGTGTGATGCCACCCCGGTCTGCTCCACGCGTGGAGCACAGGGTGCTCTGTGCTGAGGGGAAAGGAGAGACTGGTGAGGAGGGGGCTCTGCCCTGCCAGAGCAAGCTCCTTGCTTTTACCTGAAAGGCCTGGAAAACAGTTTTTGCCTGTCTTCCACCAGACTGGAGGAATTCCCCACGGCCTGCATAGTCTCTAGTGAATATTCAAGCTTTGAGTATTTATTTAAGTTAGAGCAGTAACTCATCCTTTCCTGCTTGTAACAGTAAATCAAAGTTAAAATGATACATATACTGCTATGGAGAAAATTATATTCTTAGCAAATATATAAATAATGCTTTATAAAGTGCCCTAAGTACTGCTGATGGACCCTTAGGCTTTGGAGAGGACTCCATTAGCAAACAGTGACCTGTCAGTGTGGACCATGGGTCTGGACAAAACCCCCCTTCCTCAGGGGGTTGTCTTTAAGACAAGACTGGACTTGTCTTAAAAATTAAATAAAAATCAGATCTGTTCTGCAAATCATCTGAGAAGCTTATTGGACTCCCTGGCTACATCAAAGGCAAGGCAAACCTTTATCTTTGGTGCTGTTGAGCATCATCTGAAAAAACTTCAGCAGGGAAACATGCAAAGACATTGCTTTACGCTCTCAGATTGCTTCACACGAGTTTAAAGAGGGTGACAACACACTGTAATAGCGACCAAATTTCTCCTTGCTACTGTAAGTGCTTTTGTTTTCAATTCTGGGTTACCTTTTCCACCAGGTAATTTCATACAAGAAGAGCAACCAGAGGCAGCTCACTCGCCTTGCCATCCGCACCTGCATCTGTGCTGGGGTTTCCAATCTGCCCATCTACTCTGCAAGCAACAGCAAAAACTGCCCATGTCTTCATTTTCAGAGGGTTTCCTTATTTAGGAACAAACGCTGAGCGTGTGTTAGCAGCGAGTAACGCTTTCGGTTGCGAACAGGTTCTGCTCAGACCAGTGGGTCTGTTCTCAATCTGTGGTATCATACGATGACGGAAAAGGGATGAGAATTAACCTCCCGCTGCCACAGCCATCCACCTATGCACATTTACACTGCATCTTATTTCTAACTGAAAAGAATAATTGTAGGTGCAGCTTTGGAAAAGATTTTATAGTTTATTTTCATTTAAAAAAAAAAAATCAGTCAACATGACATGACAATTTGTCTAAGCTTTTGGCAGACTTAAAAATAATAATTAAACTTCCTTTCTGGATTGAACAAAATGTTACATTCAAATCCAAATTTAAATGCCCTTTTCTACTTCAAAGCTTGCTGAAAAGTCTTTACAAACAAGATGAAAATACATTTAAAAAGTGAACATTGAAGCTAACAATTAGAAAATCATGTTGAACTTATTGCAAAAGTTATGGACACACCTAATTCTTCACTGGGTTTTTTTGAGTTTCTTTTCACTGAATCAATCTGGCAAAAATTAATAGTTTAATAAAAGCTTCAGATTTTGAAATAGTTGGAGAGATTTTTTTTAAATGGTCCATAAGAAAGCTTATAATGCTCTTTGATGCTCAGGGTAAAGAAGTTAATAGAAAAGACTGATTTCTGAGAGTGCTCTTAAAAATATAAAATGGTAGATAAAGCCTTGCAATCGTGAAAGACCTGCACTGAGTCCTTCATCAGTTGTATCCAAAGTTTCCAGTGGAAAAGCAACTCCATTTTCTTGTTCCGCTCCTTGCCAGGCTCTTGGAGCCAGAAAGCATAAACCCCCTGATCTCCTCAACGCACCCGCGAGCCACCAGGTCCTCACGGGGTGTCGGGAGCAGGTAAAGTTCTGGCAGAAAAATGAAGCCACCTGAATCCCTCAGCCAGGAGCTGAATGCGGCCCAGGGCTGGAAGGGAAGATTATAGCACTTGTGTTTTTCATTGGAAGCGAGTCGTTCTGAAGAGATATTGAAGACAGAGAAATCCTCTGTTACAGGTAGCGGGTTTAGAGGTGTTAGAAATAGGCAGTACATTACAGCGGGATTACGAAGAGAAGTGCAAACTGCAAGATGAAATTGTTCTGAAATTTAAAGAAAAAAAAAAATAATAGTAAAAAGAAAATACCCGTACCTCTTCCAGGAGCTTGGAAAAGCTGCTTTTCTCTGCAAGAAAAGATCTGCCAAATGAGAGCATTGATCATGTTGATGCAGAGCTGCATAGTACAGCAAAGTCATGTGAATTTGAACAGTTAACAGCTGGACTAATTAGAGAGCACAGTGTTATTGGTATAACTGATAACCGGGACTAAGGAAGGTTATTGTGCAAGTAATAGATTTGACTTTGCAAAGAACAGCGGATATTTGCAGAGCTAATGAAAACCGCGCTTCCCAAATTAAAGTGCGAGCAGGCAGGGGAAGAACCGGAGCGCACCTAATTACAGATGCACACCGAGGCACGAAGACAGAATGCAGGGTAAACAAATGGCAGAGACCAGATTTGTTTGCAATACCTAGGGAAGGAGGCGTAACGCAACCCAGAGGTGCCCAGCTGTGCCCATGCAGAACCAGGAAGAATTTTGCGTCGCTGACGCGTCTCCGCTCCAAGTAAACAGCCCTTCAGGCTTCAGGGCTGGCAGCCCAGCATCTTCTACGGAAACCAAACACATTCCTGGTGTCTCCAAGAGGAGTTCACAAAGCTAATACTTAAAGAGTTTGCATTCTTGCATGCAAATAAGCTTTGTTTTAAACTCATTAACATTTCCCTTTCTAAGCTCTACGTTGAGCTATTCTTAGACTCCTTTCTCTCAGAGGAATTAGGAGTTATTTATCTGACAGAGGGACTACTATCTCCCATCTCATTTTTTGTAGTCTAACATAACCTTCGCAATTCTCAGCAGCTTTGTTTGACAGATACCTACAAAAAGAAAGATGTCACAGGCTCAGCTGTGTGGCGCCTGTGCAGCCGTGAGTTTGCGTAGACCTTCCCCTTTTCTTTGGTCCTTTGGGTTCCTACAGCCACAGCCTGTCCCCGGCCCACAGTCCAGCAGAAATGCCAAAGGGTTTGGCTGCTTCCAGCTATGCATGGCTGGGGTAGGGTCACCATGGTCCACCACATCAGGGTTCAAAGTAAAGATCTCCTTTGGCCTGCCTGAGCTTATTATTCTTGTTTTGCTAGGAGAGTATCCCTCCTCATCTCTTCAACAAGATATTTGCTGGGATCATCAATGGGAATCATACATGAGAAGGATATACAGGATAAGGCATAACAGATTTTCATTATAGACATAAATTTTTGGGAAAGGTGCTAACTAATCTAGGAAGTGCATGGAATAAAGGTTTGCTGATCACTTGCAGTTATTTCCTCTTTAGTTATGGAAACAACTTCTGCATGACGATAGGAATTAGCAAGGCATTTGAAGAAGCAAGGCTGTTCACCTTGGACTGGGAAAAAGTGAGGGCATTATATCAAATAATGAATGGCAGAGAAAATGTTCTCACCATCTCAGATAGTACTAGTAAGGGACCAGGGAAGAGCAACCTAACCTAAGTGGATAAAAAGGAATTACTTTCACATAGTGTGTGATTAGCGAGTGAAATTAATTGTTATAAATATTATTAATGAAAAAAAATGTAGCTGGATCCTAAAAGCTGGTCATCAATAGGGTTAACAAAAGCATTCAGCATATAATGATACTATTTTATCTTTTTACACTTCAATAAAGAGACACGCATATATTTAGAGCATATTTAGCTAGAAAATTTTACCAGAGACGTGGAGCCTCCTGCATCTGGGTTTAGAGCCGCCTATTTAATGATTATGAATGAAGATGGAGTGGCTAGCATCCCAAATTGGTGTGCTGTAGACATCTATTCCCCTCCAAAGCATACAGTGCCAGCTCCTTGTCGAAGAGCAATTGTAGAAATAAAAAGACTATGGATCTGAGGCAAATGAATTCCTATATCTAAACAAGAAAAATGCTGGCAATATCCCCATAGTAAACTCATACCTCATCATACCTCCCATTTGTCAGGTGTGGAAAATACCAGCACAAACTGCCTGTTAATATCTTGATATTATTGCATCATTTTCTGGTTATGAAGTTCCCACATCCCACAAAAAACTCAGATCCATTATGTTTTGCCTGTCTTTACATTAAAACCATCGGGGAGAATTTTTCATTTTAACAGACTTCACCCAAGCTGGCTGGGGAAGCTGAGCAGAAGGTCAAGGGCTGTTGCAGATGGGTGGCCTCCAAACCTGAGTGCCCAATCCTCATCATCGGAGAGCTGACAAAACTCATGTCTTGCTCATTAGCGGAGCACATCACCTGTTTGCTGGGGAATTGACAGATAATGCTAATGTTGCTGTGCTGAAATGGCTGCAAAATCATTAAGCGTATCTTGTTTCGCTTATACCTGAAGTCATTTAAATTGGAAGGCTTCTGGAGATGGCGAGCGACATTAGAATTCCCCAACGTGATAGGTGAGACTTAAATGCAAAGTGAAGTCTTATCATATTAAGCATAATTTTTATCATATCAGTGACTTAACAGATTAGTAAATGTTGTTTTTCTAAAATTATAAAGACAGCTCGTGATATGAAATTGGATTATATCAGCTCATTTTCTCCATCAGCTTTGCAATACGGCAAAAAAGCAAGGATTTGTTATTAACATATGGAAATCACTCAAATTTCTCTTGTAATTAGACTTAGCCTGCCTGTGCTATTGACACAAAAATATAGGCTTCTGTCTTCTTCCAAAAACCTCTGTTTCCTTTTAGATATATATATAGAATAAAACTTACACAAACTAAGGAAAGCTAAAAAGTGAAGAATTTTTAAACTCTGTAACCGTAGAGTTCACAGTTCCTTGAATATTTTTTAGGGGCATTTTAAAATTACTTCAAGGATCGTCTTTTCAGCTAGTGGAATTGAAAATGTTAAGGTCTTTGGGAATGTCAATTTTTTTTTTTTTTTGACTAAATTCTCACCAGGTTTTGATATTTGGTGGCTTCAGCCCAATTCTGCTGCATTCCCTTAGCCATTCCAAGCCAGCGGGCCCTGAGTCTGTGGGCCACTGGAAGGGTGACTGTGGTTCACAGAGTGAAAATAAGTGATGAAGA
Organism: Tetrax tetrax; assembly: GCA_009806455.1. Lineage (NCBI taxonomy): Eukaryota > Metazoa > Chordata > Aves > Otidiformes > Otididae > Tetrax > Tetrax tetrax. The sequence goes on from WHYT01017437.1 coordinate 162,434, forward strand.
TTAGCTACACACTCAAGGTCAAGTTTGAAATAGTACAAATCCATCTCTATATAGCTGTCTTAAAGCGACATTAAAGTCGTAGTTGCTCCTCGTAATCAAAATACTTTTCCATACTCTGGTCTGAACTTTTTAGGGACACCCTTGGAAGGAGCTTTGATGGTACTCAGAGACGGATCCAGTCCCATAACATCCGGATGAAGACTGTCCCCCTCTCTCCCCACTACAGCACAGCTCATAAAATTCACCCCTTATTTACCAAGTAGGTGTTACATGGCAGATCTGACCACCTGAAATACGTGATTTTTATTGCTCCCTTGTTATTAGCAGTAGGAACATTGTTCCTGCAAAATCGTCACAATGCAATTACAGTATATCCAGAAATACTGATTACTATAAATCTATCCTTATGGAAATCTCCGAGAGCTAGACTCATATAGTATAAAATTTAGACATCCCATCCACATTTCAGTTTTCATGTAATTTACTCTCACCTACTAATAGTAGTATTTTGAATAATTAGTTACAACTCAGCCTGAAGGTCTCAATTTGCATTTAACTAGCCAACTTTCACAAGCAGCGCACATTAACAGTTTTAAATGTCACAGCTATGTTTAATCAGGCAAGACAATGCGTAAAAATACTTTTAAATGTTTCTAATTGGCAATACAATTATTTAACTCACTGGCTAAACATTGTTGCCATATGCAGTCTTGGTGTAACAACTTTTAAAACATGTTTTGTCAAAATAATTTCCTTCTTTCCACAGTAAATGCCCGGCAATGCTTGCTCACACCTTGAGGGCTATTTGCTTCATTTCAGACCCAACTGCACCCAGCCTCAGCTGGCAAATGCTAGATACCGCACTGCCCGCTGAACGGGAGAGCTTTCCACTGCCAGGAATTTTCTGTATGTTTAGATAGTCACATACCATCTGGATAAAGAGGTAAATTAGGAAGCCAGCGCGTCTCACAGGCACTCTGATGAGCCGTACCTGTATATATATTTTTAAAGATGTATCTGCAGCAAACAGCAGATGCCGTCTGTGCCCCTCTGTCCCTGCACTAAGACAGAGGTGCCTTGCCGTCGGTGGAGGGAACAAGTCCTTGAACCGAGAAGCATAATTAAGGGAAATAATTTTTCTTTACTGCGTCTTTCAATACTCCACTCTCTGCTCTGGCTTTACTCTTCCCCGGAGAGCTGCTTTTTACTGCTAACACTACTTCGTCCAGAAGGCTTCATAAATCACCTCTGGAGAGCCGAGGTATCACCTGTAGCCGTTCCCACTCATACCTCGTGCAACAGTTCCTCTTTGGCAGTAATACAGCACTCCACAATTGTATCTCAGATACAAATTATAAAGCAGAATTCAAACAATTAAAACCATTTATAATCTCATCATATGGCCCATTGGAAAGTCAGGGTTAAAAAAACTACTAACAGCTTGAACAGAAGAGAAATATCTTGTTTCTGATGCTGTCAGTCTTAAGCAATATTAAGAACATAAGAACTGCTACAGCTGGTCAGACTAAGGATATATTTAGCAAGCTTCTGCTCAGTGGCAGTGATGATTATGGAAGAATTTAATAACTTGGCAGGTAAAGAATAATCCTTCCTCCTCTTGGAAATCACCACGAGCAAATTTTATATTTTTTGAACTGTCGTAGGGAAAGCATCAAGACTACGACCCAGGAGACTTGAAGTTGATCCGTGCTGCTACCACTCTTTCCTCTTTTCTCTCCGCACTTATTTCTGTGTCTCTGCCTGTAGAAAGGTGATAACGACACTTCCTATATTCCACGTGGATTTTCTATTTCTAAACCCTATTCTCAGGATGCAGAAGGTGCATGTGAATGGAGAGCACCTCGCTCAGTTGCTCTAGGATCGTAGCAGGATATTGCTGTTATTACAACAGAGTAATAGCAACAGCCATAATAATACTTCTTTAAAAAGAAAAAATAGTCAGTAGAGGAGTGAAAGAAATGGTTTTTCTTCCCTTTTCATCACCACTCCATTTCCTTTTTCTTGCTCCCTCTCACTCCCTTCCTCCCTGCCAACCCTGCAGAACATGAAATGGATTTTCCCACTGCAGATGCTGGCCTTTGCCAGTGGATATTGCCGCTGCGTAGTGCTCTTATTTCAAGGTGTTGGCAGGTATTGTAAGACAGAGCTGAGAAAGCGAGTGAATTCTAGACTTAAGAAATTACATGCCTAGAGCACATCATATGGTTAATAAAATGGGAAAATTGAAGCGCGGGTCCCATAAGTTTTCTCTCTTAAAGCACTGACACCTTTGGTTTATGAATTAGTAAGCCTTTTTCATTTCATAGTCCAGAGGGAACTGCTGTTTCCTGCCCTGCTCCTCATGGTCTTGCTGTGCTTTCTGGTAACTTTTATTTTAAACTCCTCTTTCTTTTTTACTGCATTTGAAGAAAAAAAATCTGCCCAGGAAAATGCTGTCTTCCTCCTTCCCTGACAGCAGTTGGCTTTAGAAGAGGCAGAAACATCACTAAAAATTAGAATTATTTTCAGTTCACATATTGCTCACTCACGATACTTAAACCTTACTGTATATTCCTTGAGACGTGTAGATGGAGTGTAGACAAATGCAGTGCTTCTCCTGAATGTCCTAAACTGAATCGCTAAAACAGAGCTGTACCTGGGTTTAGTCGACATTGGGAATGCAATTGTTGACTTAAAACCTGCCATCCAACGTGTAGACAAATTTTGCGTAATAGTAAAGGTTTTACTGAGCGTAGCAGCACTAATTCTGTTCCACCACACACTTCCATTCCTAAGCGAGCGGCTGGATAAGTAATATCTCTAATCGCTCTAATAAGAGGCTCTATCAATACTTTCAAAATGACTAATAGCATTTAACTCTCAGATCGTATTTATAAATGGCTTCCACTTAACGTATTGTATAGTTGACTTTAATAAGTACTTACTGAAGGCTTGCACAGTACGAATCTGTTGCTTAGGCTATGATAAAATGGTACTCCTAGGAATACTTGCAACAACGAGCGGTTTGGCTAATGATAGAAAACATGCATTTGTGAATGCTTTATTTACACAGCGCTCTGATTTATGTTTCTCTTTGTTTCTGGAGGAGGGTAAAAGACTTCTTCCAAAACAGGGAAACCCTGTGGGGAAAGGGTATTGAACCTTTCTTTTTTCAGTCCATTATTGAAGCGCATTTTTGACTTTGAGTATTTTGGATACAAACCACATCGGCAGTTCTTTGCCAAGCAAATGAGGCTTAATCTCGCTGTTCTGATCTCATTTGTGCTAAGCAGCATCTCGGCTGCTAAGGCAGGTAAGGTGTTTTTAACATGTTCTGCGTGTCAGGCTGGCAGCAGAGCTCCAGATTCACCTCCCTTCTTGACATTTGTTTCTTATCTCTGACAATTAGTTGTGCTGAAATCACCTTGTTTGTTTTATTATCGCTACCGTGGAAGGAAGACAGCTTTGCACTCAGAGCACTGACTGCAATCTTACTTTCTGCCTCTACAGTGCAACATATTTTATTAACCCTTTGGTCATGCGAATTTTGTAGGTTCAGAAATTTCTGCTTTAAGACTTTTTAATGTAAATATAGGGTTTGTTTGTTTGTTTTTTTGTCCTATGATGCAATCAGGGACAGTAGTGATAGCCCACGAAAACATAATTTGTATATTGTTTACTTATGTATGGCTTGTAAAGTTGATGAAGCTCTTGAGAATCCTTCAGAATCAAAAAGACTATGTAGACAGAAGACATTATGTCTGTTATTGCTAAGGGCTATGTTATTTAGTATTTCTTCAGATAACTGAGATTACTAAAGGGGGAAATAAGAAGAATCCCACCTAAAGATGGGAATAAAAATATGTTTTGATTAGAATCATTGAATCATTTGGGTGGGAATGGACCTTTCAAGCCCACCCAGTCCAACCCCCCTGCAAGGAGCAGGGACATCTCCAACCAGATCAGGTTGTTCAGAGCCCCGTCCAACCTGGCCTGGAATGTTTCCAGTGATGGGGCATCCACCACCACCTTAATTAAGTTAGCAGTAACAGTTTTGCTAACACACTCTGGTCATTTTCCATTCCGATTACAATTTTTCCCTGCCTTTCACACCCTTTTTTCATGATGAACCGTGGCTGTCGCCCTACCTGCACGAGCTCTGCCGTGGCGATGTGCGTTTGGGATTTGCAGTAGTTAATTTTGAAAGGAGGTACATGAAAATGATCTCTACACGTTGGGATTCAAAAGTACCCTTGAAAGGAAAAGCAAACCAACACAATCTGCATATATCAGATCAGTTATAATTATTCTGATTGTCCAAGTTTACCTGGTAGAAAGTGAATAACTTGATTCATTAACAACTTCAGCAGAACTGTGGTGTTCAGCATCCTGGGTATATCCTGGCTTCTGCATTGCATAAATCTGTTACGCTTTCAGCTCTGGGCTACTCTCTGGGTTTATTCTTCCCCAGACAGGGGGGACAGTTTCACATACAGTCAAGGTTTAAGCTTTTTCTTTCTGTTTAGGTTAAAAGGTTTTATTTCTGAAGCAGCCATTATCTTGAGAGAACAGATCAGTCTTTAAGACTTTGCTCATTAAAACCTGCCTATTAAAGCGTATGCTATATCGCAGACATTAATGTAGAGGCACCACAGACCTTACTCTGAATATTTGCTCTTTCTTTAAGAAAGCTTTTTTTTTTTTTTTTTTTTTTT
>WHYT01017437.1:171885-184655 GCA_009806455.1 Tetrax tetrax
GGATTAAAACTTCAGATATGGGCTTTGTGATCTGCATGTTGCTGTTTAAGGAAAGGGTCATAATTTTGCATAATTTGGGGAGAAAGGTATGTTTACTTTCAAGTGTAAAACTTGGACTTAGATGCAAAAGGGCTTACAGATCCCTGACTAGATATATTTAAAGAATTATTGAGATTATTACATGGGAGATTATGACCAATGGCAGTGAAATTAGTAAAAACTTTCTGTGAGGCTTTCCCTCTAAATTTCATGACTGCCAGATCCCAATCTCAGATACGTGATGTGCATCATTTGTTATATGGAAAATGCTGCTGCGATCCTGCCTGCATACCCATTAGCAACATTTTTTTCCTCCTTCTTCTGGGATTCTCCGAGATATATGGCCCTTCAGAGATTAAAATCTAGACCTAAATCTTCAAAGCAATTACATAGACAAAAGCAGCAATCTCCTCCTGCCATACCGCGCTCGGGGAGTAGAAATCACCAGATCAGAGAGCTATGGTAGATTATCAGCCCTGAGAAAAGGCATGATATCCTGCAGGAGTGATCGATACATGAAAAAATATTCCCACCTTGATCTTGCTCCTCTATAAAGCTATAGGACTTTGGTGCAGATTTTAATGGAAAGACAATTGGACAATATAGATTTTTCCCTCCCCCAGGAAAGAGTGCATTTGAAGAGTTGAAGCAAAACAAAGGAAGAATGAAAAGAGAAGGAAGTAAGCACTTTCAGCCTGGTTTTGTTTTCTTCCTTTGTTTGGAATAAAATGCTACTGATTTTTTGATGTCTCTACTTTTTTTTTTTTTTTTGAAGGTTTATTGAAAATAAATGAGTAAGCAGGGAGAAAGAAGCTGTTTTTGAGGTCTTCAAAAATTGAATTTCAGGAATGTATTGTACCGTTCATATTCTAATTACTAGGAATAATATAAACATTTTTATAAAGAAAAGATTGCAATGAATCAATCCCAAGTTACATTACTCTGGCTTTATTCCCACATGCACTTAAACTGGTAATGGCATCTGTGATCACCACATCGGTATTTATTACTTATTTTAAAAGGCAGGAGGCAAGATTTTTAAGATGATTGGTGTCATTGTGATTCCAAAACCATCAATAAGTGAGGAGGGGTTTTTTTTGTCACCACAAAGAGATAATTTCATCCTAAATATACACAAGGAGAAACTTTGCCTACAGTGTCCACAGAGCTGGGATTTCACTGAAAGGAGTCAATGAACTCCTCATTTTCCAAGGGGAGCGTTCAGTTATGACGGCAGAAATCAGCACATTCTCATGCCTAATTCATGCATAAATTGTTGAATTGATAATTTGAATATTTTAATATTATAATTGCACATAGTAAGTGATGGATAAACTGTGGTCTGCGTAATATATTGCCTGTAATCTAACACAAAACAGGTTGGATCTTCAAACGATTGAATAATTCTTGTTAGTGCTGACATAAACGGCAATCAGAAACAGATATCTGTGAGAATATGGATCAAAACCACTGTAATCTGCATAGGAAATATTTTTTTACTGTATTACAGAAAAAGAAACTGAGGAAACTTCTTTTGAGCATTTTGCCAAAGATTACAGAAGACAAGCAGGTCAGAAAAGGATTAAAATAGAAGAATTTCAGAGTCTATCATGAACCACACTTCTTTCATGCTATTAAAAGTAAATCCACTGAGGTTAATAAAAAATGTTGTCTACGAAGTTTGCTTGATTTTTAACAGAAATTATTAAATACTGCTCTAATTGTCTCAAGAAACCAATACTTCTAAAGATCAAACATCTTATTTAAGATATAGAGAGGATTAAACACTACTGCAAAAGTTTTCAGTAACTGTATTTGAAGCCATGAATTATGCACATAGAAAAAGACCTGTAGTAGAAATAAAATAAAAACCCACTCAGCTATAGGTGGCATTTATAATTTTAGGTAGAGAATAAAGCATCTCTTCTTGTGTATCATAGCACTTAGTTGTAAGTGACAAAGTTATATGATGCTGCAACATTAAAAAGCAAAACTTAGATCTACAATAAAAGATTTGAAATGGGTTTTCATCCACCAAGGTCCTCAAATCAGCACTGTGCACCATCTACACTAACAAGACAGTTATTCCACATTGCAATAGACATTTTGATGTGCATATACATTATTTAACATTATTGAGAGGGAAACGATGCTTAGCTAGAGTAAAAACCAGATTGCACCTAAATCAGCTCTGGAATGTCTATAGGAATTTGTTTACTGGTAACCTCTTATAACTTTCACTCTGTATTTTGTTCAATATTCACTAAGCATTTTAAGCAGCCCCTAGTCTTTATGTAGGAGGAAATAATCACTGGCGTCCCAGCAGGTATTTTAATTACATATTGTGACTGGAGCTCTCCCAAACTGCTATGGGAAAACATTCAACGGGTGGTTGACTGTTGGTGGGTCATGGTCTGCTTACGCTTTGCCCTTGTTTTGAAAAAAAAGGCTCCTAAGATCCCAATCCAGGGTCCTTCCCCAGGCAATATAGCCCCTAACTTTGGAAGTGGCCTTCTCCAGGGCAGCGGTTCTGGTTAGGGATGTTTGAGTTTAAAGCACGCTTCAGGTTTGGTTGGAAAGGAGTGACAGTTAGGAGATTAAGGGACAAGCCATTTTGCAGAAGATTCAAATTTGTTTTCCTTCTCTTACAAATCTCTTTTAGAAGCTTGGCTGATGTCACAGTGCAGCTATTGGCTGTCCTGTTTTTCTGAGCAGAACTTGCACTATTCTACTTTTGCCCAGGATTTACAGATGCACACCTAGCTCTGTGGTGCACCAGTTTCAAGTAGCTGTCAGAAGGTTTGTATGGAAAAGAACATGGCTTAGTTTCTCTGAACATTATTACAGAGCAGCTTTAGTTGCTCCAAAGGGTGTCCTCTTGCTCTGTGCACTTTGTTCGACCACTCAGGCAGGACAGGCAGATGGACACCTATAACCTGCACCCTGATTAAGTCTTAATTTTGAAGAGCTACAAGCAGACTTTAAGCAGAGGTAGAAGGAGGCATAGGAAGATTTTAATGCTAAACTCTGAGCCACCCATAGGCTTTAGGTGATTTCAGGGAAGTGTAAGAGTTCAGAAGAGGCATGCCAGAGTCTTCCTGTGAAACCAGCCCCTGGCTATTCTGTGGGTCAGGTTTCTGCTGTAAAATGGAGACTGCAGCAGATCCCTGTTTCGTAGGCATGTTATGAAGATAAATACATGTACAAGGTGTTTTGATGTGCTCATATCTAAAGTCTGTAGAATGCTTTTGGTAATTTTACTGGAATTAAAACTGGAGCTTAATTTCCTTTCCTAAGATTTATATTTCTTGCAGTTCTTTTTAAAGTTTCCAGAGGGAAAAAAAGAATTGAAGATTGTAAACCAAAAAGAGTCTTTAATCCTTTGATTAAACTTTTGTTATAATGGTGAGGACTATCACCTGAAAGGAAGGTTTTATTACTGAAATATCATTAGATGCTATGACTGAGATACTTAGCGTGTGCTATAAATTTCTCTTAACTTCTGCAGATACTTAGATATAATTCACATTTAAACTTCACATCTAATCAGCACACTAATCAACTTCTTAATCAACATTTCACAAGTAGTCTTGACCTCTCTAAGACCATGACATTATCAATGATCCCAAAAGGCACTGATCTGAGATTTGAAAAGCAGTATATGAGAGTCAGAGTTAGGATTTTTATTCAGTATTTTGACCTTGAAACCTCTTGATTCAGCAGACTTGTCAGTGACATAAGTAAGGTCAGGCCCTGGGTCCCTGGGGACCCTCTGGCAGTCTTGTTTCATTTTCACAAGAAGTCACCAGCATGCACATGGCACAGCTGGCAGCCCTCTGTCTGCGGAACGGTCCCCAAGGCCCAGCAGACCTGGTGACTCAGGAGTTTTCCATGGCAGCTGACAACCATCAGCATCCCGAGGCATTTGATATCCTACAGCTGGATGACTCCACAAAACCTGCAGACCGCTGGACCTAAAGCAAACTACCTCAAGGGTGTTCTCTTTTATTCTGGGGTCTAGGCCAGCTCCTGGCAACCTGAGATCTGGAGCTCATGAAAGGGGAAAAGTCATCCTTGTCAAGTCCTGTGGCAGACATAACTCAGCTGGTTGGAAATCAAGCCAGACAAATTTGATTTCAAACAACACGCTTTTCACACCAGCGTCAATAGACTCATTTGGGGGCTTTTTTTTCCTGCAGGACTGAGAATGATAAAACCTATTCATGACAAGCACTTCATGAACAATATGACTCCGTATGTAAACGTCCTCCTTGTTTAGCTGCAGCTGCAGCTCTGTCGCACCCTGTACTCACAAAAGACTCTATGGCGCATCCTTAATGGGAAGCCTTACAGTCCTTAGTCCTGCCTGGTACTAATCGCTGACCTGGACACGGGTCTGATGTTTAAACAGAGTTGTTCCTCAGAAACTGGTGGAGGATAATGAGTCTAAATTCATGAATGCAGCAATAATACAGACACACATTTCCTCCCTCCTTCCATCAATTCACATTCCAGGTTGTAGTGAATAGCCTAACATCTTCTACACCAGTATTACCAGTTCTCCCAAACAGCTAATTGTTCTCTAGCCCATCATTACTGTCAGTCTAACTGGGTTTTTAATTTCGTCTCTTTTTCCTCCCCGACACTAAACAGCAGCAGTGCCATTTCTATCCTCAGCAGTGTCAAGAGTAATAGATTTTATTCCACTTTCAGCTGTTTGGTTCTAATTTTCTGTTAGGGTCAGAAGAAGCTTGAGTAGCCAAGAGACATACCCCTTCCAGGGAATGAGAGAGCTTGCTGCTTTGGTGCAAATTTGTGGCAATTCACTTGTATTCGTCAAGGCAACAGAGGACGTACTCACCAATATGAGCTAAAGACTCCACACCAGGCATGTTGTGACAGTAATGACCTCCATAATAATGACATTTTCCAGGACAAGGTTTCAACCGTGGATCCAAATTATTGCTAGACACATTTATTACTAGAGATAAAGGAGCAAATCCATTACTGGTGGTAATAATAGATAGCTTATCTTTTAAGCATACCAGTGTCTGTAAGGAGATCTGGCGCATCCTTGGCCAGTGACTTGCAGAAGTGTTGCTGGAGCAAGGCAGAAGAGGAGAAGCTGGACGAGGGAGCTGCTGGTGGGGACTGAATGAGTTTGCTATTGCAGCCAGGGCAGCGTTTGAGAGTTGTGACCTCCAAGGGCTTTTCTTATCTGCATCTTAGGAAAGCTTTGTTTCTCCTTCTAAGCATGTGACTACTGCTACTTCAAATCACATCTCTTTGCCCTTCCCATACCATCGCTGAAACCATGCTACTAGTCTCTTTGTTCAAACACAGATTTTCTAGTGAAAGGTCACAATAACTCCACTCTCTTTCCTGAGATAATTTTACTCTTACACTTCTTAATTTCATTCTTCACAAGACATTAGAAAGTGCAAATAAAGATCAAGAGTTTAAGTAAGGAAATCTGCCCAATGATAGCCTGAGTGATCCTTTTCCCCTGAGTTCAATTACAGGACTCTGATGTGTTTTTAATGAGGGATTTTGGTACATGGACTGTACAGTGTCCTCTCTTGTTCTACCTCTTTCTGGCACCTTTAGACATCTCCTGTTGCTTCAAAGGTAGAATTGATAAATTAATCATTAGAAGAATACATGTAGCCTCAAGGATTATGCGCAAGCTATTAACAGCAATATGGAGAGGATAATATATGCTGTTTACTAGCTGAAATAGCAATCAGGCTGATTCAGGTTATCATCTCTCTCACGGCACAAAGCAAAATTAAGATGAGCTACTGGGAAGTTAATTTGAGATGTCTGGTTTTTCACTACAGTTTACGCACCAAGATGAGAAAAAAAAAAAAAAGATGCAACAATTGCCATAAGCAAGCTGAAAAAAAATGGCATTAAGGGGATGGGTACAACTAAACATAATATAGAGATCTTTATGTGGAAAGTGATCTTGGTAAATCATTTGCGTCTTCTCTTGTAGAAGTAGACTGAGAAGTTGGGAGATTTTTTCAAGGATTAGTTGCATTGGTGTAAGTTAAATCAACGTTGTTGGGTTTGAGCAGGCAATGGCTCTTAGTGTCATTTCATGCCCAAGTTGAAACATTTTTTTAGTAGACCAGATGCAGGGTTGACTCTCTCAAAATGTAAAATTTTATGAAATCACACAGAAATCTGAGGAACAACTTCTTAGAACAGCAGAAACATACTGAAAGCAAACCATTAAAGGACATGAATCTCTTTGGATTTCACTGCTCAAGGTTGAAGCCAAAAGGAATAGTCTAGAATCAAGCCCAAGAATAGAAAAATCTTCTGAGTGTCCACAATTTCTGAGTGAATGTTTCACCTAATTGTTTTACTCGAAACAGTTCTGCACGAGAAAATGCAGACAAGTTCTATTTCATGCAGGTAGCACATCTAGGCTACAACCTTTCTGACATTTAGGGGGTTTGATCACTGGTGCTAAATGCTTAACAAGCAGAGATTTGATTGTGTGGCATGAAGCCTGCATAATTTATTTTTAATAGTCTGATAAAATCCATTGCACAGTTGAAAGATGCATAAAGATTGGGATAGCGGAAAGGACCATCCATACAAAGATTTACACAAATGGCTGTGTTATGGGAAGAGTGATGGGGTGTTAAACTGCCGGGAACCATTTGAATAGGAGTTTATTTTGAGAATGGGCTAAATACTGTTGTTTTAAGGAGTCCATGAAAATCAGATGGTTCAGTATCTTTCTAGAAAGATGAGAGTGTCTGGCTCCAGGAAAGCAAAAACTGTGTACTGCTCTGTGTAAGGTTTGTAACCTATTTACATCGCCCTGAGTCTGCAAACATCTCTAAACAGGAGAGCAGACACGCTGCCGGCTGACACCCACAGCAAACTTCCTACAGGTTTCCCCTATCATTTTGGGAAGACCATGAATGAATAAAACCCTTTCTCAACCGAGATTTGTCTTTCACTAAGCTGTTGCCTTTGCAAGATTTATCCATGTAGGCTTATATGCACCCCTGAAATATATTAGGGGTTTAAAACAGAAAGCCAGACTGATCCTTGACTATAGTACCTCTTATTAGAATTCAAGGCAACAGCAATACAAAATTATCATGTGTGATACAAAAACTAACCTGCACAACTTCATTATAATCATAAGTGATGGTCTGTTTTAAGAAAGTGTAATTTTAATTAAGCTGATCTTTGAGGGGGAAGTTGATGGGATTACATAAAGAGATCTCTTTTTTTTTTTTTTTCCTCATAATGAAGGTTGGTATAACTTTAAAAAATTCAATTATTTCTGCATAAGAAATATTTGGGAGACGACTGAAACAATTCTTAAAGCAAATTACACCACTGTCAGGAAACAAGAAATCAGTGTGTCAAAACACGGGGATATCTCTATACAAAGCATCTAGCAAGTGACTTTATACAGAAGATCCTTGTCTGAATATTATATTCCTCATTAACTTTATCTATAAATAGAAAGAGGAATATGTTCTGTTTGCACTTTGAAATTAAAAAAAAATAATAATCCAAATGAAAAATGTCTTCAAACATAATCCAAAGAAGGATGTAGAAGAACGTTATGCTTTAATTCATCTAAACTTACTCGGTACTGTAAAAACCTAGGTACAGGTTTACAGCTTTTGACATCCCCAGATAACTACATTTTCTGCAGTAAAACCAGATCTATAAAATTCCATCCACTATTCTCACATATACCTTTTTAATAAGTGGATTTTATATACTAGTTACCTAAAGGAAGACCAAATAAAACAGCAAGCGTTGTACCAAAAGTGAATACATTTTCTGGTTTTGATCCACTTTATTTTCTGCTTCTGTGTGGGAACTATTATTATGATGCAGCATATCTAGATTTTACTTCCTAATACTTTAATATTTATTAAAATAAAGTCATTTACCTGGTCAAGTGAACATTATTGTCCCTGTTTGTTTCATTTCTAACATTCTCCAACCTGTATCTCTGTAATCAACAATTATCTGCTTCCTTGCACTTGTGCTCCAGATGGAGAGCAGGTAAGCAGATGCTTGGATGAATAACTTATTGGTGATGGATCCTTCCTTCACCATATTCACAATATAATTACAAATCATTTTCACTTCTTCAGCATAATCTAGCCTGGAAATCCTGGAAATCTAAGCATCATGACCATCCTTCTGATTCCTAGTGCAAGTTAATATTATCATTAGTAGGTATTTTGTTTGGGGTTTTTTTTTTTTTGGACGGAGGTAGGTTGGTTTTTAACCTATGGTAAAGCAAATACAGAAACACATGGGAAGCCACATGCTGGATGTTTGGCCAAGTGAACTGGGTTCATCAACAGGTAGGACACACTAGCACCAAAAGTAACACAGAAGTCTCCTACACAATTTTGTTTTCTGTCTCTAGGATATGGGATCAGCTGCCAGAACTTGTGAGGAATGGGTAAGTCTGGATTGCATTATCTAAGTCACAAAAAGACAGACGCACTCAGCTTTCAAAGACTGCGACAGCTGAAAGCTTTCTCAGAGACCAAGGCTGCTGCAGAGACTCAGACTTGCACCCGAGCCAACACACTTTCACCTACTTCCCAAGTTGTTACACTCAAGATATTTGAGCAACTTAAAAATTACAAAAGTAATAACTCCATAATATTACTGTTTATAAAAATAAACATAAGAGGAGATGAAAAGTCCTAATGCAGGTTGGCAGGAACTGTGCATCCTTCCCCTCACTTTGTTAATTCAAGGAGTAGCACTCAATATTAGAGCAGAAATTTCTTACAAACATTGTGATAACAATACGTAATACAGGAAATGTAAAATGTATGATGGAGAAAAGTTAAGAAGCTCTACTAGAAGTACCAGAAGTTATTTTTATAAGACTCCATTGAATAGCATGGAGTGTTACCTACCGACATTTTGTTTTCCCAGGGATCTGGAAAAAACTCATTACAAAAATGAAATAATGATGCCAGAGTCACTGGGGAGTTGTAGAAGCATGAACACACAGGGGAAAACAAAAACATTGAAAACAATTGCTATTAGCTGGTGTTATAGAACCTGCAGCCACTTCATGAAAATGATGGGAAATACGGGTCACAAAGAGTGGCAGTGCCACCAGGAGATGGCCTTCTCCTTGCGCCAGAATGTCTGTCCAAACCCAGAGGAAATGGGTAGCATCTGCAAGCACTTTTGCAAAATGTGACCTCTGAAAAGCATGACAAGTATTAGATAGAAGGAAGCCATGTTTTAAAGGCGCAACGTAGTGTGTAGCTACACTAAGGTCTGTAAATTGAGAGGTTTTGTGAATTATTCTATTTTAGTCTACTCTTTTTCTGAGCTCGCTCTCTCACAGTTGAATGACTACTTCCAGCTGATACCCATTATGTGACATCTAGTACCCTATACTTACAGCTAGTAATGTCTTTGTAGCCTTCTCCTCCACACAGCACAGACGGTGGACATTGATCCACTGACCATTTAGCAGAATTGTGAGGTGCAGTAACAAAGTTTCATTGTAATTTCCTGACTCCATTCTTCTAGTTTTCTCTCCCTTAAGGAAAATCAATGAGAAAAGTGACCCACTTATCTGATATTTCACATCCAGGAACCTGCAACCACAAATACAACCCTAAAAATCTGGAAATACACAGCTGGTTTTCTCAGATGGTTGTTTTTTGTTTTTTTTTTTTTTTTCCTTTTTTTTTTTTTTTAAAATCTTGAAAAAAAACACAAAAACCCCCCAAAAACCAAAAAAAAAAAACCCAACTGCACACAAAAGCCTCAACAAAAAAAGATAAGCTCCTGAAATCGTTATAAATAGAAAATCATGGTAGAGTTCACCACAAAGCCATCCTAAGGGCACTAAAGTATCACTAGGAATTCTGCAATTATCTTGATAGCTAAGGCTGTTAAACAGTGGTTGCACTTGGCTGTGCTTTCAAAACAGAAACCACATTCAATAACACTACCAGCCGTATCAAAAATAACTTTAATAAAAGCCTTTGTATTTATTTTTGCTTATACTTTTAAAATTTACTTGTCCAATTATCTCCAGTCGGGCCCGGCATTTCAGCCCTGGGGTTAAAGAGCTTCCAGTTCCATTATAGATAAGCTTACAGGTATCGATTTGAGCGTTTCCCACCCCCAGTCAGAACTAGGTGTCTGTAGAGGACGGAAAGTTTTCAAATCCATCGCCCTGTAGTAAACGTGAAGCGCCGTCAGAAAATAACGCAGAACAAATGAAAGTGAAGGAACCAGTTAGGCTCTACTCGGAGCATTATTCATGGCTCCAGAGGTCACCTCTGCTGGAGCGATCATTAATAAGCGGCGCATTTTGCAAGGATTAACACCCACTAAACCTTTGCATTTATTTTAGAGACGGAGATCAATGTGGTAGTTTAACACGAGGACTAACGACATCGCTGAACCGTTTCTTTCCATCTCTCATCCTCTTTGTGGGGGGCAGAGTGTCAAGAGTTCAGAGGGCTTTTTTTCTTGTTTATTTGTGTGTGTGTGCAGGAATGCTCGTGTAAAAGTGTAGCTGCAAACTAATTACTCCCTGTGTTATCAAAGCATTACCAAGTGCCGAGCCCATGAATGGGGTTGCCCATAACTCTGTCCAGCCACTATAAAATGGACACCCAGATGAACTAGAGGCAGGAGACAAAGACTGAAGTTCAGACAGAGGAAAACATTTTCTGGAACACAAACAAAGGCTGCAGTAGTTAATTTTGATTCTTCAATGGATCTAGTGTGAAAAGGACCAATAAGCTCAATACTTTCAATTGTGTCTTTTTGCACTCAGCAGAAAGACAGCTAAGCGGACACCCTATTCAAACAGATCATGTTAAACCTGCAGATCCCTTTTCTTTTAGTTTTTTCCTACCCCCCAAAGTAAAACAAAATCTACAAAGACTGCAGAAGAAACTGCTACTTTATATTAAAGTGTATTTCCTATAGATTGCATTAGTTTTTCTGCATCATTCTCCCACATCACTCACAGTGCTAAAATACAGAGAGAAGACATGCTATTGAGACTTGGTGCTCTCTCTAGTTACATGGTAAAACCATAATAAAAATTTAAAAATAATAAAAAACTTTTCTTTAAACAAAAAAAAAAAAAAGGGAAAAAAAAAAGAAAAAAAACCCCAGTGAACATTGCTTCTGGAGCAAATTCCTTTCCTTTTCCCAGAAGACTGCAGAAATGACTCCATCAGGCCACGGGCATATTAGCATTTGTTTGAGATGTAGGGCTTCTCTTCAGTCGAGGTCTATGAGCTGATCAGTCATCTAAAGATGTTTCCCACTGAATAAATAGCAACATACTGTAAAAAATGACTAATCTCACTGAGTGGCTCAACTCAGGATATACAGAAGCAGTAAGGCATTGACTTTAATTATTGCTTTCCAGTAACTTACGCACTTAATTGCTGAAGTGACTGTATCACTTCCCTTCCTAATGCCAGTCTCTTGCCTAGAGGTCATGAAAAATTTGGGTGGTTTTATTTCGCTTGGGTTTTCTGAGCTTTTACTCTTCTGGAGGAAAACAGCACAGCTCCAGCAGCAGACTTTTTGGGGAAGGCAGGGTACAATAATCCATTTTTCTGTGTGATTTAAAGGCCTCTTTTACGCAAGATCAGATCAGTCACCGACGCCTGCACTGTGCACTGTTCATCTGTCTAGCAGCTCCATTAATTTCATAGAACATTTTGATTTTTACCATAATCCAAGTGAATTATTATGAATTTTTCCTCTCAGGTTTCCATTGCCCATGTTTTCCAATGCCTGTCTCTGACAAGATTTTCAGGAATATCACAAGACAAAGGCGGTATAAGTGCATGAATTTGAAATTACATAGCTTAGTTCTGTGTTATAAAAAAAAGCAAAGGTGCATTCATCTAGCATTTAGTTTGCAATTACTGTGCGTTACAATTTGTTCTAGAATATGTCTAATAGGACTGAGGAGAAACTAAACCAGTAATTTCAAAAGTAATTACCTGCAGGTAGTACACAGAAACGTTGTGAAGTTTTACAAAAGCAGCGAGTAGTAGCTTTAGGCAGGGAATTTCTCCAACATCACACAGGATGCTCATACTAGAGCCACTTGTATCCAAACTTATTTAGTGAGTAACTCTGGCCTAGAAGCTTTGCATCTGGAAAGATCACTGGGTAGGCCCTGCAAAACTCACTTCCAATCTTACTTGAGCAGGGCCGATGGATTCATAAAGATGATGATCAAGGATTTTAGATCCTACACACAGTGTAAGTATCAAGCAGCAATTTATGTTTCTTAACAGACAAGTTTTGAAGCACTGCATGTCACTGCCTGAATAAAGCACCTTGCAGGATGCAATCACATTCCTTTGTTCAAAGGAGTTTCATCTTCAGCCTTAAATTTTACCTTTGTGATGGTAGGGACTAGCTCAAGGACAAGTTGCTCTTTGAGCACAATAAAAAGAGTCCAGACCATATTAGTCATAGAATCATAGAATCATAGAATGGTTAGAGTTGGAAGGGACCTTCAAAGGTCATCTAGTCCAACCCCCCTGCAAGAAGCAGGGACCTCCCTGACTAGATCAGGTTGCCCAGGGCCCCATCCAGCCTGGCCTTGAACGTTTCCAGGGATGGGGCATCCACCACCTCTCTGGGCAACCTGTTCCAGTGGTCTACAACTCTCATTGTGAAAAATTTTTTTCTAATATCTAATCTAA
>WHYT01017437.1:184675-226357 GCA_009806455.1 Tetrax tetrax
ACAACAGGCCCTACTGAACAGCCTGTCCCCATCCTTCCTGTAGGCCCCCTTGAGGTACTGGAAGACCGCTATCAGGTCTCCCCGGAGCCTCCTCTTCTCCAGGCTGAACAGCCCCAACTCTCTCAGCCTGTCCTCGTAGGAGAGGTGCTCCAGCCCTCTGATCATCTTTGTGGCCCTCCTCTGGACCCTCTCCAACTGGTCCATGTCCTTCTTAGTCCTTGACCTAATTCACTTTAAATTTTGCTAAAGACATCTTGGACTTATCTCCTCTGTCTAAAGAAGAGAGAAAGACTGACACAGCCATGAGAAGTCAGCAGCAAGCTGGAAAGCTCTATCTCCTTTTGAAGGCACAGTGACAGCTCTTACAAAGAAACGCGTGTATCATTTGAAGGCATCTCCAATTTTTACAGAGGAAACAGGAGAAAGCGTCTTCCAGACCTTTCCTCAGCAGAGTTTTTGCAAGAAAGACCTTGGCCTAACTCCTGCTAATTCACTTCTGTCTTCCAGCTCATGCTCCAGATTCTATCTGCCATCTACTTTATAGACCAGATCCTATCTCCGAGTTATTTTTAGCCTACAACCATGTCCTGAAAAGTACTCAAGGACTTTGTGCAGTTCATTCTCAGCTAGGGAGACTCTTTCCATTTTATCAGCCAGGGCCAACTTTTGGGGTCACTGGAGCCCCATCCTAGACTGCTGAGGTTGCTCAAGTCTCACCCCAGATTGCTTTACAGCACAGCAGCAATTGTCCGTGCTCTGACACTTTCAAAACACAAACAGGAGTAGCAAGAACACGTAATGGTTGAAAAGGTTTAAGGGGCTTCTGAATGCTGGCAACACAATAAGGTTACATACGTTAAGTAAGATTTCTGATCAATGGCTTGTTTGGTTTTTTTTTATTTAAAAAAAAAAATATTAAAAAACCCAAACAAGTTATACAGCTTTTTCTGTCAGAACATGGTGATTCTTCAAAACTGAAACCTTTCACGAAGAAAAGTCAATGTCAATGAAATTTAGTTTTGAAATAAATTTGGGCAAACTCACAACATTTTGGTAACATTTAAATGTTTTATCTTGACCTTCAGGAACAGACTGATATTAGATATTCAATTTTATTATCACTTTCTGTGTCATTTCTAAAAGATATACACGTATAATAGAGTACAATATCATTCAAAAAATCTAAATCAGAATTTCCTGAGTTTTAATAAAAAGACAATTCAGAGGTTCAGAAGTTCAAACTTCAGACATTTAAGTGTTACAGTCTTTCCTGAATGAAAACTTGAGATCTTGAAATGAATAATCTACCTTTAAAAGGGACTTTTCTAAAGTGTTTGTTTCAATTCCCAGTTGGAAATGGGAAAGTTTTAACAGCATTAATTTCCTCAGTAACTGAGGTCTGCATCCAGATAGTCTTGTTAGACAACCAGTGCATAAGTAAAATCATTTGGTTTGACATAGAAAAGATTAGATTTTAAAACTTGTGATGAGAAGCTTGGGTTAATCTCTGGTGAGCAACTCTTTGTCTATGTGCTCTTGATACAACTCAGAAAAAGCACTGACATTATTTAAAAGAAAATTTTAGAACTGCTAATAATGCCTGTCTACTTTAGAAGATGCTGCAAGGCTTAATTAATTGTCGGTACAGCTCATTTGAGATGCTCAAATGATGGAAGTGCAAAAGTGTTTATATTAATCAGGAGGACGGCTATGAGAGCTCTGAAATGGGAGGGGAGCGCTCACCATACTGGCCACAAGATAAATCCTCCACAGAGATTGGGTTGAACCCACATTTCTTAAATCAAGTTCAACAAACAATTGATAGACACCTCCTCCTCTCCTCTACTTTTAGGAGGGACAACATCTTGACCTTCTCTCTTACTACAGCTACTTCATCCTTCTTCAAGGATGTCTTAACTCAATGGCCACCTCAAGTAAGAGCAACCTCATCACTGCTGCTCAGCAATGCCTTTGCACGGGCTGACAACGAGCACAGAGGCTCAGTCACGCAACGATGAGCCACTGCACCTCAACACATCCTAACTGCATAGCGGGGGGGGGGAGGGAGAAAGCAGCCCAAAACATTTAATGGCACCATAGTAGTGCCATTGAGGAGATGCCACCAAACTCCTGGTGCAAGTTCTCCACAGTCAGCAGTTGTGCTGGAAACTACGGGAATGCACGAATGTGCTCCCAGTTTATAAGAGGGAAAAATTCAAACTAAAGAGATACACGCTCCTCCGCTCTTGTTGATTGAATTATTGTTGTGGTCTACTCAAGGCACATGCGTGCTGCTGTGTGGTTTTGCCACCTGACTTCCACTTCCTCTCCAGTTGCCATTGCTCAGACAGGCACGCAATTAATCCCACTACAAACTAATGGATTTGCACTGAGATTACATTAAAACGTTGTGGAGCAACACCTGGGACACAATCGCACTTCTCTTGACAGAAACATTCTGAAAACTGCCATTTCCCCTTCTATCCCCTGTGAGTACAAATAACTTTTGCTCACTAACAGAAAGGCATTCCCCTGCCTGAGCTTCGCATTTGATTTCTGCTGAAGCAGTCCCAAGAGGAAAACCAGAAATCTAAGGAGGTTTGAAGTCTGCGTGACTTGCTTGTTGAAAGTTTCCCTTTTTTTTTTTTTTTTTGATATGTAAAACATGGAGGGGTAGCAAGATGTTTCAGGAGGACAGTCAGCAATGGGATGTAATCTGAGTGTCAGCTTGCATCCTATGAGCTCAATCTCAGGGAGCTCAGGAAGTGGTTGTGGGACTCGGGACTAAAAAATATTTCTGTTCCTGTTCTAAACCTAATACTGCGTACTGACCCAGTTTTCAAGGAGAGAGGTTTTCCCTTTACCCGACAGGAGCTCATATTTTTACCAAAAGAATAGCAAGAGCACATTTAATCTTTTACGCTACTGGTACGACAGCTGCGCTCTCGCTTTCCCAGCTTGCTTGAAGGATGATCGGCACAGGGCTAATTTTTCTACGTTCAAGATTTCCAGACAGGAATATGCATAAACTGCCGTAGCTGTTTATCTGATTGAGGCACTAATTGCGCGGGTCCGACCACGAGTACAGCGGGAAAGCAGTGTATTTCACAGTTAATACCAGGGAAGAGACGCTCAGTGGATGAAAGGCTCGTAGTCCCAGCTGGGAAAATAGTTCCATTATCTCCCAGCTGCATAGACCTTCCGTACGGCTCCGTTCTGCCTCGACGAGCACCGTGGCTTGCTGAGAGCTTGAAACAGTTCGGCAGAAAATTGTAAAGATCCTGAGACATTTCGCTGTTAAGATCTGTAAGTACAGAATTGTGCTGTCGACTGCAATGTGAATAATGCTGGGGGAACTGCGTTTCCTGGGCTTGGTTGTTTTTTTGTTTTTTTTTTCTTCCTCAGTAATTTTCATTAGCATAAGGGGTAGAGAATGAAGAAAACTCACTGCTATATTTATGCTATGTGTCTGTAAAAGGCTGATGCTCCAAATGTATGCATTCTTGGAAGAGGAAAAAAAAAAAATGTATATAATGAATTTGTATGCATGTGAGGTCTGAGTCAAACAGATCCAGAGACTGTGCTAGTAACAGACACCACAGGTATATTATTTGAGTAAATCACAGCTCTGTGCTGCAGTAAAACGGACAACACGGAGGATGACAGTGCTAATTTTGGCACTTTCATCTGACTCAGTACAGCATATTAAAAGATGAAGTGAGTAAGGACAGCCTCACCTAATTTCTACCAGCTGAAGGTGTAAAAGCAATAAACATAAATATTCGGGAAAATTTAAGTAAGTCCTAAAAAGAAAGTTTTCCCTGTTGCTTATCTTAATGGTTTAAAAAACAAAAAAAAAAAAAACCCAAAAAACCCCCACAATATATACTGAACTTCAGATTCTGCATCCAAAGATTTGCCAGTCTTAGTTTTGATGTTGTCATTTATTTACACTGCATGACACAGTTTTAAAGGAAATGTAATACATTATAAAAAGTTTCGGAAGTCTGCGGTTCCAGAAGCAAGCAACTGCTTGGCTAGCACCTTATGTTAACTTGCATATTCCCATAGTGCTTTTTGGGTGAATACTTTGATTTGGAGAGTTGCATGTGTTTTATATGTTTGGGGTCTCCTACAACAGCTTTTGCACAATCAGGGTCAATGCTAACAACTTCCTGCAGCACTTACAGATCTGAATGATTACACAAGATGCAAGCACCCTGCAGCCTACTTAAATAACAGTTAATTGTCTTTTTGTCAACACCCATTTTCAAATAAATACTACAAAATCAGCCTATTTACTTCTCTGAAGTAGCATTTCCTCCTCCCCTTCTTTATTTTCTCCTCACAAAGAGAGGGGAATGGTCAGACTGCTCTTTCCACATCCAGCATTTGGAAAGTTCTGCAAGTTCAAGGAGTTTTTGTGCGTGTGTGTGTGTGTGTGTGTGTGTGCGCGCGCGCGCAATCCTGCAACGTTTGTAATTCCAGGCACCGCATCACCACAAATAACCCATCTTCATCAGCCAGCTTTGCCTTTGGTGCTCCAGAGGCACTATGTCAGTGTTTCACATTCCATGGGTCTCTGCTTCAGAGGTTTTACGACACTAAAAAGTCCCAAATCAGTACCTACATGAAGTTAGCAACTACCATACATCACATTTTATAGTGAGAAAAAGAAAAATGAAACACAGCAATGTATGCAGCCATAGTTTTCAAATGCGGGTGAGGTACCGATTGCCATGTATTACACGTGTTACCATCGTGTGATTTTACACCTGTAACCACTGAGGATAAAATTATAAATAATATATAACAACTTCAGTGCTTTAAATCAAATAGGAGACATGTCTCTCTTCCTTTTCTTCCAGCTTTATCATCAGTATTAAAAAGGTTTTTGATGCATAATAAGCTACTCTAAAATTAATTTCTTGCAGTTGAAGCAAATATTTCCATCACAGAACAAGGTGCCAACATCCCCAAGGGGACTTGAAACACCAAGTTGTGTGTTTGCATTACGTGGGCACAAAGCACTGTTTGTATTTGAACAGAAAATTTTCATTAGAAGGATGTTTGTCTCTGTCTTGTGAGTATATGAAAATATATCAGCTCTCCAAAATGGCATGCAATCTTTTCTTTTCCCCTAGAAACTGTTTTAGCTGCATGTCACTACAAGACAATATTCCTTCTGTTGAAAATTGTGACTGAGTTTATTCCAGAGGATTGCCATGGATTGCCTTCCGCTAACCCCTGCCCAGAGGTCAGCTGGACGCCACTCACCCTCCTGGCGCAGAGAGACCGAGACACAAACCCAATCCCAATTCCTCCCGGCTTTCCCACAGCCTCTCCCGGCCCCGGGTGTGGCTGAGCCCTTCCAAGCTCTTACAGAGGATCAACACCAAAAAGCCTGGCTCAAAAAGTCCTTTGATCCTTCTTACCAAAGGCTGCACTCACAGTTGACTGTAACTACGTACACGAGCAAATGTCTATCTTAGTCTTCTAAGTAAAAGGGAATTTTTTTTTTTTTTTGAGAAGACACAAAGAACTTCAGGAACAGTTTTACAATTACCCATGCTGGCAGTTATCATCTCTGGGACACTAAAAAGCCTACTTTGTAGGAACACACCAGTATTTAGATGATTAGTTGACCTTACTTCCATTCATGAACTAGCAGACTTCTGCAAATCTCTTAAGTACACAAAGTCTTTTTACAAGTGCAAGATATGCAAGAAAAAAATGCCACACCATTAGAAAGAGAACCAAGAATCTTTGAGTAGGTTAATAATGGAAAATCAAAATAACATCTAGTAAAATAGATCAAGATATTGTACTTACAGTTCTCCATCTTGCTGCAAAAACAACCAGAAGTGACTGGTGTGAGACAAAGCACCAGAGGTACAGAAGACCCTACCTTGACATTAGGAAGCTGCTAAACAGACCAGTGCTGACAAGATGTTTTAGCACAAAACAAAACATTGGAACTTACACACGTCAGTTTCAAAGGTTGCAGGATCTCCAGAGCAAGGCAGAGAGGAAAAACCCGGGTGCTGCCATACCTTTCTGCTCTCAGCTCCATCTCCTCTCCCCAGGAAGCTCCTGCCCAGCTGCAGCCCCTCATTGCCCTGCCTGGGGGTCAGGTGCAGCTGATCAGCACTTTCTTCTGCTTTTACTCTTGAGGACAGGAGGTGTTCCCACTCCTTGGTTCAGTGACTGTAATGTTTTTGTGGTTTTGTTTTTGTTTTTTTTTCCAGTAGGAAATGTTTTACTAAGTTCTGACCAGCTCCATGACTTTCCTGCTGAGTTAATTCAGGGAACTCAGCTCTGCCCAAGCCTAAAGTGAGGGTATCTGTAGCAGACTCTTGCCTGTAGTGGCTGTTATCTCTGCCTACTGACACTTCCCCACGTAGCTGAACACTGAAATCCTCTAGGATTTGCTCCCAAGCAATTTGATCCGCTTCAGAAAGTGTGGGAAGTCCAGTCTGAGCTCTCCCCATCGAGCGGGCAGCCTCCAGCCTGACTCACTCCACACTTTCCTCCTTCCTTGCCAAGATGCTTCAAGGCCTTCACTGAAGCCAGACAGGGGTTTGTATCCCTGCAGGGTCCAAATGTGACAGGGTGGGACCTGCCTCGAGTTACCTGAAGAGGGAAAAGGACAAAACAGTGACTCACGGGCACAGGCAGAAAGGAATCCCCCTCCTGCTTGCACATGATTGGATTTTCACGAGTACAGCAGTCTCCATGCTCTGTTTGAGGGCAGGAGACAGATGATGTCTCTTCTGTGTTGCTAGCAGTGGCTGTGCAACATTTAATCAGGTTACGTGTTATTGGCTTATTTCCTGGTTCGCCTTTTCTTTTTCCTTTCTTTTTTTTTTTTTTTTCCCCTTTCTTTTTTTTTTCCTCCTCAGTGACTCGGTATTACAAACCTCCTGTATCATTATCCCTGGGGATGCCGCTGTGGTTTTGTCACGAAGGATGCTCTCTAGCCGTACCACCTCGCAGAAGCCCTGCAGCCGCTCACGTCCACCCTCTCGTCAGCATCCGAAGGGGTCTGGGGATGGGCGCTGCTGTGATCTCAGGCCCTTTTGGAGATCAGGGCAGGAGGGAGCGATGGGGGTCGGCTGGCAGTCAGAGTCCGTATCCAGGTAGCTGCAGAATCGTGAAATAATCACAGAATAGCCACATGGGGCTTTTTCGGGGGAGTCTTTGTATTTTGGGTTTCCTGCAAGAGGAAAAACTTCAGAGCATGCAGTGCTCAGGAGAATGACTGAGAGAGAGGGATGGGGAGGAGGGAGTGGGAGAGAAGAGTAATTTCCCTCACTTAGACCCTCTAATAAGTTTTTAGCCTATAAAGACAAGAAGAGTGGATAAAGATGGCCAGAAAGGCAGTTTGTTTTATTAAAATTCTTGACAGCATCTGCCATAATGCTCTTGTTAAAAGAGATGGAAAACAGCAGAAAGATGAGAGAAACAGTGTTATGTCCTTGCTCTTTACATAGCATAATAATATGGAAACTGATATAATTGGCTTCCAGATAACTGCTTTTATTAGCCATACACAAACACGAGTGACCCAGCTGCCCACGTAGGCAATAACCCTCTCTGGGCTCTGATTGCAGCTCCCACCAGAGGCCTCTCAAACAAATAAAAAAGATGCTACCTAATTTTTCTAAACTAAGTACTCACTTTTCTTCAGGACATCCTGATGTGATTACCAGTAGGATCCATTTTATAGATAGGATTCCTCAGAAAAAAAATATGAGAACTGTTTCATATTTGGTTAAGCTCTCCCGTGGCCGCAACCAGAGCAGGAGGAAGCCAGGTCTCCGTCTGTGGTGATGCCTGTGAGGAATCTTTTATTTAGCTCGTGCCATGGGGGAAGGCTGGCTGGAAAAGAAGAATCCTCCGCTATTGGAAGTGGTGTCATTTTATTCATCCCTATTCCAGTGTGGAAGGGGCTGAAGCAGCCCATCTCAGAGGAGCTGGCGGTCTGGGAGTCGCGGCTATCATCTCATGTCTGAGCTCTTTTGACGTGCAACAAAAAGAAGATCAGTGGTTAATTTGCTGCTCTGCATCGGGTAGATTACCCACTGCTGTTCCAGCTGAACCTTCCTCACGAGGGTTTTTCCGGGGTCAAAATGATCAAAGCCTGGGGTAGGTCTGCCCACGGCAGCCAGCAGTCTGGGATTAGGATGCTCTCCAGGGGTACAGGAGATCACTATTCAGGCAGAGCCGCTCTTAACCTCGTGCCTAAACTCCTGGCTATTCTGGAACCTTGCTCCAGCAGTTTTCCCATATATTTGAGAAATCTTCCCAGAGAAAATGTTGTCAGAGCTGGTCTACTTCTGAAGAGGTTGGGCTTTGATGAAATGGCATCTTGCTGAGTACGGAGCGTGAGAGCTGTCGCTCTCGCACTGCGTGTGCTCATCTCTTCACAAGGCTCGACCTCCGCTGCTTATAGATTTGGGGAGAGGAAGATTTCAGAGGATTTTAGAAGATTAATGAGGAAAATGCTCTCTGTTCCGCGCAAAGGACATGCTAGGCTGGGTTGTCACAAGTGTGAGAAGACAACTACCTTTCACCAGCACTTTTTTTCCTTCACATCGCTCTGATTAACATCAGGAATAGAGAAGATATTTGGGCTGAAAATCTGCACCAAGTTTCCGACAGTCAAACAAATGAATTTTCAGATATTTAGTGATTGTTCCTCCTCCAAACACATCTTTTGCTTTTCTGCATTTTTGGCTTCATCCTGTCCCATTGCCTTGTCTGTTGTGCGGTCAGACCACCAAAAAATAGGTCTGGCTGGTCCACAGAATATTTGTCCCTCTTTTTGAAGCCCTGGTGCATCATATATTTTACCAATTCAAATCCATTTTTCCCAGACATCCCCTCTCAAGTAATGCATATGCTGAGTTTGGTGTATGCAGCATATACGTGGCACCTTTGGTGAGAGAAGTGGGGATTAAAAGCACTGAGGTTTCTGCAACTTCATCTCTTGGAGCAGTTTCTGATAATCCTACCATGAAATTACAAAAACAGCGGGACCAGAGCGAACCTCACTATCAATTGTGCTTCCTCCATTCGTACAGGAATCCAGATAAAATGTAGAGTTTTATCATCTAAATTGGACAGCTGTGCCACATGGGCTATCCAGCATCCTGCAGGGATTCAGTTTCCCACCCCTCACCTGAAAACTCTCAGCCGTCTCGGCAGAGAGGATTTGGGATTGTCTGCAGTGACCTGTGCTCTGTCCCTGCCGTTCCTGCTGCCGTACGGCTTCCAGGGAGTCTGTCCTTGAGCCAAGTAAAGGAAACCAAGCATCTTATTTGCACTGTGAGGCTGTTCTCCACGGAGAAAGCACATGCAGCCTTTGGGGAGCCACGCTGTGCATCCAGGCCCATCTCCAGTTGCTGATCATCCTTTGTGCCTCGGTTGCACTCCTCTGGCGTGTCCGGTAGCAGCCAGCATCCCAACAACTATTCCTGATGCTTGGTCTGGAGTCGAATAAGCCCTGGATGGTGACCATGTCATTTCACGTAGCTCATTCCTGCTACTGCGGCATTTAAGCTTCCCTCAAACTGATGACATTCTGCTGATTTCCTTAATTCAGGCATTTAGCCCCAAACGGTTTCGTTTTTCGGAGGCTAATAATAGCAGGGAAGCTCTGAAGTCGCTGACACATCTCGGTGCTGGGGAAATTTCTCTCCCAGAAATTGTTTTGTCTGCTGGTTTAACAAGAGCACTTAGGCTGCACAGCAGGTTAGAGGTGTTACCCCTCTCATACTCACTTAAACCGCCACCTTTCTCTCAGCGCTGACATCGTCAGCTGTGACATAGCGCTGAAGCCTCTCCACAGAGCTGACCCAGTCCTTTCTGGAGCTATCAGACGAGCTGAGAGGCACATATCTTTTTAACCCTCTCCTTTCCAGTGTGACTCACTCAACACGCTGGAGGTGCAGGTCTGGTTTCACCACCCAAAATCCCTTCTGACCCCTCTATTCCACTGTATCCATGAGTTAGGTCTGCATTTTCACTCCTGGCTCACTTTTCCCACCAAAAGACCCATATTAAATCCCAACATTTACAAACCATATACCTGTGTAACGCCCAGCTGCATTGCCATCTATGGTGAGGGCACAGCCGCTGAGGAAAGGCTTGTCAGAGGGATCTTCTTCTGCTTACCAGGAAAATCTTCATTTCCTCCGCAGCTGAAATAGGAACGGTTATTCATGTCCCAAACCCCAGTCCGTGCTGCGGGGATCGTCCTTGCCGCAGCGGCAGGGATGCTTCGTTCCCCGCTGCCGCACCTCTCCGTTCTCGTCTCCGTTGGAGACATCACCTTGGTTTTTAGAAGCCGCCGGCAGCAAAGGAGAATCCTTATGAACCCACTCACAATTGCTGCAGTTCCAGCCAGGAATAAACTGCTCTTAACCTAAATACTCCTCTGAGGACACTGAGCTTGGGGGAAGAAACATAACTGTGCGGTATCTAGTGCGAGCAGGAATAAGTGAGCCTAGTATATTCCGGATAACTCTGGGAAGACATTGGGAACGCAGCTGGAAAGAGAGGGGAGAGAAGGAAGAACAGCGGTGAACACAATTAAATGGTAACGGCCTCTTTATGCTGTAGTAAAATGCTGTAGTAAAAGCAATGTTTTCAAATAAAACATACACTATGGCAGCTATGGAGACTGTAGAGGCATCCAAAAGCTTTGTCCAAAGGCAGGGCATGGCCTCACACCTCAAGGAAAAGCAGAACTCCAGCGTGTTCCAGCTCCCTTCTGTAGCGGGGGTGAGCAGGGTGTGGGTGGGGGCCGCGGCGGGTGCTCTCCATCACCTCTCCTGCCAGGGCAGGCTGGGTTCTACGAGGCAGCAACACCTACGGAAAACACAGAGCGATCTATATGACAAATTAGAGAGCGATAAACATGGAAGAGCGAAGTAAAGTGGGAAAAACTCATTATGGCAACAAGCAGTGTTGAGGGTACATACTGACCACTCAAATGGGGCAGAAAATGGGTGCGCTGGTGCGAGCTGGTGTGGAGCCCACTGTTAAATTTGCAGGAAAAATATTTTCCCTTGTAATGCAAAATGCTCACTTAGCTAAGCCAGGATCTACAATCTAAATTGGTAACTGGAAACTTCAGGGAAGGCTGCTGGTATTTTGGGATGCTCTAAGGAAGGCTGTGGGGAGTGCTGTTTGGTATCATTCTGTACTTGATGCATTTCAGCATTAATTGCCCGGCTTTACTGAGAGATTACCAGTTTTAAAGTTGGTCTTACTGAAGGTGTTGAATAATGGATGACATTAAACTTTAGGTTAAGGATTCAGAGGATTGATTCAGAAGATATAGGCAAGAGATACCCAAAATCAAACTTCTGTCAAAAAAAAAAAAAGGTAGAATAAAAGTTATGTATAAAGTGTAAGAACTGACAAAAAGGACCTTACTCACTGATTCAGGTAAAACACAAATGACTAACCGTGTCACGATGTTACTTCTTTGGCTGGCTGACTTTCTCAGCAGGATTGATTCAAAATCCATCTAAGCTCTGAAAGGAATTAGCAAGAAACCACTTTGTCTGACAATGCCGAGGGGGCCATTTGGGCAGCCAGAGCAACCAGCAGCGATACCGAAAAATAAAGCCCAAGCCCTGACTAACCAGGGGGCCCTGTTAAGTGCAGCGAAGGATGAGTCAGTCATACAACCCTCACTCATGCCCACAGATGCAGAAAAAAAAAGTATTTTGAGAGAAAAAAAAAAAACAAAAACAAGTTAGACACCGATGGTGAGATGCTCTAAAACTGAATCACAAAGAGATCGGCCACTGGTGATTTTCTAAATTGCTGTATAGAAGGTTATATCATAAAGTATTGCAAACTTTTTTGTTTGTAAACAGGGCAAAATCAAACATGTGATATAAACCATGAATGCCTGGGTGTCGCCTGTGACCTTCGAAAGAGTTAAAAGTAGTAAGGAAATGAAGTACAAGTGCCACTGAAATAAAACCAGATGAGATCCTTTTTACTAATTTTCCCTATGGGATCTCACATTTCAAAACCATATTGGAAAAATCAGGGGGTTGAAAATAGAAAATATATTAAGAAAATACAGCACGAAAAGCATAATTTTAATAAAACCCCATGAATAAATTCAATTCCAGATTTTTTTTTCCTCTCTGGGGGGATGCCCTAGAAAATAACTGGCATCTTGGGGCTGAGGGGGAAGAAGGGGCTCCTTGAGGCACCTCTCCTCTCCTTGGAAAGTGAAAGCTCCTCTGTGTGGACTGTAAACATACAGCTTGTTTTTACTAGAAGTGGCCGATTTCCTTCCCAGGACTGACCTCCTCACCAGTGGCATATGGAATTTCTTTCTTATGGAAGTGGTAAAAGCCGGTATTTCAGCTGAACATGGGATGGAGTGTTAAGGACAGAGGTATAAAGCCATTCAGAGGGGAGCAGGAGTTTAACCCAAATCCCCATGGGTGGGTTAGGGCAGTAGCATCACGTGAGACCATCCTGAGGTCACCTCTTGCAACTTTTTATTGGCTGTCCATTGCCAGCCCAGGCAATGTCAGCAGCCTTGGGTACAGCAGTCGAGAGAATAGCCAAAATTTATGACATCACGGGAAAAAGAGGCATGTCATTCACTTCAAACGGCCCAGAAACTGGAACACGCCGGACTACAGGCGATCTGAGAGCTGACCTGAACAAGGCCACATAATGTGTCCTGCCTGAAACCTTCACACATTTATGTAGAATGAGGGTATTTTTCACTCTCTCATGCCTGGTCAACAACCACGGCCTTGAATATATTTTTAATTTTATTTCTGATCATTTTTATACATATTTTCATGGCCTCCTTTTTTTTTTGTATTAGGCTTAATGGCTGTATACACTGTTACAAATACGTTGTTACCTGTCATATCATTTATACCGTCTCATTTATTCTGAACAATACAGCAGCCCCTGCTATAATTCATCAGAATCAGACAGTGATTGTCGAAGCGGGTAATTACACAGGCTGTGGCCTGGTAATCAGCTCTGGGCCAGGCTTAGTCCA
The DNA here is from genome assembly GCA_009806455.1 of Tetrax tetrax. Lineage (NCBI taxonomy): Eukaryota > Metazoa > Chordata > Aves > Otidiformes > Otididae > Tetrax > Tetrax tetrax. Next base: position 197,733 of record WHYT01017437.1, read on the forward strand.
ACAGACAGGATCAAATGCAATGAATATGATTGCAGGGAAGGCGTTTGCCGTCGACAGGTCGCATTCTGCCAGGCAATGTAAATCACTGCAATATGGCGTGGGAAATATTAGTGGTTTAGTTTCGTCTGCCACCAGGTATGTAAAATAATACTGGTCCAAACGCACAGCCACTGTTGCCATCTTCTAGGTAGAATAACACCCATTCATACCAGTAATGACAGACTTGTTTGTGCCTCATCTCTCTGCTTTAAGGATCAGTACTTTTTATTGCATGTCTCTGTAAAGAATATGTACATCTGCAATCCTTCTACTTTATATATATAAAATCCTACTTTTGATCTCTCTCTCTCTGTGTCAAAATTCAGCCAAATACTAAACATTACTATGAATCCAATCAACAGGCTTACTCTGGAGAAAGCCTTCCTGCCTTGTAGTCTTTCACCCATATTCTCCTGACTAAAAAAAAAAAAACACCACCAAAAAAATAACCCAACCATGATACCACCACCTAGGCTTATAAGTATCTCAATAGTTCGGGGGGAAACACAGAAAAAGGCCAGTCTTGAGCAGGTCATTTTGGAAGATACGTCATGAAATAGTACAACTTCCGCGAGATTGATATAATTCCTGTAATAGGAGGTTTTATACAGGGGCAGGGAAAGTCACCAGGTAACATCTCAGCACGTCTGCCCATATAATTTCTGATATTGCAATGATATACATTGCATTTTTCACCTATAGCTTTTGCTTTGTAATTGCACATGTATGCCTAATTGCTGTCCAAGTCTAGAGCATCAGTTGTTGACGACCACTGGAGACATTATAATTGGCCTTGGTGAAACGCAGTCTGCACCCGTAAGAAAAATATCTGCATTCGAACAAGTCCATGGGGTAAAAATCACAGCCTCCTCGTTCCTTTGTGGGTCCCATGAGCACTGAAAGTCATTTGGTGCAAAGTGCTGCCGCTTTGATATCCCGCTAAAGATCCTGAAGTGCAAACGGTCAAGTGCAGACGGCTTCGCAGCCTCACCATGACTCGCCTTGGCTTTCCCTCCCTCAAAAATCTGCAAACTCTGCATTTCAGAAAGCAGATGCTTGTGCAAAGCGAACAGCACAAACCCTTGATTTTTCATGCACAGTTCCAGGCAGTGCTGTCACTCCTACGGACCGTAAACTGCTGACATCTCACAGTGGGAACGTTTCTTGGCGTTGTGGTGAACGTCAGCGCTCAGCTCCTCACCGGAGCTGATTTGCAAGGTTTTCTCAATCATGCAGAGGGAAGAGACAAGGTGAACCCCAGGCTATTTCCAGGAATTTGATTGCGTTATTTGATTGCATTTCTGCTGGCTACACTTTTTAAAAAAACTGTAATGGAGATTTCTGTTTTCCTTTTATTTCAGTGTTCTGGAGAAACAGTGATGCTTTGCTTTTGGGTAAAATTCAAATCAATGCAAACTTCATAAGCCAATAAAATTTTATAGATTGTTATCCGATATGTAATCTGTTACACAATATCTGTGTGGCTTCTGTTTATTGAGACATAAAGACTTTACTTTTTTTAAGGTAGACTTTATGTGCGAAGGGCATACAAAAGGATAACCTTTCATACATATTGTGCCATAAACTAAATTACCCTTAACCTAAATCATTACTCATGTAGTGGCAGCCTAATGAGACCAAAATAAACAGAAATAAACTGCCTGAAATTTTCTTCGAGGGACAATTTTTATTTATACCAGCAGAGTCTTTTGCCTGTAGCTGCACAGGTTGGCCGCGTGGATTTTACAGCGGATAACATCGGATGCTCTGAGCAGTAACTGAAGGAAACTTATGAGGCTATAAAGCTTGTGAAAGGGACTTTTTTCACCCTGGAATCACATATCATAGGATGCGAGTGCAGAAGAGATGTTACAGCGTAGCTGCATAGTTGATATTTATTTTCTGGTAGTAACTTTCTGCTGGGTGTGACTAACGCAAGGCGGGGAGGAAGCCTTCGTTTCCTCAGCACATCTGAAGAGCAGCCTGAGGGGTACTCAAGTACCGATCATCAGGGCTTTTGTGATTTGGATTTGGAAAACCTTTCAGAAAGAATGATCGCTGCCATACTTGTGAAATACACTGTAATGTATTGTGCTTACTACCAAGATTTTCTTTTTCTAATACAACATTTCTCGTTGCAATATACATTGGCCTGCACGCATTATTTTTTCCAGCGTAGTTTCAAAGAAAAGGAGTAAGTGCAGCCTTTTTTTTCTTTCTTTTTTTTTTTTTTTTTTTTTTTTTTTGTCATACGATAAGTGAAGATCCAAGCCTTTAGCAAGCTGATCCAAATCTTACTGAAATCAGTGGGACATCTTTCCCTGACTTCCATAAGACTGAATCAGACCTCGTATGCTGCTTATTAGCTACATTAATTACTGTGTGGTTTACCCTCCCCGTAATGTAATTGTGGTTGGTACATTCTGATGCGTACAGAAATTGAAATACGTGTTGATGATCTTGCGTGCTGATGAGGACTGATTCGCTTCCTAGGAAAATAAAAGCTCAAGACAGTGGTCCCTTCAGACCTAGTACTTGCTATTTCCCCTAATGGGTGATAGATTTTTCTAAGAGGAGCAGACCAAGAGAGGAATATAATCAATCTATTTGTTGCTCTTAGCCTAGAACCAGTGAAAAATTTTATTTGTGTGACTATGTAATAACAACATTGTTTTATACGCCAGGAAAAAAATAAATAGTCCATTATTTAGATCATCAGCAGCAGATGGATGTTTGCAAGAATGAAATGCAGGTCCATCATCATCTTCTTATAATCTCTACTCAATCTCCTAAACTCTGGCTCAACCTGTAACGCACGCTGCTAGAGAAAAGCCTGGACCGTGCGAGAGGCTGAGTCAATGATCAGAGTGACGTGCAGTATAACAGCAGCAGAAGTTATTAGTGCCCACATGCAATTTATGAGTGCAATCAAACACGTGGATGACAAGAAGTTGGGGAAGAGCTGCAGTATCCCAGGAAACAATCTGCATTATTAAGAACAGAACCCTGGTGAAAGTATGATTAACATACAAAACTGCAGACACTTCACCTCAAGATCCTCCTCAACGCCTCTTCTTCAAAACAGGAAGCACATTTAAGCCCATTAGAGATGGAACTCTATTTTGAGACTTTACAAATGCAATTCCAAGGAAATGTGTACAAACTTATTGATAGAGCAGCTTTGCAGGTATGCAAAACTGAAAATGATACTCATACAATGTTTTTTCTGCAGTCATTGGGATGGGTTTGATGGTCTTGGGAAAGCATCAGATCAGGGTTCTTCTGGCTCTATACATTCTTCTATAGCTTCGAACAGCAAAGACACAACTAGATCCAAAGGTTGGCTGTTACTGGTATCAATGTTTGCATGCAAGCTGAACTGGTCAGAAGCTTTCTTAATCACGGCGTAATCAGCACAGTCTCCTCAGGCTGACGGAAAGGATACAGAAATACTTCAAATGCAAACTTCATTATTGGTATGTTTTGGACCTCTGTCCCATGGAAACACTCGCCAAATGCGAAGGAGGGGGTTTAAACACGGGCTTTTGAGTGTTCAGGTTTACCAGTCAAACCACTCTTTCAAAGGAAAGAATCTTCTAATATGCAGTCCCAATTCAGAAAAACACCTAAGTACGTATTTTGCTTTTAATATGAGAGAGATCCTATAACTACAGCAAAGAGTACACAGGAGCACCTGAAAATAGGCTAATTAATAACTTCTACTGCCAAGGACCAACCCTTCTACAAACCTGGCATTTAGACAGACCCCAAAGCAGAGAGCTGACAGTCTAAAGACTCTTTAAGTTCAGTGTTTTCCTTGAACAAGTCCTTATGTTCCTCTTGATGTCCTCTGGCTAGAAGTATTAGCAGTGTTAGCCAGACTCCCCTTTTGCAGATAATTTGCCTTAGGCACCTTTACAAAATGTAGGGAAAATGTTGGTTGTTGACTTCTATTATTTTTATTGATGTGGAAAATGTACATGTGATTCCTTATTAAGAAATGCACTCAAGGTTTTATTGTGACAGAACATTTTTTTTTTCGTGTTCTAAACGTATTTGCAGTTGTTTTGGCTTAGAATAAAGGACAATCTTTCTAAGAGGTCTGGGGAAATCCTAACTCCAAAAGGCAAAAATTGCCTTTGATAAGGGATAAGGAAATGATAAGGGGATAAGGAAATACCCCCTTTATTATTGAAAGACTGATTTTTATATCCTTAAAGTCTGCTAAAATAATGGTGTAGGTTATAGGTCAGCTTATACTACAGAAAATGCTTCTCCATATGGTTGAGGATTGCAATGTGATTATCCCACGCGCGCAGACATCAGTACTTAGGGCGTTGCTTAGCAAGCGATGTGCTCTGTGTTACTCAGAGATGCTACGAGTCCCTGTTGGGTGGACACAGGTACGCTCAGCTCTTCGGAGAGCAGGCGGCAAGGAGGAGCTCTAAGGAGAGCCGAGCAGCGGCCCTGCCATCTGCGACCATGAAACTGGAGCAACACAAAGAGAGGAGGGACCACGCATCACCTAAAAGCAGTTCAGCAGACAAGATAAACATGTGAAACTCTTTCCTTACATCTTTATGAATTAATTCGTAAGAGACTGCATTTTTACTCTGTTCTTTAGCAGTTAAAAAAAATAAGTCCAGTCTTACATCCCACCTTAGATGGGGGATTTTGACTGCAGTATAACTGAGTACATAACTCCACTATAACCCTTCTGAGAAACAAACACACCCAGTCCCACTACCGTTAACTGAATTCCCTGAGTCACATCAGCAGCAATACCTGTTCCTCACTGAAAACACAGCTGTGAAACCAAGATCAGCCATGGGAATCTTGGAAGGAAATTTGGCCTCGAACATTTCACTTTATTCGACCACTACAAAAATACAGCCACGTACGGATTAACAACACAGCAACTGTTTAAGAAGCACACAGAAATGCTTAGAATAGAAAATAGAGAACAGGAGCATGAAAGGGGGATGAATAACAACAAATCATCATCACCATCTTCCTTTAATTGACATAGCAGTAATATTCAAAACTCCAGAATTTTTCATTATGGTGATTTCTTGTTAATTTGTGAGGGCAGAGCAGCTCACCTTGACGCTTGGGAGTACCTTACGCTGAGGGATGTGCTTGGTTCCCCAGCACCTAGTTGTATTTTGGGGTACTTAATCAGCAGAACATTTCCATAAGTGCTTTGCAAAACAAGTGCTCCTCAAAATGGCCTTGAGTGAGATAGCAGTGTGTTTAATTCACTGCTATTTCTTTTTTTGTATTATAACAGATCATTTGGCATTGTGCAATTTCCTCTCGATTATTCTCCGTGATTCCAACAACATATTTCAGTGCATAAAGAGTCTAAATGAAAGGGCTGAATAGAACAGTATAAAAGAGGCTTCTCAGAGCAGTGATGTTACAAGAAAACAGGTTAAAGTCCTATTAGCTTTCAATATGCAGTCTAATAGACGAGAAAACAAAGCAGGAATGAAAAGGAAGTTCTGCCTCAAGAAAAAAAAATGCAACAGAAGTAAAAGTCTCTTGCTAAAAATGTATTGGTTTGATGCAGATAGTTTTTGTGTACCTTCACATTTTAGAATTTTGGAATTTATATATTTTACTTAAGTGCATAAATAAATAAGTTCATCCTAAATATTAACTACCTCTGTATTATGAAATCCTAAGTAAAATCATTATCCTTATCTTACAGCAGATAAATTTAAAGGTGTTTTCTTCCAAATATCTTTGGTCCTGATTCCTAGCTGGTGTAAATCAGCATTTCTTCATAAACCTCAAAGCTACTCCTGCTTATGCCACCCTGTTTACCTGCTGAAAACTGAGAACATCTCCAGAACAGTGAGTTCAAATTCAAATCTCCTCAGTGTATCCAGGAAGAGAAAACATTCATAAATACTGATTACTATTTAAGCTAACATTTTGCTTTTCTAAATATTCGGAATCTATATAAATTGTCTGCTGCACATCCAGCAGATTCAAATGTATTCATACTTGCACGTGTGACTTAGGTGGAATGCAGTATAATTATCAAGAAACAGAATCAATATCTAAATTTTGCCATATGCAAAGCAGGAGTCTGGTAGTAATTAATGTAATAAAGTGTATTCATGTTTCCCTCTATCGCTTTCTTTTACCCACTTAGTGACACTGGATAGGGTCTGCATTCCTAATGGGCAAACAGCTCATAGGTGAGTCCTAGGAAAGAGCACGAATTGCAGAAGATATTCACTAATAAACAAACAAAAATCAGTTAATCTTTGGCCTAGAATTACATCAGTTTCAAGGAACTGGATACTATTGGTATATGATATGTGAACTGACTTTGAAGTGACTTTGAAGATACTTCGATGTGCCTCTGGAATTCTTAGCAAAAAGAAAGGCATATTTAATTGTAGGAAAAAAGGGAAATGGATTGGTCTTGTTTTAAAAGTGCCAGATTGTTCCCTGTAATAAAAGGAATCTCTAAGCCTGCACTTATATTTAGAACACATTAACATGTGCTTTTCTGTGTGTATGAAAATAAACAGCTCATAATCAAGTTTTCTTCTCAAATTACTGATTTAAATTAAAAAAAAAAGAAGTCTATAAGTTATATAATTATTTGAATCATTATCATCTAGAAATCAAAACAGTGCTTAATGTCTGATGTGTGGCTAATTGCTAAAGGAAGACATGGCTATTTATACTTACTAAACACTAATAAAGCATTTATCTTCAGAGCCTTAATTGAGCATAGTGGACCTTCTGTTCCCCCAGTTCAGACTCTCTTGGGCAGAGAAGCATCCCCCAAGGGCATAACACAGGGAGGTGGCCGGTATCAGTGTACTGCTAGGGGACCAAATGGTGCTTTAATGACAGACCTGCAAACGAGCTGGCTTTACCTTGGTTATTAACTCCATTATTGTTGAGCCCTCTACTCCTCTCTCTTGTGGCATCCAAAACCTTTCTGTAGAATCATTAGAAACACCAGGACTTTTCTGCCTGGTTTTTGTTTAAAGGACTTCTTTCTTCTTCTTCTTTTTTTTTTTTTCCTCCCAGTTTCCACCATCATCCACGTATACTGTTCAAGCAGAATAGGTAAATAATTTGTATCCCTGCTCCCATCTCCAGACCATCCTGAACTCTGTCTAGACTTTAACACAATCTGTTTGCTGCACTGATTATTCTACTTGGATACATTCCCTATCTTAAAATACATAGATTATGCTGAATTAAGTCCAACTTCATCTAGAAACCAACTGATTATTTTCTTCTTTTTCCTCATTATCAGAGAGATTCTAAATGACAGTAATAAACAGAAATAGCATCACCAAAGAGGAAGGGAATGGTAAGGATCATCATTTCACGCTGAATCATTTACTTGTTAAACAATAAGCCCTGAAATTAACTTTCCCTCCTGACGCACATGCATGCACATATGCATGCAAATAAAATGATTAGAGACTTCATCGCTGGCAAAAATAACGGCCATGTATGGTTCAGCTAATCTTAAAGCCACCCTGGCATTACCGTCCTGCCTTGTTCCTATTTATATTATTTAATATCCAACTTAATCTCATCGCCAGCTGGTTTAAATTCCTCAAACCTACAAGCTTTTGTGTCTGCCTAGGTCAGCGCAGCACTAGCCCTATTCTCCTTATTTACTGCTGCACAGCAATGTATGGCTATTGCAAAATCAAAATATTTCCTGACAGCTCTGCAGGGAAATCTAAAGTTAATAATTTACATTCATGGTACTGTTAATACTTTCTGCCGGGCTGAAGACCAGTTGTTAATAACTTGGCGGATTTCCAGGTTCTTGGCTAAAATTAGCTTTGGTTTCACTTTTTGTTTTGTTTACAAATATTAACTCAGATCCACAAATTCCCAAGCCAGATGGACTCCTCGGTCCCCTTCTGAAGGCATTTCTCCAAGTCCTTGGTTCCAAAGGGCATTTCTCCAGCTCCTCAAAACTGAACTGCAGGGATGTTTTGCTCAACGGCACATTCACCTTGGGAAATGCTTCAGGGCACATGTTGTGTCCTGCTTTCCTTCATACTTCACGCCTGACACACTTTGAGTGCAAAGCACATCATTCCTCTCCATTCTCCTCCAGAGCAGAGAATATGAAAATGAATAGTTTCTTAATAAACTGGCCATAATCGTATTTTTTTTTTAAAGTAGGAGAAGCTGCTAGCCAGGTGTTGAGATGACACGTGACTGGTGTCCATGATGGGTTTGGGAGCCCAGTGTTTGAAGCTGGCTGGCTGTAATGGGAGGAAAACAAACAATGAGCAGCATTGTGCAGTGAAACAAGAAAGAGAGAGAATTTGAGATGTTAGAGCAATGAACTGCAAATGAGATTCAATGCCGGTAAATATATAATATATCAACGAGCCAAGAACAATAAAAAGAGGGACTCTCTCCGTAAATGGTAAATTCCCGCTGCGTACTGATCAAATGAGATTTGTGAACCTTTGCAGGGGAATCCCCTTGGCCGTTACCTCGATGAATGGGTGCCAGGTAATGGCACGGGTTGGATATCTCTTGCTGAGAAGGACAGGTGCTTGTTCTTAGGCTTCTGAGAAACGCAACGGTTCCACCCTGGCTGGTGTGGAAGGTACCAAGTGAGGTGGCCTGGGACTGTGCCGGTCCCTCCACGCACCGTGATTCCCTCCGTGGCCACCAGCTGGAGATATAGACGCGTAAGAAATGCAGAAGTACGAGCTTCGTTACTAAGGATATTATTTTGTTGGAAAGCAGAGCACCATAAAGATATCACATTACCTTTAATATGGATTTTAATAAAAAGATCTGGGATATTAAATAGGAAGCAAGCAAAAGATTACAATGAAAACACTGAATAGCAGACTTTACGGTGGCACAAATTAAAGCGTTCCTGTGATATAAGGCTCATATTGAAACAACCGCTGCATGTGATCTTGAAAGAGGTGAAGACTTCGAGATACCATTGTAAAGGTTTATCAGCAGTTCCTTTATTAACATCCCTATCCTTGAAGAAACCTGCACGGTATCTTTTGATGACTTTCTAATTTTGATCCTATTTTACTGAAGAAATGTGAATTTTGCTACTAACGTCAGTTGGAATAGGATAAATTTTTTATCATTATTACACTGATAACACTTGGAAGGCTGTTTTCTAGAGTTCTCAAGCTTTTACTCACAGATATGAAGTAGATATTAAACTTTTCATCTGTGAAGAATAATGTATGCTCTTCAGTCTCAGTATCTGCGTACCACCTAGACATTTAGCTTTAGTGTTTGTGAACATGCTAAAAGAAATGTGATAATTAGCTTACAGGTTCTGTTGTCAGGTTTGGTAAATTTAACACTTTCAGATCTCTTCAGAAAATGTATTTCATAATGTATTGAATTGAAAATTGATCCACACTTTTATCAGACCTTTTCTATCTCAATTTTTGCTCACTAAATACTGCAGACTTTATTGAGTGTTAAGTGGAGAATCTTCCAGTTGCTGGAAATTATCTATGTTCAGAAGGGACAATGGCTGGAGCATACGTAGGACAGTCCAAGCTCCCAGATCCCCTTTCATTGAAAACCTTCTGTGAAAGGTTAGGAAATACCTGGATTTTGACTCCTTTTGGAGTTAGGCTGTGACTGGGTTACATAGCTGGGCCAAGGACTCAACATATCCCCAGGTCCAGTAATATACGTAATAAATTTTGCTTTTTTGGTCTTCATTCAGGCCACATACTATACAAAGGAAGACTTAAACTGCAAACAAAAAGAGAAGTGACATGGAAAATTGTATATGAGGCTACTTCCTTCAGCATGCCTCCAGGATCTGTGTATCTGCAAATGCAAAGAGATGACAGGTCAACAGCACATAATGTTTTGGCGAACCACTGTACATATTGCCTACAGAAACTTCTAAGCTTGAATTAGTTTTGCTTCCCTCAGTTGCTGGAAACATGGCAGTCATTGCTAAATGCTACTACCACGGCTGCAAATCTTTCTTTAAGGTTATCCATTTTGCCCCAGGAAGCTTTTGTGGCTGACATTTTTCTTTCTATCAAACATAAGATAAATAATTACTCTCCTTTGCCTCGCTCTACTTCTGCCTCCCTTCTGTTTAGTTTATGAAAAGAGTTGCAGGCTAGAAATCCACTGTCAAAGGCACGTATGCCTACCCCAGCTACAAATTAAATGTAGAAAACACATTTTCCTGAAATCAGAAGTGATAATTTCTGCTAGGAACAGAGAACAGAGCACTGAGACACACAGAGCTGAAACTGAAGCACAACTGTAGTAGGGTATGAGACCTTCTGTTTCTTGATACCACATTTCAGGATCTTAAAGATGAGAAACTTACTGTAAATGGGTGCTGATCCTGGCGGCTGCCTCCAGGAATATCAGTAATGAATACTAATGTTCATGACATATTTCTAAACTACTTAAACTGATGCAATTGCTTTTTACATTACATAGGGTAAAATGGGGTGACGAGCTAATGAAAACCAATAATTCACTGAATATTTTAAGAGACACATGCAAGGATGTGCCTCACTTAATTAAGTGACAAATATTTTAGACTAGCCTGAATTTGGACTGTCTTACATATAAATGATGTTCCAAAACACAACCCTCCATGTGACAGAGTCTACAGAATAGAAGTTACTACAAACTAAAATATTGACTTTGTAACAACATGTTGTCTTCAGTTGACTTGAGTCACGACGTGTGTATAAAGCCGGGCATAAGTGGCCATGGAAACCATGGAAAAGGTGCTATGAATAGGAACACAACTACTGGGATTTTTTTTTATAATGAATTCAGGGCCCGTGGTTCTGGTAACGGGATACGCCGTTTACTTGAATGCCATTTACCATTCTGGGCAGTGTCAAGCTGGATTGGTAGCATATTTTAGTTTTATCGTTTCCCTGAAAGGGGTTTGTCAATGAGTCTGGACAGAAGCCAATCCTTGGCACAGAGCAGCGCTGCTCTTGCAAAGCTGCAGGTGTGAAGATATACCCTGAAGCGCACAATATCAGCTGTGCAAGGGCACCCTAACATTTCCCACACAAATATCCAGAAATGTCCCAGAGGAAGAGACCAATAGCCCAGCCAGGGTTTATAATGAAAAGACTTCAGCACTCTTCAAACTAAAGCAACTTCTGCACCAGTTTTATCCCACTACACCACAATGAGATATTTCTGTCTTTATTTATCATACATATCACCGCAAAGAGCAGAAATAGCACCATAACTTTCTGTCAAAAAAATAAGACAACAGTTGAGATGATTGAATCAAATTATACCTTTGTTTGCACTATGTGTATATACACAGACTCACATATGTATATACATATAGACACACACATATATAAAAACATAACATGTCTACATCTCCTAAGTTACAAGGAAACGCTACCAGCACTGCTGGTACGTGAGCAATGTGAGTATGGGAAGCAACATTTTATATTGCCCACGAGACAGCCCTTTCGGAATGATTCCTGGCATTGCACACTGTGTATAAACTGAAAAAAAAGAATATTGAAGTACTGATAAATAAGCTCCAAACAACACGGTTCACATGAGATAACTGAACCCTTACTGTGGTTCCTAAGGCTGGTGAAGCACAAGGGCCGTGATTGTATCCCACCAGTTATATTCATTACGATTTAAGCAGTTTACTGTTGAAAGACATTTTTATGCTGGTTTGTCAACAACACAACACATTGGGGTTTATATCTTTCAGCCTTTATGTTTGGGTTGAATACAGCAAATTTTCTCGTTGCCTCTTTCCTATTGAGACCCAGTTGCTTACAGTTGTGAACGCCCACACAAATGTCTGTGCAATTGCATTAAATATTTGTAATATTCCGGTGGAAGTGTCTCGCTCACTAACACCCTCCCAGGGCACCGCAGAGGCAATGCTAGTGGGATGCTAACTGCACACAAAGCACATGGGTACGTTCTGCCGTGCGCTGATGGGAGAGGAGCATTTCCCTTTCAGCTTTCTAGTTTAAGCGCTCTAATTGTTGCTGCTTATGAAAATAAAACCACATGAAAAATCAAAATTATTTTTAAGATGCAGTAATCCTGTTGCGTCTCGCGCTTGACTGTTAGAAGATGGTGTGAATCCTCAGAAGGACCCTTCATGGTGGGAAGAGGACTAAGCTCACCTGATGCAGGGTTGGTGGATCCTGTTTGTTTGGCAGCTTGCTCAACCCAAGCCTTTTGCCTTGTCCCTAAATGTCACAGAGTGCCATTATTATTTACTAAGCCAGTTATGGCCTTCAGATCTGCTTATTTCAATACTGGTGAGTCCATTTGAGAAGCTGAGTGAGGCCTCACCATAGCTCACCACAGAGACCAAAGTAGACTCCAACCCATTACTCCTCGTATACCAGTAAGGTGCCTTAATGTGGCGAGAAACAAATGCAACTTCGGCGTCAAACCGTACACGACTCCCAATGTCACCTGAAACGCAATGAGCTGTTAGGATTTAAGGAAATGTTTTGAAAACACAAGATTTAAACCCTCCCCAAAGGCTCTTTGTACTGAATTTGAATTGCAAATAAGCTACAATATTTTCTGTTTCCCTAGGAAAAGTAAGCAATAGCAGTCAGGAGTGAAAAACAAATGAAAATCCAAGTCCTTTTCTGAAAAAGGAAAAATGGGAGTGATTAGTATTGGAAACCTTAGTTAAATAACACAAGATACTTTCCTCTTTGGAAATATGATTCAATAATTTTAAATAAGCAGTAAGTACTACAACAGCATAGGTAAATCTTGCAGGATACTATAAAACCAGTCACTTCTGCTTCTGCTCTGGTAGTTACAAGTATTTGCTATTCAGTCTGTTACGGATATCTGGAAAATAGTTTGAGTGCAGAAAGCGCCTCAGGGATAAAAAGTTTGAAAAGAAAAATGTAGCTGTATATCATTGGCATTCATGAGAAAATTCACATTAGATGCCTTCAAATCAGGTGCTCAGGAGACAATATAGAGATCAGGAGCAACGGTGTGCCAAGAATGCAAGCCTAGCTGGGACAGACTCAGCTTATTTCCTGGCAGATGAAGAATACAGAAGTATGTAAGGCCAAATTCAGAAGATAATATAGATGTGTGGAAGCTGGTGGGAGGGAAAGCTGAGGTTGCAGAATAAAAAGGCTATGCATGTACCCCGTGGATTATAGCCTGTAATCTTCGCATTCTCATTCCTCTCCTCCTATATGCATTCAACAGATCTCTTTCTATAGGCAGTTACACCAGTATACCAGTCCTGGAGTGAAGCTCCTCTGCCAGCACCACTGTGGAATTTACCCCCAAATCCCTGTTGTTAAACACTGGGTTTTTTTCACTAGGTCAAGAAGTTACTGTTTCTGCAAACACAGCTACATTTTGCCATGGGTAAAAATGTCAATTTGCTTGAATTTAGCTAAGAGCAAAATCTCATCATTCCCACTGCCTGACAACTTTTACCTCAGAAAGATGTCAGTTTGCCACCTGAACCGGATCTTTCTTGCTTTTACAAAACTAACAGACAATTATGGCAGAAATGTGAAATGTTGCCTATTTTCCTGAAAACTCACATGGCACCAGAAGTGCATTTTCTCCTTTGTCACAGACTTGATCTTGTAAGTGTTTTGTTCCTCAAAAAATAAGCAATGAAGAAAGTATAGGTCTCGAAACCTGAAGTCTCAGCTCAACCTAGGAAATAACGGATAAAATATTGGTGCTTTTGTTAATGCACTAAATATATGTCAGACCATTTTAATTAAATAAATCTATAACTTATCTCCTTCTAAATTCCATTGCCGAGAGAAAACAGCAATAAACCAGCAAGCTTCAGACATGTGATAAAAAAAACGTTTCCCTCTATGTACTAAGTGCAACGCCACTATCAATGCATCTGCTCATATCCCATACTTCGACCAAAATTTTCGATATTCCATATATCCAGAAATAAATCTTCCCATTTGCAATGGGAAGCGGATGCTGCACAACCCATTCAGGCAGCAGCACGGTGCTGTGCCACGGGCAGAGCCTTAACTGACCAGTGTATCTCCCCAAGACTCATTTCAGCCACTTTTTTTCCACCTCAGTATTTCTCTGTTCTTTTTATACATACACCTGTACATCCCACACCTCACATTTAGATGTCTCAGGAATATCTTTCCTTCCCCCACAGACAAGAAGAAAAAGTGACAGCTAAAAAACATCTGAGGATTGAGTCCTTTCCCATGGACTTGTTTTCTTTAATGGGAAAACAACAAAAAATGGTGCTGACGACTTCTGTAACAAACATATTTGTATAAATTACATGCTGTTGACAAATGGGCAGGCAATCGGTATTTTTAGGGGAAAATGTAATGTTTCCCCCATGATCATATTTAACATCCTTTGTTTTCCATCTATCTATCTAGAACGACTGTTCAAACTGTGGCATAACAATTAGAATAAGTGATAGCGTTACATCCAGAAAACAAAGAGTATGATGGCACGATTTATCTTGTTACATTTCGTGATTTAATGCCAGTCTGGGATTTCTAGTCTGAACCAGATTTTTCTCATGCTATAAATATTTCAGTTTTTTTCATTTATTCTTGATTTAGTTTGACAGTAAATAATCCCATGGAAGCTGCTGTTGAAAAGATGTTGTAAAAATTATTAAGTGCCTGCTTGCCAGTTAGGTCCTTGTGTTTGTCAGAGTGAAATAAGTAAAACAGTTGGGTTACTTAAAGGAAATATGTATGTGAGTATATATATATTTGCAATAATGCCCCATAATTTGCAATCTTAGAAGCAGGAGAATTACAGTTCTGCGGGTTGATCAATACAAACAGTTTGGGGTGTATATTCTGGGTATTGGCAGCAGAAGGTACTTGCTTCTTGGTTTCAAAAGACTCACGTATAACTCAACAAGAGGAGAACAGAAATCAGGGAGTCTTTCAGGGGGACCTATCCTTGTAAGAAAGGGCAAGTATCTTGGAAAAGGATGGGTCTGGTCAGTTAATTGGCTTTTATTGGTGATTTTTTTTGTTGTTTAGAATATTCCCCTTGGAAAGGACATGAGTAACATAGGGGGGTGGCCTTTTTTTTTTTTTGAGCCACAATTGCCTTTGGTAATTCTTACAACTTTAAAAGGGATTTCAAGTGATCTGTGCAAAATAACTCATCTGCTGAATGTGTAATGACCAGAACCAGGACACGTTTGAGAGATCTTGAGGAAAGGGAGTTGGGTGGGACCAGGGCAGGCAGCACTGGGAAATGCTTTCTGTCCATGCCAAGAAAAATAATGAGAGAAATAAGTCCAGCACAGGACGTGAATGTGAACAGAAACACCAAGGAAACACAGCTGGTGGGAATGTGCAAAATTCATTGCAATAAGGCAATGAATTCAGCAAAAGAGGATAAACCGTAGATAAATACTGGTTGTTACCTACTGATACCAGCAGAGAACATTGGCACCCTGCAAGCTCCTTTCTCAGTTGCTGGGCAGTTCAAGCATCCTCACCCACTGGTGTTGCTGGAAACATCGGTCGTGGTCATTCGGTTGTGGTTGGTCAGGGAATCTTCCCGCAGGCAACAGACCGCTCCCGCTAAACTAGAATGAGAAAAAAAGGTAAAACTGGGACAAGGGAAAACAGGGAGTCAAAGTCACAATAGCAATACAGGAGGAATTAACATGAAATCTTAGTAAATACTTAAAATTACCTTTTGATTTGAAATGATATGTTCTGTTTAGGAAGGAGAAGGGGAAAAAGGTAAGGTTGGTTTTTTTTTGTGTCTTAAATATCAGAGATGCGTACATCGGCTTCAAGACAAATATTGACAAACAAAAGAAAGGGTGTGAAATAAATATGATGCAATTCAGTAAGGAAAAGTACAAAGGGTCACCCTCAGGTAGAAATAATCAATGCATACCTGCAGTATAAGCTGGCAGTTTAAAGAAGGGGTTTAGCATGGAACCTGAACTGAATGCAAGTATGAAAAAAAAAAAAAAAGAAAAGCACCATCCTCATTTGGGAATGTGTAAACAACAAACGGCTGCTCGTCATCGCTCTGCCTCAGCTGGGGACTGTGCCCAGCTGTGGGCAGTGTGCTTGCTGGAAAATGTCAGCTGTGCTGAAATAGTACAGAAAAGAGAAAAATGAGAAAAGATGATAAAACAATGACTCGGGAAAAACGAAATAGGAATGCTCTCATATAAAACATCATAATATTCTTCAAACGTGCAAAAATGTCCATGTCTGTTGACAGTAGACAAATAAAGGCATTTATAGCCAATGTTAGGAATAACTCTCAAACCAAAAACGTCAAGGTTTTCTGAGGAAGTTATGGAAGGACCTATATCACCATAGTCTTTGATGCTTGATAGGCAAATATTTATTGAGGATATTTTAGACAAAGTTACTGTTGCTTGGGGCAGGACTTATATATAAAGGTTCCATCCAGCTGCTTCTTCTCACTTTCTACTTTAATACAATTATCCAAACTTCAATTTTCTTTTATTAAACAGCTCAAGCCATTTATACTTTTGAATGACACAGAAGTGCTTCAGCAGACCCCAGATGTGTGTGAAGTAGGGTCTTCCAAAAGGTTAATAGAAACTCCGCTTTTCCCATCCTTTCTTTCCCACACCTAGAAGCTTGTCAAGGTTTGATCATTCGCTGCCTGAAATGGCAACCAGCAACAGTGCTCCAGGTTCATATGTCTCCCCTAAGACCACCTACAATTTTTAGGTGAAGTTTATAAAAACTTATGAACAGAATTAGGTCCCTTATAGAAGTGGGATGACTTCCAAAAAAGGTGAATTTCTTAATTTTCTAAAAAACATCTCTCTTATATGTCAAATTCATTCAGCAATGAATTTCAGGGCAACCCTGTACGATATCTTTTCACACTGGTATGAAAAATGAAATAAGTGAGAAGAGAATATGGATCCATAAATGTGGATCATAAATGTAATTTCTCAGTGGAAAATTTTCGGCACTTAAAAGGTTTAGAATTATTTTATGATTTGTAAACCCTTTTTATTAAGTGATTTCTGGTTTCAGCTGTTTTATGAACTGATTCCCAACAGTAAATTAGTAGTTTGCCCTCTGGGAGTATAGGCCAAACAGATACCTTTTTTCCTGGTTTAATTCATCATGTGTTGACTGAAACGTCAAAGGAAATGAAAGCAAATTGTTATGTAAATCATTATGGGTGAAAGTTTCATTTCTGAAGAATAAAAACTTTAACACAAAAAGGTTTGGGGTTTGGTTTGTTTTTTTTTACATAGTATGCGTATGACATTGTGTTGCCCTCTCCTCCCATACGGGATCTACCAGTTTGCACCACTAACTGCTGATGATACAATGCAGTCACCAAGGGATCCTTCCTGGGATCAAAAGCCAGACTCCTATAGGATAAGAAACATCATGAAGCGTGATGAACATTTAGGACTCAAGAAGAGTACATTTTTGCAAACACCCTTTCTTCTAACCCAGCAATGTTCGGTGAATGGACCACAAGCAGATTCTATTTTCTTACTCGAAGAAACTCGCTGCCATGCAAGTGATCTCTGTGCCACGTGGGGCGGGTGGATGGGTCTCAGCCATTACCTATGCTTTTTGTTCATCTTGTTTCCAGCTTTGTGTCATTTGGGAATTATTTTTATGCTGGGATGACTCTATCTAGACTATTTATTGCATTTTTAGTCTTTGAGTCTTCAAATGATGCAGTACAACATGATTTTACACAGGGAAAATTGGGGTATTTATTTTGAATCTGTACTTTAATTACCCAATATCTCTTCCTGTTTTTACAGAAAATCAAGGTAGTCACAAGAAGACACACTTTACTTTCCACTGATTGGATGGGAGGAATTTTCGACCTTGGAAAGTGGAGATGGTGTTGCTATGGAAACTAATAATTCTACTGCCATTCATAAGCTGCAGTACAGGTAAAATGTTCCACTATTAGTGTTTGTGATTGATAAATCTGTATTAGTATCACAATTCTTCCAGAAAGGAGAAGCAGTTACCAAAACTAACGGTATTAATTCCCATGAACAAGTGACTAAGGAGCTTTTCATTAGGACATGCTTTAATTTTAAGCAACACAAGGTGCTGCCTTTGAACCAGGAAAACACATCTCAAGATCATAAGAGAGCTGCACTCTAGGTAATAGCTTTTAAAAATATCCTAAACTGTAACACCGAGGAAAAAAAAAAAGTACAACTGTTACTTGCCTAAATACACACACATAACTGACTCCCAAGCCAGCAAATGGAGCTGGATTGAAGACCAGAACAGTTTAGTGAGGTGTACAGGAGTGTTGCATGGGTGGTTTAGTTTCCACACTTAATATCACTCCCTTCCAATGCCTCCATACTGGTAAAGTGTCTTTAAATCACATTTAACTTGAAGACAAATAAAAGCATCCATTTATGAAGTCCAAAATAGGTAAGAACCATAAGGACTATCAAAACAGAAATACCAGCAATGAAAGCACATCTTGCTTAACAGCCAAAACAAATGCAAAATATTCCTTCTTTGCCTCCAGTTGGCATGATGATAGACCCTCACGCAACCCACCCTGCCGCTGAACGAAGAGCTGGGCATCCTGTCAGTCCTTGGGCTATATTCAGAAGAAAAAGTGTAGTTGGAAAAATCAGGACTGCTTGGATATCCCTTGTGCTTAATTAAAACATCAACAGGTTGCTAACACACTGTTAGGTAAAATGTTCTGTTCTGCCTGGCTGGGCTTTGCTCACAGTGACGGTTTGGTATTGAGTTCATTCCTTTTTTGAACCTTTCTTCTAATTCAAAGCATATAACTTGACAATCCTGCTTCACAAAACCATATAAACGGGATTAACTCATGTGACTTATTACAGACTCATCTACAAGCAGACACAAAATGGTAACTGAACTCTTTGAGGTTATAATGAATTTGGGAATGAACTGACCCTTCACACTTGCCTGTGATAGAAACCATGACAACTGACTTTTGTCTACAATTAATGCATTGAACTCTAAATAGCTGGTATGTTACTCATGTACTTAGGAGGAAATTGTATTAAAGTAACCTCAAATGATACTTAAATTAATTATGTAGTGCATGAGTCAGCAGCTGTTTGAAATGAAGAAACAGAAGCAGAGTGACGACTTCAGTAGTACTTTAAAATATGATTTAAATTAAACTAGATAATTTTTTATCTAATAGATTTGAGGTTAAAATGCAAATCTCAGGATCAGACTTTCTGCTACATCAATACTAAGTACCAGTTTCAGAAACAAACAGACAACACGTTAAGGACTTTGTATTTAAATATTTGTAGAGATTTCAAGCAAGCAGTCACTCGTTCAGACCCAGATATGCTGCACTAAACACAACAACAACAACCTGTTTAGGAACCCAATCTTCCCTTTAATTGCCTTTAATTGCCACCAGTCTGGGTGCCCACTGCACCGCTGCAGCATCTTCCAGCCCCCTTGGGTACTTCTCACAGATTGTTTCCTCCCAGTCTAAGCAAAGGACTTGTACCAGTCTTTCAGAGTACACGATTCCCCTATAATTTCTTGCTTGCTTTTAGCGGTTGTGAAATTGATGGTGATCCTGGAATATGAATGACTGGAGGAGCAGCACAGCTGGGTGATGGACAAGATACTTTTAGACCTATGTTTTGTATTTCCAAATATAACCTTTTCCTTCACTTCTTTCCACAAAGCTTCAATTTTTCAAACTTTATGTCATTTTCATCTTTCTTGCCAGAGGATCATCTTTTAATGAGACCAGTATCCTGGGCCAACTGAATTAAAAGATAGTAGGAGCTCACTTTCACATTAACATGTTCAGTTTTTTGAAGACTTAACAATAGATAAAAATTTAAATGTCCCGTATTCCCAGGCACCAAGTGCAGATCACAATGGCACCTTTGTCCTGATCCTTCCATCAATTACAGGAACAGCAAAAGCTCCCCCTGACTTCACTGAGATGAGTTAATTTATCCCTGGGTATAAATTAACTCCGTTGATTTCAGTGACACTACGCTGATTTTCACTACATGGCATTCTGAAATATGCTTGATGGCAATACTGAAACCTGCAGTTATGGGGAAAACTTCTTTGATTTATTATATGGATGGTTCACATCAATTTAGGAGTAATAGAACTGAGTGGGAAAATTAGGAACTAGTCACGACGCTGAGCAGAGCAGTCTTGCGGGCTGGGGATGGAAAGGTAATTCAGGTTGTGAGATGACATTGGTCAATCATTTCTACTTTCTACCTCAGTTCTACCAGACACGTAGAATGAAAATGATATTGACCTATAAATGAATTTTAAATCCAAGGATTAAATGTGCTGTACAGCAGAGCTAGATATTATTACCCCCCCCCCAAATGGCAAGTCAATTACTCAAAAATCAAAGTACCCTCTATATTCTCTCTACATGGAAAGATCGTGGTAACAGTAACGTTCCCTACAACTCTTATTTTCCAGCAGAGCTTTTTTATGTGACTCAACAAGGGTCTTTGAGGTTTTCTTGCAAGTGCCTTAGGGGATAAAATAAAATAAAGTAATGTATGCATGCACAGTGACACAGTGAGGGAACAGATTAGACTTTTTTTTCATAACCCATTGCTATTTAAATGAGATAATGTGATCCAAGCAGAGCACCAGAGGCAAGAACTGTGATGAAGATAAACTCAGAGATCATTACTTTAAATTCCCTGTACTTCTTATAAGGATGCATGACAACCACCTCCTTACGCTATTGTTGAAATTTAAACATTGCTTGATATTAATACGTTAAGAAAGAGCACTCATTTTCTGGATTAAATATCTAAATAGTATTTTGAGAAGCTGATATGAACAGTAACGTGTCCAAAATGCTCAAGAAATAAAATATTTTTTTTTCTTCACGTGAAAACTGTGTCAAGTTTTCCTCCTATGGCTGCTCCTAGCTCATGGAGTTTCCATATAGGGGTGGCCTTTGCTCTGCTGATGGTCTTGATTCCACCGTGAAAGCAAACAGGTTTTCCAGGGTTAAAGATGAAGAAGAAGGAAGATATCAGTAAAAGCTATCAGGGTCTTAAAATTAGCTACAGACAATATAAATATTAAAAGCCAAACCAGCCAATCTGAACCTTCACTTTGGAAATGAGGCAGTACCTGTATTTTTTTTACCTGTATTTTAATTTGGCTTATTGGCTTAAATTCAATTGAAGATGCAACCACAAACTCCTGGGCTGTATTTTGGCCCATCATTTTGAAACGGCTAAATTAGAGGGAGAAATTTCATGATGTAAATCATCCTGATACTCCTTTGGGTCACAGCACGATGAATATTGAATACATCACATCCCACACTCTGCCTGCAGTCTCTTGCAGATTTACTGTTAGCGTAACAGCACCTTTAGGAACAGAGCAGCAGACCACATATTTTAAGACAAGTGACATCTTTGCTATTTCTAACAGCGAACTGTGGAGATGAACTAGTCCAGCCTGCAAATGTTACGGCTTCTCTGAACAACCAGAGGCATTCGGAGATCCACTGATGAGTCAGAGAATGATAATAATTACGTCTCCCTTGGACAACATGGAAGTTTTTGTGACTTTGGGAAACAGTGACCCTGAAAGCTGTATTTCTGTAAACGATTTCCAAGCATCTGGCAGGAGAGGATGACTGGTAATGCAATGACCTTCTCAGGAGAGTGAAGAGTGGCATTTAAAGAAAAATCATTGTTTCTGTTTTATGGGGTGCCATATGATTCAACTCATTTCCCAACATCAGCGAACAACAAACACCCCCTGGTACAGCAAACCCAGCAAAAGAAAGTGCCTAATGCCCTGAAGATGCAGTGCTGGGGCAGGCAAAAGAGTGGCGGTGAGCCACAGAGCCGGGCAGCCCTTCCCCTGCCATTTCAAAGACAGCAACTTCTTTGGCTATTGGCAAGATGCAGGAAGAGATGTATGTAGAGAGGATGGGCTATGAAATTATGTAGTTATTCCTATTTGATGTTAACAGGCTTTACCGGATTTCTGTTCTTAGAAAGACTTCATAACAATTTTGCTAATTCTGCTACACTCAATTCAAAGAGGGAGAGACTCACACCAGTTGGTGGCTTCAGCTGCTACGATAATGAAGCACATGTAGAAAGAAATGACAATGCAGCAATGATAATAACTTCAATAAAGAAGTGGCAACCTCCATCAGTAGCAATTAGCCAGTGTGGCAGGGAGAAGGGCGTTGGTATTGTTGTGCCTCCACAGATTGCGACGGCAGTCTTACCCCTTGCTTTGAAAAGGGAAGAATGAGGGCAAGGCTCAGCATTTCTGAAGCCTCGCCTATTCTATTTCGTGAATGTAAGGGTTTTTGCAGTTTTTCACTAAACAGACATAAACCCACCCTGAAGCAGTCATCATTCTGAGCAGGCAACAGTCTATCACAGTGATGTTCCCAAGTATTGCCACAGCACATCAAACGGACCTGCTGGATAGAGGGAATGACAATCATCTAATATTGTATAACATGGGCTAGACTCACATTATAGAAGAGCCTGCCTTATTACACTTCATTCCAAAGAAAAATGTCTTTTTCTGAATTCCCTTCAGAGCACAGACATATGGTGAAAAAGAGGTTAGAACTCAGATGCTTCTTTGCAGGTGCACTTTCAAATTTTAGGTTGCATTGATTTAGCTGTCAGAAAGATGTTATTTACAGTTCCTGAAGTTAAGTGGAGCACGCTAGAATTCATGGAAGTCATTACTAGAGTTTTATGTTTTCTATATGGCTCTAGCATATAAGTCTCTTCCAGAGTCTGAAAGGCCTAACTGATTTTTATAGTGGTTTAAATGATTACTACTTCCTAATCTCTTCAACTAGTTACTTTCCATTTAAAAAAAAAAAAAAAATGTTGGTTGTTTCTATACTGTGAATTTTACATGGTTTCTTTTTGTTTCATATCAAGTCATTTCATCCCTCTGTATAAAAGGCTTATTAACTTCATAAAATCACATCCTGGTACTTTAGAAGTAATTCAATTTTTTTTTTTCATTTTTTGTTTGCAACAGCTTCAAAGAAAATTCAATTGCACTTTGTTATCACTGACAAGAAGCTGAAATTAGCAGGTGATTAAGCACTTAAAATATTTGACCATTTTCTATTGCCAGCAGTAGAAAATTTAAGTATAAAACATTAAACTTAAGATGGCACAATGTCATATCACTGAAATAGTTTACTGAAGAACACTGCTTTTAAGTAAAATGTAATTTAATATAATTCTTTCATTTAACATAAATCTTCGGTGATGAGTTTTCTTCCCATACTCCAGATCAGTTACATATGAGCACTAAATAAGAAGAAACTGTCCATCTGCTGTAGCCTCCCCCATGGCACAGGGCTTTTCCCTGACCCTGGCGTCACTCATTGATTTTGTTCCCACCTAGAGACTCTCAGAAAGAAGCCTACATCCCATATTGCTCACTTCTGTAACAAGCTAACCTTTACACTAACTTTTAAGACGTTGTTTTGCAGAGGTCACTATTAGAGAAGGGTACTTTATAAATGTTAAACTAAAACCAAAGGGTTGGATTTTGGGATCCCGTTTCAGAGTTGAGGCTCCTGCATCTTGGTCTGGCGTATTGTTATGGTAATCAGATAGTTACCAGTGTGGATTCCCCCAAATCCATTCTCTTTTTATCATCACAACCAATGCCTCAAAGCCCTGGCATGTGAAACCTGAGCTTTTATCATGGTGAGGATGATGGACACGTCCTACGTGAAATGGAGAGAAACACAGCTGCGGTCTGTAACTTTCCAGTAGCAGAAAAGTGATGTAAGTGGATAGTAAGAATGAGAAGGATTTAATCTGTTTTCAGGAAACAGACCTTGGAAATGCAAAAAGCTATTAAATCTGCTTTACTTAGAAATGAAAACCCTTTCCATGCAGTCAAATTTCCACGCAGTTTAATATTCCCAGACAGCAGACCTCCACACTCTGACACATGTGAAGACCTTGCCCACTAATTTTTAAGAGCTGAAACAATATCTGCTACTTCCACATAATCACAGACTGATCATCCCTTCCATTGTTTGCAGAAGCTCGAAAATAAAATGTCTCTAGTTATTGATTTGCTACTTCTTTTTCATTTAGCGACTATTGATCGCAGTTTATGTGTGTGTGTTTCTTGTTGAGCAGAAATTAACATTGAAAACTTCTTGGAATTCACTGCATTCATACCTACTTGACATTCCTGGGGAAAGCTCGCTACCACCATCACTGTAACTCGCATTTCAAAAATCTCTGTTGTTTTCTCCTCCAATCTCCTGGCATCAAAAAAAGATTTATATACAAAATCTTTTTATTATTATTATTGTCATTGGCACTTGCCTAGGACAGAAAATGTGGTTGTCACAGAGTTTGAGCTCACAGAGTCATTTCAAACCACACAATATTATTTAGGCTGTGGTTATCATGCCTACGTTACAAAAATAAACCTCTTAGGGATGCGAGGCATTTTTTCATGACTATCTGGAAGAGAAACTCTTGTGATTACCACTAAAATTGCTTGCTGGTGTGCATATTGGAAGCCGGCTCTGAGACACATGCTGATCTGTAATTTGAGAAAAATATGGATGGATTAGTCTAGTGGGGCCATGTGTAGGGGCTGGATGAATGAAAATATCTGAGATAGATAGAGATGAACCATTGTTCGACTGGAGCTATTACATCCGTACCATCTGTAAAACGGCCCTCTCATTGGTCTTACTGCATTCAGATCCTATAGTTTTCCTAGGTTTGTTTCTATCAGCCCCAAACACAATCAAAATTACAGGCCAAGTACACATTTTCCATGAGACTAGATTATAGTTCTGAATAATAATGCAAATAGATTCTTTTTATTTACCTCATTTTTCATCCTCCAGAATTCCCCTTTTGTATACTAGTTCATTAAATATTAAGGTTAGACTCTAAAAAAGAAAAATCAAAATTAGAAGCAATGTTTAATTCTCATGGAATTAAACAGTTTCAGGAAGCGGAGAGAAAACTCACACCTAACATTTCAGGATTTATGTTGTAATTGTACTAGTCGATGGCATCGTTATCACAATTAGCATCCAGAGATAAGGCTCTCTACAGCTTCCTCTGCAGGAGTTAAGAGGGGAGAAATGAGAGCACACCTTTTGAACGTGGAGGTGGACTTCAGGCACAAGGAGACCTGCAGCCCCCACTGCCCTGGGTCTCTCTGCATCCCTCTGTCTGTGCAAGGTCCATGGGAAGTGACAACTCCCTTCCTAGCAGGGCAGCCTAGGGAGGAAGCTGCCTAAAGTCCTACCAGCTCTGCAGCAAGAGGTTCATTTATAAATTTTAATCCTAATCTCTACACTTTTTACATGTTTGATTTTTAGACCCTTTTAGAATTTTGGCAGTAGGATTTTTTTTTCCCCTCCTCTGCAGCATAATACCATAGTATTTTGTCCTTTGTTCAATATTAATATACGCTTTATTGTTGTATTCTAATTACAATCTCATTATTAAAGGGGCCCTATGTTTTCCTTTGACAGATATTGCATCTCATTGTTAGTGGAACTTTGTTATTCTGTGCTTATTGTTATTAATAATTTGTAGCAATTGAATTGGTATTAGAATATTACTCCGCTAAATCACTTTTGCTGCTAATTAAAGCACTATCTATGACATTGTTTAGCTCCAAACATCCTGCTTTTCAGCCTGCTATAATTACCTGTAACTCATTTATTTCTACTTCTGTAAGTCAGGACTTTTAATCAAGACTCCTGCGAGCTTTGTTGTGGTGTAAGCTGCCACTGGTAGGAATGAAAAGTTCTCATGGACAAAGGTATTTTTGTAATGACAAATGCAGCTTTCATCACAGCCCTGGAAGTCCTTAGAAACAGAATAACTGTACTTGATGGTTCCAAACAGGGCACAAAAGAAGGAGGGCTTTAAGGGAAAAGTGAAAGATTACTGAAGTAATACAACTCCTCAAGATATCAGCAAGGAAAGTCACCATAGCTTTAAGTGTCTTCTCCTTACAAAGTATTTATCTATAACATTAGGTCTATCATACCATTTCTTGGGACAGTATTTTCTCTGAATAAGCAACATAATCTCATTATTTGCCTGGGAACATTATTCACTTTTACTCCCAAACAAACAGAAGATACAAAAAGGTCACTCTTGAGTCACTAGTAAAAACTCATGTTAGTGGCTAAGGGTCTTACCCGTGTCTGTCTGGAGTAAGTACGATTCTCCTTTACTGACAGGGACATCTGACATTCTCTGTGTTGTAAACATTTTACACAGACCCAGGAAAATCAGAAACACTGCTTATTTCTGTGCAATTCATTCTGTAGTCACTTCACTGGGGTGTAAAAAGGTCACAGATGTTATATTGAAATTAAGCTGGAGCTGTTCTGCACACGCATGTACACACGCGTGTACTTCACATGTGCACATCAGTGCCACAGTGATGTAAACTTTGATTTCCGTACCTTCATCAGTTCATTTGCATTTCTGAG
The DNA here is from genome assembly GCA_009806455.1 of Tetrax tetrax. Classification (NCBI taxonomy): domain Eukaryota; kingdom Metazoa; phylum Chordata; class Aves; order Otidiformes; family Otididae; genus Tetrax; species Tetrax tetrax. The sequence continues at coordinate 224,295 of WHYT01017437.1, forward strand.
TTAAGCCAACAGTACCAAGAAAGCCACAGCTACCTGTGATGCCACAAGCATAGGCAGAGAGGGCTGAAGCCACATCTCACATGGTGGAAATACCACCCCAAGCCCCTTGTTTTGCTGCCAGTGTCTGCCCACCTTTTGAGGGTCCAAAAGCGAAGGCTGGCTCCCTCTGTCAGTATCTTCGCCTTTCTTTTATCCAGCCCATGTGGGAGATGTTCTCTTTCCCATCCCCTCCCAGCTGCATATCAGGCTCTCTGAGACGGGCAGGGGCTCAGGCATTTCAGCATCATTACAAAGTCTTGGTGCATGGCCGGTTATTTGTGTGCACTGATCTCCTGTACGGGTACATTGTTTGATGAAAAAAAAAAAAAAAAAAAAAAAAAAAAAGCAACAAAATTCAAAAAAGCAGATGCAAAGCTCATTGTCATTTGGGAGAATTGCCTCAGAAAATAGAAACATGTTATAAAATCAGAGAAGAAACTCTGGCCTTTGAAACCAGCTTCCCCTGTGCTGAATCGCCGGGTGCTCTCGGACTCCTCCCAAACCACGGTACAGCCTCCATCTCACAGACTACACCCTGAACTCACCCTGGAAAATGACACTGTAGTTTAGAGTAAAATCTATCCAAACTTTGACTCACGTGCTTAGATGGCCTCCCCACCAACACGGAAGTGATTTATGGAACACAATTTCTTCGTCCGCTAATATTGTCTCACCGCACACACTTGCGTCAAATAGTTTTTGATGATTGATTACTTTTCCGACAGCGTATAAAAACCTGTATATCTGTACAGGCAGTGTGAAAAAAATGGCAGGGGTTAATCTCTAGTAATGTCTTATGGAGCATTAATCAGATTCATATTTCAGTCATGTTGGTGTAAAGCTACTGAAATCACTGATGATATAATGCAACTTAAACCAGAATATAACATTATACCTCCAACTACTGTTCCTAATTAGATTTGTTCTGCTTTACATTGAATGGAGTAGAAGTAAAAGTGTTTTCTCCACATCTCTCTTGTAAACATTTGTGGTTTTGCAGAACACAGTTTGCTCCAGGCCACAGAAAACGTAGTCATTTATGCAACAGATATTGAATTCATATTTGCCTGACAAGTGACCTTATCAGCTATAACTTGTCATCTTCTAATTAGTCTGCCTTTTTTTTTCCCCCCACTAAATTAACCCTCAGCCTGTCCTGAAGATAAGTTGTCAGTATATAAAATTGTGTGTGGTGTGGCAATTAAAACAGGGGTGCATGTGTACCCCATTAATTTGCCTTAATGAAAGGTACATCTCCTTAATATCACACCAATCTGATCACAAATTGAAATAGTATTTATTCCCAGTGATGCCACTGGCTTGTAAGTACTGACCAGTAACAATGTCTTCTCTGGAGAGTCTAAGAACAATCACATAACACTAAAAGCGCACAGTGAGATCTAGGGACCAGAAATACCTCCGTATTTTTAAAACCCATTTCAAAGTACAGAAAGCAAACAACAATCATGGTTTTATTATTGCTCTTGGAATTTTCCTTCTACAACAAACCATAAAAAAGTACCCCTTATGGAATCTGAAGCCACTTGAACTTTATCCAGATTGCAGGTCCATTTTTGTTTCTGTATCTATTTTCAAGACTTTCCCTGACATAACGTTTACATTGATAATTTCTGGAGATGTACAGAAGTACAAGTTTAGAAGCTAGGTAAGCTTTCATATAAATAACCTGCATGGCTACAATTTTTGAACACCTCTGGGGACAGACAGCTGCAGATCTAAAGTCTTGAAGATTTGAATGTAATTCCTTCAAAAGTTAACTGCCCAGGTCCTTAATTTTTTTTTTAAATGTTGCTGCGTTTCACAGATTAAAACTGACCTGAAGGGTAAGCATCTAACATTTGTATGGAAAATAATTAAATCCCATGAACAGAATCCAGCTTGATTTGTATTTTTTTTTTTTTTTTTTGCCTTAAAATAACTTGGTTTTCAAGTTTTGGCTAAAAATCTAAGCCACGTGATTTGAAAAATCAACTGAAATTCATATACATTTTAAGGAAATCTAA
>WHYT01017437.1:242371-271826 GCA_009806455.1 Tetrax tetrax
GAAGCAGCCATTTTATTCAAGTTATTCAAAGCAAATAAGCAAAACTTCAATAACATGTACACAGAGCTTAAACATCCACCTGCAATTTAAGTCCCCTACCACGGTGATTATATCTAGCATTCTACAGGTCTGGAACTCATAACACTGCAAAAATCAAAATACTGCTTCACATTACAACATGTTTCCCGTTGAACATAAACAGAAATTACAAAGCGTGCCCTCTGGAAGCAAAAGAGGAATTGCTGTTTGCTTTACTATATTTAAGCTATTTACAAACTAGCCCTCCCATATTTTTTTTTATTCCAATATGGCTGGATTTTTGCTAATAAGTATTGCTTGAAAATAATGCAGTTAACATCCAGTAGCTGTTGCACACTGAATTGGTATGATTTTCAAATACTAAAGTATTTGGCACACCAATTATCATTTATTACGTAGTATGCAGTCAATATAAATAGAAGAGCAGAGATGTCTGTAGCAGATCTCTTCCCCTTTCCTACAGAATGTGTGTGTGTTTGCATTTGCTTGTAAGGATGCATATATACTATACATTTCTATACACATTAGATAGTACAGTGTTTCACACAGAGAAGAACAAAAAATGGAGTTGCTTACGCTTTGTTCAGTAGGGGTTGATCCAATGCCCATTGAAGTTTATGAAAGGCTTTCACTGACTTCAAAGCACTTTGACTCATACTCTCTACATAAAAAAGAAAAAGAAAAAAAAAAGATGAAGCGTGAAACTGTGTCTACTACCAGCTATGGAAACATTAGCCAAATTTAGCATTCATAAGGCTGATGCATATTCTATACTGAAATTACAGTCACACCCGGGAAACAATTAAAAAAAGTGTCCTAATAAATTCAGTTGTATTTGATCAGCACTTTTCCCACAGACTCCTCAAGTCTTTCTGCCATTGGGCAGGAAGAGGGGTTCTATGAAAGGCAGTAAAGATTTGTGTAAATTAACTTGGAGATTTAAAAAAGTTGGCTGTCCCAGATATCTCAGGCTAGCCAAGAACAGGACAGGTGGGGGAATAAGGCATTTTAGTCTAACTCCTTGAAACCACTCAGACAGGTTATCCTAACACAGAAAAAGGGAGAAAAGAGAGACAGAGCTACTCCTCCCCCTGGGTTTGCTCAGGATCTAGAGGAAGGAGGCAATGGAATAACTCCCTTCTGTCTCCAGAGTCACTGGATGGGAGCACAGCAAGATGCTTCATTAAAAGACTGAAATGGGTCTGAAATGGATCTTAAAGTCTGGAGTAAATTTTCAAAAATATCTTTTTTTTCCTGTTTTGAGTATAAGCAGAACTGTAGCTTGCCATGTAGTTTCACTCTCTCCCCCCTTTCTACAGAGTATCTCTCAATAGTTGCAATAGAGTTTTGGAGTCATCACACAACCTCAGAGCTGATCAGCATTAGCAGTGGCAAAAATTACTTCAGCTTAATTAATCGCCATCCTCCCAAGACAGTAAAGCACAGTTCTATTTTGCACAAAAAAAAAAGTCAGAGAAACAAAGTGCTGGATTGATTTAACTGGCAGGATATTAAGTGATATATCTGTTATCTTTTCCTGTGTTGTAAATTATTGAATTAAGCCTTCAGTCAGCTTGGCAACAGTGCCAAATGAATATTACAACAGTACAATGCAGCAAACAGTATCTGTCACCAAATCTAGCTCTCACTTATAACTGAAATCACAGTGAACAAAATGCTTGTGCAGTAGATTGGAAAAGGCTCATTATTATATGTTCATCTTGCCTAGGAACACAAAAACTAATGAAATTTCATTGAGAAGAGGGCACGTCAGGATTACTATACATCATAAAGACACATCCCTCTCACTTCACTGGGGATATTTGTCTCCGTAATTAGATGTCTGTTCCACAATAGTTCTGTACCTGAAGGACACGACCGAGTTCACGACACAAAACAAATCACTCCTCAAATGAAAAGGCTTCCTTTATCTTGTCCACATCTTGCAGGATAGCACATAAGTCTTCAGAAAATCCTTCCATAAAGCCAATGAAGTCATGTGCAGTTATTCATTCTAGCAGTATTAATCCCACATTTCTTTATTTTTTAATAAAATATTTTGTTACTAATGCAGTTCACACATTGGTGTATCTATAGCCCCTATACCTACTCAGGCTATTGCACCTTTACACACATCTCCACAACAAATTGTTCACAAATCTGTATTCATCTACAGCCAAAAGTGAATTAGTGAAGTTCCTTTGAGCGCTATCCCAAATGCACCAATTACGAGCAATTTTCCTTCACTTCTTGAATTTCTTGCAGCTTGAACTTCTGCATTGGAATCTTTAGGGATTTTGGTTTTGTATTGAAAAATACAAGTTTATATTGAATGCAGCTATTATTGTGTAAATCTGAAGTAAAAGTTTTATTGCTCTAGTCAGTATGATATTATGGGAAACATCACATTTTGGCATTTAGAGATCATTAATTATATTGGAGTTAGAATGTGTGTATCCCTTAGACCAAAATGCAGATGGGCAATAAATTCATTGATACACCACTATATTCACAAAAAGTTTGTTCAAAGTGTTGAAGCAACACTAGTTATCATAATAGAACTATTTAAAAAATGCTTGAAGCATCAGAGCGACAAAATCTTTTATCAGTATGTATATTTAATTGAAAAAGGCTTATAATTCAGGAATCTGGTTGGTTTTGCATAATATTTCATTAATTATTACCTGTGATATATTGCACCCTAATTTTATGTGCTAGATTCCGGCAATCCTGACAGCTGGTTATATTAGTAATGAAAATCATATTTTATACTTTCATTATTTGTTTTCACACCCAAGTACTTCAGGAAAAGGAGCAATTAGTCCATAACCTGAGTGCATTGCTTGCCACATGAGCCTCAGATCGCCCTACCAACATCACCATACAGGTTACGTTTAAATATTAGGAAAAATATTGGAATATTTGAATAATTTCTCAAAGGATAAAATTTAGGGGATACAGAATTGTTCTCACTGAAGATATTTCACATTTCTGTGCCATTTCCCCGGGATGGAGAAGCCCTAACTATTTTGGTTTTGGAAGCTGCATCTCCAAACTCAAATCCAGACCATGGTTCTCCAGGAGAGCTGCAGGCACCCTCCACACACCAGGCATGGGAAAGGGGGACAAAGCAAGGCGGGTGCTTGGGCAATGGCTCCGACCCTGCTGCTGGGAAACGGCAGGTTCACAGCTACACCTCCTTTCATCTGCTTACACTCACGGCTTTTCAGATCTGTGAGGAAGGGGGTTCGCCAGCTTACCGCGTCCCAGATAAAAGGGATGCCTTGCACGGTTGACTGTCATTTTACAGACAGCTTCACATATAAAATCTGGGCTCAAGCGCCAAGCTTCGATTCATTACTGAGAGTTCCTCTGACTTCAGTAGGGCCAGGACTTTGCCCTGCGTGCCGCCTCGATGCCTACCTTTCTCCCTACATCAGAGTTTAAGTGTCTTTCTAGTTCTGGTCTCTGATAAGAACCAATGTGGAATTTCACCACTACTCCCAATTTGACTTTTTCAATAGAAGCTGAAACTTGAAAGGAGCCCCGTGTCTCTAGAGCTCTGTGTGTCAACATCTGAAGGGAGAAAACAGATGAAAGTTGAAGGCCCTCTGGGAAAATCCTACCGGTTATAGGTTGCTTCTGCCTGCTCAAACCTATAACATCTCTTCTAATCTCCCTTTCTCTGTATATGTCTCCTGCTTCACTCTGAGAGCTTTGAGAGGGAGAGGAGGGAAGCCTGCCTCCCATTGCCCGTAGCACTGAAGTTGTTTTTCTTTTTCCAGAATGCTCTCTGTTTTTCTTTTTCCAGAATGCTGTCATGGCCCTTTTCTGCTGCTGCTTTTCCCATCTCTTTCAGTGTTAATATCCAGTTCCTTGAACTGATGTGTTACTTTACGCTTCCCTGTTAGCAAACAGCATCTCATCCATTACCTCATTTTGGCATCTGCCTTGCTCCTTAGAGTCCTTCACCTACCTGGTTTTGGCTTTTGATGAGGAAAATAACTTTGTTCTGCTTCCGACAAGATTCAGCCAAAAGCCCCAATGTGATATGCAGGGAAAGGCTTAATCCCACTTAAAAAAAAAAATCTGTGGGCCCTATAAATTCCCTGTCTTTCAATTAAAACTTACTAATGTCTTCAGCTGTAAAGAAAACCAAAGAGATTTTGTAGTCATTTGGATTTTTCTTATTTTTTTTTCTACCCACACTGTCATTTCAAGGAGGAAGTCTCTAACTCACCTGCCCCATTCTTTTTGCTAGAACTGACAGGTGTTTTACTATCAAGCTGATTTAAAAGAGGCCTCTTAATCAGGTGTCAGCTTTGGCCCATAAAGTCATATTAATGTTTTGGATCAGATATGAGGCTCCATTGAAGGCACATTAAGAAAGATTCATTAGAAACTCACTACCTCTGGAATTTACAGCCTTCCTGGAACTTAATAGCCTGGATAAATTCCTCCTTATCTGGTTTGCTTATGTGAATCATAGCAGTTTTGCCTTTAGAAGCTTTTTAGAGTACAGGTTTTATATTTGTTCTGGCCTCTTTCTTCTTACGATCTCCAGTAAGGATACACCGACAGGCACTTTAGACCCGCCTAGGCAGCAGCATGACCCCTCCATGCCTACGGCATGAGGCCAAGTGAGGAAAGAACAGCCCTACTCCATCACTTATTCGGAATTCTTCAATGCAAGACCTCTAGCTACTTACTCTACAGCACAAAGGACTCCTGATGGCTGAGTAGCTCCACAAAACATCATGGCAACAGAAATAATCACAGGAGCTGCAAGTACTGCACACACCTCAGAGCTCTCAAACCAACATTTCCGGTCCTTGAGCAAGGGATCTGCTTGAGTTTGTCTACTTGGAGCAGGTTCACACAGGCAAACCGAAAGCTTTACATGGTCTTTCTCCACAAATGGAGTGTGATGTTTTCTAGGACACTTTCAGTTTCACCAAACAATTTATCTGCCACTACTGATCAGTTTGAGGTAATAGTAATTACAAATAATAGAAAGAAAAAAAACATGTGGTAGGAAATGGATAAAAGAAAACTCTGCTGTTATGCAATATTGGTCTACTCCATTATCTATGCGTATGTTACAAAACTGGGTCTTGGCCGGCATGAATTGCTCTCAGGCTGTACAGCCTAGCATTTCTAGTTGAGCAGATACCTCCTAAGGAGTTAAACATGAAGCTAGTCAGTCAGACAACAGGAAAGAACAGGGAGCAGGATTTGGCTGGAAATGAAGTTGATTAAGTGAGGGCTCCAGGTTTGTATTTCATTTTCCTTGTCTGCATGAGACAGTGTGTAAACATTTAAATATTTATTGCGAATAACCACAATCTCTTTGACTACATTTGACATGAATATCAGAGCCCAGTATAACTAACCATTGCCCATAAAGCAAGGAGAGGAAAGCACTGTGATGTCCTCTGCTGATACATAATTACGAAAAAAATAGGTTTCCTCCTCTTCCATTGGCACTGTGTTAATTTCTATTATTGGCTGAAGACAATATCACATAATGAATAAAAGAATGTTGATTCATTTTCATATTTCCGCTTTGAATTCAGACTAGTGTAATTATGGTCTTTATGGAGATCAAACTGATTGGGTATCATAAAGAAATACATTTTAAGTTCTTTATAAAACATTTCATAACAAGAGTTTATATTTGCTCTCAAGGACCATGCTGAGGATTCACATATAAGTTTCACGTATAAAAATGATACATTTAATCAAATATTCATATTCAATAGATTTTAAAATATGAATTATTTAAATCTGAACAAAAGTAAACAGTCCTACAAAGATTCATTTGTCATATGTATCTCTGGAGAAATCACAGTGGCTGGTATTGAATTTGCAGAATGGGGGAGAAATACATGGCCGTTCTCTATATGAAACAAAAAGGATGCATCAGGAAATTAGAAGTGACCAGTCTGACCTTTTCTATAGCTAAGAGACAGACTCAGAGTGCGCCATTGGCTCTGAAAGCCCACATCATCTCTTACAAATTTGGTGTTATTCTCTCTTGTAGATCAGGCAAGAAGAAAAGGATATTAAAGAGAAAACAAAACAGTAATATGAAGCCACCTTTACAAAATTCACAGACAATATTTTTGTGATAGGGATTGCAACGTGCCTACTGTAAAAGAGCTGGTAGGGTACACGGAAATACTGCGCCCTTATTTGACACAGTGAGGGTCTGCGGTATGAAGAGCACTGAAAGGGGATACAAGAACTAAGATGTTCAAAAGTCTGCAAATGACAAATGAGTCTAAATTCCATTTAGAACTCATCAGGAGAATTTAATTCTAGATTTACCTAAATATTTGCATTTTTGCCAGCTAAACTAGGGATTTTTGTGTACACCATTTAGCTCACCACTGTTAATTTCAGGCCAACCCAGCTACATTGATTAAAAAAAAAAAGGAACAATGATCCCTAGCTCATTCTGGTGCTTTACAACAGCTTTTCACTGGCAGTTCTGGGAAGGTAATGAGAACGACCAATATGCTAAGTAAATTAACCCAGAAGGGAAGAAAATTCCTACCAATGAAAAGACAAGTCAAAGGATCAATTGTAGAAACAGTGAAAAGAGAAGTCTTAAAATTTGGCAAGGGATTAAAAACCGAAAGAGCAGCAGGAAAAGAAACAATTGTTTAACTACATCCAGCCACCATCTGCGAGCCACTCTGCCTTGCCCCACATGGTTTGCTAAACAAATTGTCTTCTCCCAAACTCCCCACAACAAGGAAAACAACCGTGATATATAGAAATAGTTCTGGTTTACTTTACAATCATTTGATTCTGAAAGTAGGAAATAAAGCAAAAATAATTTAGGATCTTAGATCAATATTGGGAGATGTTTAATTTTTCTGATCAGAAAGTTGGAACTCTAAGATAAGAGTCATTTTCCCTATAGCATCTTGCTCTATGACTAAAGCCCCCTGGAAGAACCACAATATAGAGAAATTAAAAAAAAAAAAAAAAACAACAAACTAATTCAAGCTCTAGACAGAGGTAAGGGCTGAAACACACAGTTATCTTTAGGTATTTGAGTAACCCCACCAAAAGCAAACAGCAGGGCCCTATCACATCCTGAATGTAGTTCAGCAGCAGCCTCTTCCATTGGGTTTGCTTCGTGTTTTGAGATTTTCACCTATGCCCACTGGTAATGGACAAGTCATGAAATATTTGGAATCTACTCTAAGTTCACATATAGTCTGCAAAGTTTAACTGAATGAAAAAGTTATGAAAATTGATACTTTTTATGTGACTTACTGCGTTTTATGGTCTGTTATGCGATTTAAAACATCACATGTAATATTCAGTCAAGTTTAATATTTTGTCTTCAAACCACTAGCTCATCTCAGCTATTTTACTAGCCTGACTTTATATCCTAAATTGAGAGGATGTATTTTTTTCTTTCTAGTATGCCCACACTATCTCCTTTATAACATGAGATATTCTTAAAATGAGATGTGTCTACCCAAACAGCTATTGTGGTATAAAACAAATTAATCTTTTTTTGAAGGCTACTTTGAATTTTACTCCAATTCTCTCTCGCATAGGTACTGCTCATGAAAACACAGCCACAGCTGGGCTGAGTTTCCAAAAGATATGCAATGTAAATTGGGCTAACAGACACGTTAGAATGAACATCTTAAGATATGTGGAAAACATTGTGATTATTAGATGCCATCCTTAAAAAGGCTTCTGGTCAAGAAGTCTTAAGAATAAAACATCAAATCATTTGTTCATGACTCTAGAGCTTTGCCAGATGTTCTTTACTTTAGATCTACTACTTCTACTTACTTTAGATCTTCTACTTCTCTACTTTAGATCTATCTAGAAAAGTCTGACTACACTCATCAGTAAAAAATTTTACTTCTAGAAAGATGAGGTTAACTTTTCTGCTTTAGTTAAAAATATTTAGATTAAAAATCAATGTTGTTTTTTTAAATATTATATTCTCATTACTTCAGATAAAAATTATTCATACAATTCCAGGATTAGGACTCTCAAAACCAGCAAGTACCACAAAAAAAGATGAAAGCTGACAACAATGCTGACGTGGCTTTTTTAAAATTTAGAGGAAATTGACTGAAGTGGTTGAAAAGTAGAAAGGGAGATGAATATGTATACAGCTGGTGGCAGACAGATGATCTAATTTTTGACATGCACTGTGCAGTTGCTTATGGCCCTGCAGAAGGCGCCTGGGTTGACAGGGTGCCAGCAGCCGGAGCTGACCTGGCTGGGGTGAAGCTTGGGGAACCACCCTGGGGGTGTGAGCTGAGTTAATGCATCAGGACAGCCGGTCGTCTTCGGGGATGCAGGAGGAGACTGCTGGTGTCAGTGGAGCAAGAACTATTTATAGCAACTGAGAAAATCCTCTAGGAATTACAGAGCTATAGAGCAAGAGGATAGCACTTGGCAACCTGGGGACTGAAGTGATAACAAGGTGCGGTGAAGCAGTGGCCTTTGGGAAGTAGGTTGTATCTTCCCACTCTTATGGCCAACAAGCAGATAAAATAGGTGAACATGATCAGACTACTGCCAACATTTATGTTGGTCTCAGAATATAACTGTAGAGCAACTAGTTTTTCGGGTTCTCTCTTCCAAGCTGTGTAGTTGTACTGCAAGCTTTCAGGGTTTCTTGGACTCAGGTAAGACATGTTCAAACTAGAGGATGGTCTAGCGGCTAAGCATTATTCAAGACGTGTGATCGTTTATTTGTTCTGTCACTAGTATTCACTTATAGCTGTGAAAAAAAAAATAACTTCATCTCCATAAAAGTTTTCCTTGCAGGAATTTCTAAGATTGTGAGGAAGTAAATGGGTCTTACCTCAGCCCACATCTGTTGTCCCCTTGCATTTAGATCCTGTAATTAGACTCTGTAATGGTCACTGGGAAGATACAGGTTCTAGGGAAAATAATGAATAATCAACGTTTATTTAATGCTACTTCTGTTTTTAAAGGGCCCAAACAAGGGGAAAAAACCCAAAAGAAAAAACCCCAAACCCTGAAACCAGACCTGCTAAAGTACTCAGAAGTAATATATCAAAGGATATGAAGGGTTAGAGGAGAAGGAAGTGACCAATTCCTTTAGACTGTGATGTGGCCTTTTGGACCCCATCACCAGAGAGGCCAAACGGCAGAGGAAAGGAAAGCTCAGGACTGCCACCCACCATGACACACCTCTTGATCTAGAAGCTGCTGGTCTGCTAGAGGTCCTTGCTCTCCCCCATGGTATTCGTTCACATGGACTGTACAGAAACGTCTGTGTTGCTAGAGTCTGGTCCCAGTCAATGAGTTGCCTGTCTTTCAGGGGTGACATGAGGCCAACGCATCCACTTCACCAGGTGAGCAGGGAGGCAGAAGCACCAAACAGAATGCCACAGCTTCATCTTTTCCTGCTTCCAGCAGCGATCTAAAGCATAGGTTTGAGGTAGATGGGGAGATTTAATAGATGTGCAAAGTCAGTCTTCACTGTCACTTGCAAAATAAATCACCAGCACCTGGGATATGCAATTTTATTATCAACCAGGCTTGAAATATTTCCTCCTTAACAGCCAAATGTCTGGAGGTAGATTCTCTGCTGAATATAATAGCAGACCTTAACTTTTGACCGAAAGCAAAGGACACTAAAGGACACTTATGTATAAGGACATGCTAAGGATGTCTAATCTTAAATTATTGTTTTTCTTTCAGAGGAAGAAACCCTTCATGGTCCTATTTTTATCCAAGAGCCATATGATATCACTTATTCCATGGGCTCAGCAAATCCAGAAATCCTACTGAACTGTACAGCTAGAGGATATCCACTTCCGTACTACAGGTGAAGTCAAGTTTGGAAAAGTATTTTCTCACTGTAAATCTTTTAACTGTGTTTTAAGCAGTAGTTCACCATGATACATACCTCAAAACATGCTGAGCACTCACAGCAACAGTTTACATAAGTATAGTAAATTTGATGAATGAAGGAAAATTTTGGCTAGTCTACTGTTAAGAAAATTAACACAGGAAAAGAACGCACATCATTGAAAATTGTCCCCAGAATATTTAAAAACATACAAAATTACTTCTGAATCCACAGAACAGCTCTGAAAAACGGAAATACTGTGCATCTGTATTTGATGAAACTTTCCATATGTCAATAAACGCTCAGAAAGCAAAAGAGCAATATCCTTGCCCATTTCTAACTCTAACATTTCATGTATATATTTATAGTTTTTATTTAGAGAAGCAGCAAGGCACAGCTCTGGTATCTAGCTTACAGCACTCTGTAGGCTCACTTAATAAAACCTTGGTAGCTAGGATGGTTTGTTTATTCCATAACTATGGACTCATCACTTAAAACATAGCTTGTTGCACCAAGGATCTGGAAACCTGAGTTTAACAAGGGAAAAAGCTGGAAATCTGGAAAAAAGCGACAGTATGCTTCCTTTAGAAAAGAATGAGACATAGTCTGGTAAAAGGAAAACTAAAGAAAAAAATCATTCTTGCAAGATCTGAAAGAAAACTGTGTCCTACCAAACACTTAGACAGCATTTATTCAATAGCTTTTAATTGCTCACACAACAGCTTCCTCTGTAAAGTACCACTACATGTTATCTATTTGGCTTTTGTACTTATGTATTAATTTGTTTCCAAATATCATGCCAGTAAAAGAATACTTTATCTCCTTTCCACTGTGTAACTTCTCTTCCCATGAGTAGGCGCCCTCACTCATTTCCCACCCCATTCGTTCTTCCTGTTTTCAACAAGAACATCTACTGGGTTCATGAGATGATTTTCAAGTCTTTCCAGCTCATCCACCCATCTGCTCCACATCCATTTATACAGGCAGCTTCCTCCAAGACCTATAAGAATTATTCCCTCTTGTGTTCCAACCATGGAAAGTGTACAAACAGTAGAGACAGCAGGTTTCATTAGGCAGGAGGGCTATGAAGTCTCCTCCCATCATATATCTGATATTCACATTTTCTTTCACATTTTTTTCTATCCATCATTTTCTTTGTACTATAAGGACATTTTGCAAAGCCTCAGTTACTCTGGTAAGATGAGATCAACATCTGGGGATGGATCCTCAATGATCTAGGTCAATTAGAAGTTATCAGACTGTCACTGCTGCTATTACAACCTGGGAGCTTTTCACCATGACTTGAAAGGAATGAGAAGTCTTCAGCACTTTTCTTTGATTTCACTAAAGCTAATGCCAGTTTTTGTCAGATAAGGATTAAGCTCATATATTCAAAGTTCCAACAATTTTAGATAAATCAAGCACCATATGAAATTTAATCATATTGTTGATGGAAAAGAACAGCAAGGACTAGTGCAAGGTTTCTTTGATTCAGAAACACAGAACCACTACAACAGCACCTTTTATGTAAATAAATAGACTGATTAATAAATTTGTAAAGAAAAAATGCTTAACATTTCCTAAAAGTTTTATTTTATTATGTACTACATTAGTCTTACAGGCTCATATAGTAGTAACTTTTTGCAACTTCATTTCAAAATCCTGTGTGTCTAACTACAATGCAAGAATTGCATAGAATTTAAGTAGGCACAAGGGCTGAGTAGTAAAAAACAAGAGACTGATTTCCTGTTGGACAACGGTGGACATAACAGAGAACATCAGATCAGATTACACTGGAAACAAGAATAGGTATAGAAATATCTAAAAATCACAACATGTGTTAAGAAATCTATATAGATGTCCTGATAAATACATTTTTATCTATTATGCCTTCTTCTATAAAGTCATAGTTTTCTATAATACCAGGTACATTATTTCAACTATTTCCCTGTGTGATGATGGTGGTAAAGAAACACAACCTTTCCAACCAGATTTATAATTTCTTGCACTTAAGCTTTTCTGTTATAGTTGATTGAGGAATTGTTATTAGCTATGTTAAGTAACAAATTTTACTTAATTTTCTGCTTACAAGTGATCCATGAACATATCACAGTTCCACAGTTTTCATCCATCAAGTCATTCAGTTTAGTACAACTAGTCTTCCTCCACACTGAAAAAATCCAAAGTCACCTAGAGCTTGCCAAGCACAGGTTTTCCTCAGTATTTTGACATTTCCTGTTTGGTCTCTGGTGCTTGGTTCCAACTCTTTTTCTGAGCTTACATTCAGTATCCAGCGTAATCACGCAATCTAGCATTTTCATGCAAGTTTGAAATTGAGGATTTTATTCCCTCAATAATCTTCACAGAGAGCAGTCAATTGAACTAATAAATCAGAAATCCAAGGACGGTATAAGCATTATTCATTATAACAGTATTTTAATATTTCAGAATAACTTAGGATGATGGAGTAAAATAAAGACATTCAAATTCCATCCAAATCACAGCACCACAGAAGATAACTGTAAAAGACAAATAAAAGTGAGCGGAACAGAAGCACAAAGTCTACGATGATTGCAAATGACAAAATATGTTTATAATCATTGCATAAAACCATAGCATTATTCCCAGTAACTCCCAAAACATATTTATCTTATACCCTTGAACAGTGCATGACAATCCTGCTATAGTGCACTTGTTCACTAAAATGCCGTCCCTTGACTCCTTGAAGATTCCACTTCAAAAGCTGAGTAGAATTAGAAATACCTTCAAAATCTGTTGGCTGGTTCACAGACAATAGTTTTTAAACTTTGGTTTTTCCTGTATAGAAACAGTGTGTCTAAGCGTTTGATGAGGTTCCCATGTAAGCACTGGATTGCAAGCCAGATGCCTCTTGCCTCTATTTTTTCTACAAAGTGGTGGCTCCAGGCTGAGGACTCTGTCTCCTCAGCTCTGCTGGATTTACCTGAACACAAGGCAGGGTGTATGGAGAGGTGTTGGAATCATGGTGTCAGTAGATACAGTCCAGAAGGAATGCTCTTCAGAGAGGATAAGGGAAGTCTGAACACCAGAGAAACCTGTGGGTATGAACTTAACAGTCAACTTGTCTATAATGAAACATAATGACATTTTTCAAACAAGTGCTAAGAATATTTATATTCTGCAAAGGTCTCTAATATTTCATAATTTTTAACTCTTATGTGCTTCTATGTTCTTTAAAGATTTTTAGCTAGGTCAGTATTTTTTCAGTGTGAAAACATGATAGAAACTCATTATATTCTTTTTTCCACCATTCTTTGAAAAGATACCACCCTAAAGACAGGTTGCATAGTTTGCAGCTGCATTGTAAATACACAATACTCATCTATTCATGTTCATTAATAAATTCTACCTCCTCATTTTTATTTGCTTGGAGATGGAGCCTGTTTGAATAGCAAATCACAAGTATTGATTAAGTAGAATAAATCAGAGGAAATCATCATGTAAAGTTTATCCTTATATCAGTGATTTGACTGCAGTGTGCTTTAGAAAGAAGTTCCCAGTAAGTCCAGCAAAGATTTAACATAACCCAGTGGCTTGGAAGTATACCAGGATATTGGTATATTCAAATATTAGGACAAATTGGTAACAATTTAAGAAAAGAGAACAGACAACTTCTTTAGATCTCCAAATCAAGATGGGAAGGGGGGAAGTTCTCACATATGTATGTTCTGAAAGTCTTTAACTTAATGAAGAATTTGTTGGGAACATTTTACAACGGGTGTTCTATAAAAAGTTAGATTTTGAAGCAGACAGAATATGATCATTTATTTCTATGAATTCATAAAATACATAGTTGGGTTTTTTAAAGTTCAGACATAACAATATGATTTGAGATGTCCTACATTCCTAGCGAACTAATTAATTCAGCATCAGAATATAGCTTTTTTTTTTAAGTTTAGGTGCTGAAATAATGGGTACACAACACACTTCCTATAACTGAGGAAAAGTATTTTCCAGTGGTTGCACAAAGAAGTTCACAAAAACGTAGGCAATACCTGCCTTCACAGGTTTATCCTAAAATTTTCTTAAAATAATTCTTCAGATTTCTGTGTATTAGACAGTATGCTGCAGAACACAAAGTCATTAAATCATTGTCTACCACATGAATTCATTAATTCACTTCCTTCAGTGATGTAAACATATTCATTAGGAAAAAGCTCACACCAGGAGATGAACCCCTGATCTATATGCAAAGTTTAATAATCATTGTACCACGGTGATTAGAATGATTATGGGGATACTGTGAAGAATTCATTTGAGGCAACTAAGCCAACAACTCTGCATTTGTTTTGAAAAACAATTACAGAGCTTAATTGGGAGCTATGTAATGATGACAGCAGTTATTTCAGGGATTGATTCTGAAATTAAAGAGAACTGGCAAACTAAATACTAGAATATCCTGTGTATTAGAAAAATCAAAAGGTTTAGACAGCATGAACCATATGTAAATCCTGAAATACAGCAGAATTCTGACACTGCCACAAACTACTGCTTCATAGAACAGGCTCATGGATAGGCACCAGCTAAGATTTTGCGTATCTTTGGGGAAAAAAAAAAAACCAAAAACAACAAAGTCAAAATACTGCAAAACAGTAAAAACCTAGACCAACTAAAGCAAAACATAAAAAAGGAGTAGCATGGAGGTACAGAAAGGTCAAAAGTCAACTGCAATGGGCAGGCAGAATTACTGATGGTACGCTGTTGCATCTACATTTCTTAATGTTGATGTGTTTGTGAAAGAGGAGGCAGTGACCGGCAGATGAAGATAAATTTCTTAATGTTATAGAATTTATTCATGGAATTCAATTGATTTCATATTTTAATCAGTCATTACTCATCTTTAAAAACAACTTGAAAGGTCAGAATGCTGGCTTCCTCTGTACCTATTTGTCAAGATTTCCCTTGGAACACAGAACTGCATTTCACAGCACAGTTTGAGAACTTCCCTCCAAAGGAACAACTACCTGTGCAGTGGTGGTGTAGAGAAAGGTCTGTGGGTGACAGAAGCAGTGTTGGGCTGTACATCCAGGTCAGATCTTCCAGAAATACAGTTACGGTGCAATCGCTTCAATTCTTAACTGTGGAAACTACCATCACTGTCAGTAAGTTTATCTCTGAAAATAAAAAGAAACAATTTTTTTTTCTGCTGTGATTCTTCAGCTAATTAACAAGGACACAGTTGCCCTTGTTCCAAGGGCCACCATAAAACCTTCTGCAAACCCAAGTGAGTGATTAGCAACTCTCACCTTCCCCTCTGTAGGATGCACAGACAGGTATCACACCCACACAGGTCAGCAGAAACGATGCAGGCTAAAGAGATGGTTGTGGTATAAAATTAGAAAAAGAAAATACATGGTTATGAAGTTTTAGGATCGCTGACAACAAAGCTTGCAGACATCTGTGAGGTCCTTTATTCTTCCTTTGAACCTCATGTAGACAATGAGAGTTCAACCCTTACATGACTAAGAGTAAAGTCACAAAATTTCCCTCCTTAGTACACATTTATTTTCTTTGAAATAGAAATTTTATTTTGACATTTGTAAATAGCTGTGTAATGTTGCAGACACAATCCATTCTCTGCGTAGTGGACTAACAGGGACAAATCACGTTTTAAAATAGCAGCATTCTCATCATTAAATTATCGATCTCAAACTTGCTGTATAAAAAATTCTCTCTGCTTTCATCTGTCCTCTGAAGTGTAATCCTTCCTGATTTATACCTCCAAATCATTTTTGTAACCAAGTTTAGGACATCATTTGCAAGGACTGTGAAGCACATACAGGTACTATTTATACTATAAAAAAATACGGTAGCTGCAGTCGAGGCATACACCGTACTCCCAACTGGATGGATAACTTGGTTTATATGAATAAGTTATAATTACTTTTTGCAGACATTTGGATGAACACTGGTGACTAGCATAAAAGCAGTAAAGATTTTTCAAAGAACAGAATTATTGATATCATTAAGATTGATATAAGAAGCAGTCTTGTGTGAAAAATGATATAATTTTGTGATATTTAATGCATTTTTATCATTACAGGTATGCTACAGCACACTATTTAAAATAAATATGAACTATTTAAAATAAATATGAATAGGCTCTGTAAATTATAAGCATAATTTGATTTTTTTCCCCTCAAAGGTGGAAGCAAAATGGCACAGATATTGATCTTACCATGAGTTATCACTACAGGTTGGTTGGAGGCAGCTTGGCAATCAATAACCCACATAAAAAACAGGATATTGGAACATACCAGTGTTTGGCCACAAATTCCTTTGGAACAATTCTGAGCAGGAAAGCAAAGCTTCAATTTGCATGTAAGTTGGGAAAATCATATTTATCAGAGTATTCTTTTCCGATTAATTCTGCACATGAACTGTAATTTATTAGATAAGTAAAGCATCATCGGTGATTCTGCTCAAAAGGTTTGACTTACTTCATCAGTGCTTATTCTTAAAAAAAAAAATCATTCCTAGTAAATATTGATAAAACCAGACATCTGATGGCTGCCTGCCCTCAGGAACAAGAGTAACTTTCAGAAAATGGAAAGGTCAAGGAAGATGAGTGCAATTATTTTCACTTAATATAGGTGTTTCCACTTACTTCGCTGTACTGCAGGTAGTTACAACAGGCATGGGTGGAATGTTGCAAAAAGTTAAGCTTTTTATTTTCTGCAGCAATACGATGTTTAACTGAGTCAAAAACATTGCACCCCTAATTGCCACACCGACATTTTGTTATAATAACAGAGTAGGAAACAATCTTTTTCCTTACACAGTGTGCAAAGTGGTGAGCTATGCTCCTGTATCATCTTTCACCCCTATTGGGTTGAGCACATATGCTATTCCTGAGATTATTTAAAATTTATTTTAGGCTTGCTCCCCATTTCACTTCTTCACAACTTCACAAAGTTTTTCACAACATTTATACGTGGTGGCTGACTTCTGTTAATGCCCTGGGGGTGGGGAGTGATGGGAACAGCAGTGACAACAAAAAAAAAAATCCAGATATTCCCTCCACTGCTTTTTCTTCAGTAGAAAGGTCTGAGCTGTCTGTTGCTGGGAGAAAGAAATTGTTTTCAAACCTCATTAATAAAACATGTGTCTAAAGCCAACCTTGTGTCGCTATTTCAGACACCAGTAAACGTATTAATTATTAATCTTGTTCCATTTCTCACAGCAAATCTCACATCGCAGGGGTTATACAAAGGAGACGTTAGAGGTCAGGATGGTTCACAGACTCTCTTTTAGTAGAGCTGATCAAATGGTATATCGCTAGTATCTCATTTAATAATGTTTTACCCTGAATTACTCAAAGAGCTTTTGATTCCCAATAGTCAAATAGAAACAAATTTTGATTCATTATTTTCTCCCCTTTTTCTGAATCACCTTTGCAAGCCAGCCTTTCTGAAATTATTTCAAGATGTGGAGATAAAGACTCTTTAGTGACAGAACAAATTCCATTTTAGAAAGAAGCGAGAATAGATGACCATCTCAGAAGGAAAAGAAAGCTTGTGGAGAAAGTCTCACTGGTAAGGAAGAGAGGAGAAAATCCCTTTCCCAGGACACTGGCCCATGTTTGTCCCTACATTCACAACAGCATCCCTGATAGACCCTGGGGAATGGAAGATGCCAGTTGGCACAGAAGTGTCTCATCTTCATACTCCTGTTGGAAATGTGATCCTTGGGAAGTTTTCCCGAGTAGAAAAGAGAAACTGTACACCACACCAGTTTTCTTTATAAGGCTGAGTTTAATGAAGGTTCCCACGGAGAGGGAGGTGGCTCTGCAGAGCCCTCCTGCAGCTCCCCCGCTCCTGGCAGGGCTGTGGGCCAGGGGTCTGTGCTCAGACATGCAGACCTGAAAGAAATCTGTGTGTGATTTCTGGCCTGAGGCAAAGCACATCCTTGTGCGATGCAGCTGATGCCACTTAGTAGCTAGAGGATCTGCTTGCCAGAAAATGGGCTTTGTCAATGGTATTAAGTATTTTCAGCTATTAAACACCACTTCTTTAGTACTCTGCTGCTGAAGCATTCCCTCGAAGCACTGAACTCCCTCATAGCTCAGAGTCTCCTGCCAATCAAAACAGGCTAAATATCAAGCAGTTCCTTCACTCTGGCTTCATACCTCCACCAGGATACTTCCCAAAGTGCAGGGAGCAGGTCAAAAAGCCAGGTCTCATTTGTTCACAGCAGCAAACCCTCAGCCACCATCCTGCTTTCATCCTCCAGTTCCTAACAGCAGCCATGCAATGGTAGATACATCCCATGTTCAACAGGCACACTGTTTTGTCACTAGCAGTGACGTTTGCATCCCTTCCCATATAAAAGAGGACAGACAAATTGAAGGTTGCCACTTACATCAGCAAATACACAGGAAAATGCTTCAATTTAGCAGCACTGTGGAACTATGAGTTTTAATTTTAACTTGTCTTACCAAAGGAAAAACCACAGTACATGGAAAATGTTAATGACCTAATGAGTGGAACAAATTACCTTGAAACAGTTATTTCAGTTAACATTTTCTTATTTCTTATTTTCGTGTTGCCATCCAATTTACTTCTTTGTTTCAACCAAGACTTCAGGCTGTATCTTAAAATCCAGGCAGGCAGGCATGTTGATCTTACGACACTTTCATTCAATACTAACAAAATGGGATTCTTTCCTGAACTGGACTGCCTGGCATATTATTGCAATCACTGTGATAAATAATTGAATCAAGCCTATTATCCAAGTAACAGGGTTTATGCATATTTGTCTTTTTACTACAAGATAACAGACTGAGTTTGAATTAATGACACCTCTGGAAACCTACTGTACATCTCAGCTTCATACGTGAAAAATACTTTTACCACTGTTCAAGATAGTGAGCTCTGAGTAGTGAAATAAATGTGGTATGAGGTTAGAAATATGTCTTCAGATTCAGCTGGAGTTTCGTGCTTATCCTCTATTAAAAACAGAGCTGTCAAATGAAAGCTGCAGGAGGAATATTGCACAGAAGGAAGTGGCACAGATTAGTAAAGCTACAGGCTGAAAATGAGACAGCATCAGGGAGAGAGCAGAGCAGGAGCACATAAACGCATTAGCAGGATACATCGGATGGCAATCCCGCATTAGTCGTACTTCCCAGCAAAGGTTTGTTTTGTCATAAATAAAGTTGAAAGCTCCCTATAGATCCTGTGCACGTCTCGCTACCCAGCAAGCAGTACACTTTGAAAAGCGAACGTGTGTGTTGCAGGAGCTGGAAATGTTGATCTGGCTCTACAGCCTGGTGAAGAGGCACTGGTGTCAGATCCAGCTTGTGCAGCCAGAGCCTGCCACAGACACAGGGGTCCTCACACGGATTTGAGTTTTGCTCCTGAGTGAGACCCTGCTGCCCACGTAGTACTCCCCCTCTCCCCCCCCACTCTAAATTAAGGGCTGACATCCAACACGAGGTCACCAGTAACACTTCAGCTCTACATAACAGGAAGGTCAAAGACAGCTCCATGGGGAGTTCATCCTTGTGAACTATGGAAGAGTCAGCCTGAAGAAAGAGATGGGAACATGGAAGGTTTTCCTTCATGTTTTACACAAATTAGCTCCCAAACTGAAACGAAGATGCTTGTGCACAAGCTTCCCAGATGTCACAGGTTCTGCTTCTCCTGCACACACATCAGAGCGGACACCTCCGACAGTTGCCTCAGCTCTGTCACCTCCCAAGGACACGCAGAGCCTGACCAGGCACAAACACTTCAACTATTGCTGAGCCAGAGACAGCAGGATTGCAGCCATGTTCAAAACTCATAGGAGAAAAGCATCCAGGTTTTAAGTATTTTGATCAGTAAAACTGGAGTTGCTCCTATTCTGTGGTGCCAAGATGCATTCACATGCATATTAATGAGGTGTTCTGCAAAAAATCTATTTTTATTAATGAAGAGCATCTAAATTGCATTTCATGCCTTAAAAAAGACAAATGAAAAACCTGTTACAGAAAACTGCTTATATATGGCTTCAACCAGAACTCTATCCCAAGGCACACAGGGGATTTGTTTTAATTATTTCATCAGTTTTAAGTAAAAGTAACTGTGTGCAAACAACTGGTCTTGAGGGAAATCCCCATGTAACTAGCTCCAGTAACAGTCTGTCCAGGGCTGCTACTCGTACGTGTCTATAACAGGGACATTAACAGACACAAGTGCAATTAAACAAACTAGAAAAAAGTACTCCACCATGAAAAAATCATGTATGAACCTAATTCAGAACTATTCAGAGCATAAACCCCAAAAATTCAGGATTAATTGAAAACATCTAGTTGCCTAGGGATCTTAAACGGGATTCCCAAATTGTTCTACCATTGCTGATAGACAGTCATGATGACTGCAGCTTTCTCAGACCTCAGGCCCCCATTATTAATCATGAATTCTGAGAAACAATGACAACAATTTAAATTCATGAATAGGATTAGTCATTTTTGTCCTGAAGAACACAGGAGGGCACACAGCAGAGACATCAGACCACGTATTTAAAAGTTTCCCCCAGTGCTACAGACCAAGGAAGGATTTTTCCTTCGCATTTTTGGGCTGCAATCATATTCTCATGTTTTTCACAGAGGTGCTCAGAGGTTTTGCTTGGTGCATGTTCTCAATAGCATTTTTCTAAATACACCCATCCTCTCCCCTCTGGGCCAGTGATGAGGTGCTCACAGCAGTACGGAACAAAAGCTGGAGCTCCCAAGCGCTCCCGTGTGCGTTTTGTCAGAGATGACCACAGTTTTACTGAAATAACAAGTTAAAGAGGCAGTAACTCCTCCTGGATAGAGGTTTTTCTATTC
Organism: Tetrax tetrax; assembly: GCA_009806455.1. Taxonomy (NCBI): domain Eukaryota; kingdom Metazoa; phylum Chordata; class Aves; order Otidiformes; family Otididae; genus Tetrax; species Tetrax tetrax. The sequence goes on from WHYT01017437.1 coordinate 263,134, forward strand.
TGAACACAAAATAATAGTCCATCACTAGCATTTAACCATTCCAGGGGAAATATCTTAAAAGCAAATCAAGCCTGTTTACCTCTTGGTAGATCACGAGCAGTAGCAAAGCCCTGTTAGAGTGACTGTCAGATGCTCAGCTAGCACGAAAGCCCACTTTTCATCTGATTATTTCATCACATTATTTACCTTTGACTGCACAGAAATTACACAGACATCACAAAGCACTACAGCATGCCTCAAAATGTCATAGCCCTTTTTACTTGTTGTATACACTTTGAAAGAGAAAATGGAAAAATAATTACGCTTAGATCAGCTAGTCTGAATTTGCAAAGCCTGGACATGCATGAATTTTAGCATGAGTGGCACAAACACTTCTGGATTGGTTGTACTGTGGTACTGTGTGTCCAGAAATCCCTCTGTAACAATTGTATTTGATTAAAAGGTGCACTAGATGTTGTAACTACCACCTTGAGTAAAGCTCTCCGAGTCTTTAAGCTGATCGTTAATTCATCACCACACGCGAGGGCTGGCATACTGATCAGGCTGTCTAGCAGCTTATTGAAAGAGTGAGCACTGCAACTTCTTTTTTTAAGAGGAGATATATGCTTCTCAGTTTAGCATTTGGTAGGCGCTCATGGATGGCCAAGTGCTAGCTGAAGAGCAAACAGTGGGAAGAGCTCAGCTTTGCAGTGCCAGAGCAGGTCAAAGATACATCCCCCAAAAGTTTTATTTCATTTACTTATCCTTGATAGACATACTCCAGGTGAAGTTGTAGACTTGCCTCTCTTCACATAATTTCATAACCTACAAAAGCAAAATAATGCATTAAGCCTACCTCCCTGTTTTTTCAAAAAAGTCCTTCCCTTACATATGACGCAGAAACATATCTCAACTTGCAGATATGTGGAGAATCAGATAGGAAAGAGCATCCTGAGTTCTGCACAGCCCTCCTGAGGAGCCTGGCAACACCTCACGATTTGCATCTTCTCATGAACAGGTGGGAAAAAAATTGCAACTTGCAGTAGCAACGCTCCCTGCAGATCAATCCTGTCTGGAGGATGGAAGCGCTACTGTCATCTCTCCTTATGTCACTATAGCCTTACAGCTCAAAAATCACCCTTTGGACTTTTAATCCCAGTTAAAGAATCCAATATAACTACAGCAGCAGTACCTACCTCTCCCTGTCCAGGGGCAGGTGGAGCACAAGCTTCTGAATAGAACAAGTTACAGAAAATACACCAGGAATTCAGTTTATTACTTGGAAATAAAGCCCATATTTTGTCAAAACTCTGCCTGGAGTAAGAGAAACTGAACTTTCATTTATCAGCTCTGATTGCTATGGACACTCTGTGCCAACACTCCACACTTTGCAGCAGCTCCCCACGGTCGAGTCTACATCAAGGTCTTTGCTTAATGGATGCTCTCCGTGGAGCAGACCCAGCATCCTCAGGCATATGTTCTTTTTCTCCATTTCTGCACAATGCCCTCCCACAAAATTAAGAAAAAACATGGTGAGACCATGATATGCATTGCTGTAAGGGGTCCATACGCTGCTCTAGCCATTCTGAAGTGGGGCACTGTTTTCTTCTTTTGACAGAATATTTGCAGGGAACAGACTATATGTGATACAGCTTATTCACTCAAAGACCAAAAATGCTGCAAGACCTCTCTACATTCAGCTCATCTTTCCATATCTCTGTTGAGCTTTCCAGTATTTCTTTCTTTGCAGAAGTCTGTGCACGCACAGGCTCCCACAGGCTTAAGGAAAAGCAGGAGCCATCAACCAGCATTTAACAGCTATGAAGCGGGAAGCCTGGAAGGGTTTCACCTGCTTGCTGACAGGACAAGGCAGGCTGATAATAGCGGTTCTATTTTAAAGCTCAGGTGCTACAAGAATAGGATAATGCAAATATCAAGACATTCCTGAAGACAGAAAGAACAGCTTGAAATCTTAAAACCTGAAGATGCGGGTACATCTACATAATAAAGGGCTTTTACTTTCTCCATCATCCCCTGAAGGTTTGAGCCCGCTCTGTGTTCTCAGAGCCCGTCTAACATCCATTGACACGAAATGCAGTCATGACCTCCTCTTGTTAAACACAGGAACTGGAGCTGACAGCAGCAACATTCCCCCTTTAATTAATGTCACAGCAGACCAAGCAGCATCAGGAACCCTAGCTGTATTTTTTACCTCTCAGTTGTTTTAAGCATCTCAGTATCTTGCCACTGTGTTCAAAGTACGCTGTATCAGGACACTTTGTTAAAGCTCTTGCTCCTATTTAGGGGAATTCTTTATCTATGGAATGGAGACAGGCATTACAGAGGTGTTGTAAGGAGCATTACTGGCAGGGAGCCAGTCAGATAAAGTAGTAATAGAAAGTGCATAAATATTGAAGATTATCTTTAAGTTATATATTACCTACTATGTTGCCGTTCCTTTAAAAGTGTTTGTCCTAAATCAGCCCATCGCAACTGGTATTGGAAAAACAATATATGTGACTGGAGTATGGCAGGTAACAAAGCATCCACAGGTCCCAGATCTGCTAGATTCTGATTGATAAATTAATATTTTTGAAGGATAAAGCCAGCCTATGTTTGCAGTCTGGGAGATTTTTTTTATCTGCTCTACTTTCATTGCAGACAATATGACTTAGGTTCCAATAAACTATTGAATGAAATAGCCCTAACATCCACAGGAGCTTCTTCATTCTTTGGTGTGACAAGAAAAAGGTTACAGGTGGAGGCTTTCAAGGAAAAAATACACTGAATAAATTCTTGGAATAAATTACTGACTTTTTGAATAAAAATAATGAAATTAATTAATTACTTCTTTTTGCAGTGAAGGTTGATCCTGTTTATTACGAAGGGTTTAAGGCAGAAGATAAACTTCTCTAGTCTGTAGCTTATGTTCAAGCAGCAGGAACACTGTCATTGGTACTTTACATGGTGCAAAGGAGTAAGGCCACAGACATAGCTTTTTTCAACAGGCAAACAGGGCCATCTCTGGTGTAAGTCAGTCAAATCAGTGTAGTTCTGGCAGGGATAAATCCGGCCCATGAGACTTAAACTGGGGAAAGAAATCTGTTTTTAAGAGCACTCCAATCTGGAGAAAACTCATGCAGACAGCAAAGTGACTGTGATGACAGGTGACAAACGAACTCTGCCATGACAAGTGAGAAAACTGTTCAGGAATATGAAATATTAAAAATATATTTATGTCCCCCTCCCTCAGAGAGTCAGATCCTCAGATGTGCCTCTGGCCTGCAGATTGGGTTTACAGTAAGAGCCCTAAGGCTGCATCAACACTTACTGCTCAGTGCAAGTCCCTTGTTCAGTTCAGAAGAGAGCTTTAATATTTCATGCTGCTAACTCTGTAAAAGGAGGAAAAAAAAGAGAACAAAAAACAGATGTAGACCAGCACTACAACTTCACAGCATATGTTTCTTTGCAGTGGGTTTCTTGGTGCATGAATAAGAATCAAGTCAGCTAAGGATTTCTCCCCTCCCTCCCTCCCCTCTCCTTGTTTAATTTAATTGTGACCTTCCATTTTTTCCTCTAGAGAAGCTTGATATTACTTTGTAAAGGGCATTTTCACTCTTTAATTGAAAAAGACAATCAGGCTGTGGCAGAAATTATTGTTCCCCACCTTGAAAATTAGTGCCTGGATTGGCTATTCATACCATTTAAGCTGAACTGAAGTCCTGGGGCCCGTGTGCATCCTAATGTGTAAATTACAAGTCCTCTCCCCTTAGAAGCTCCAAAGCAATTTAAATAAAGGAGCACTGATTAAGGTCCTTGGTTACTTATACAGCTTGGAAGAAGGACAAGACTAAGCAGGCCGTTCTTCTCTCCTCTCATGGCAGGGAGGAGCAGGGCTTTGGGGCAAGAGCAGTGGTGGGGCTCTCCTGGGGACCTTCTTCAGGTGAAGAGAGGGCAACTTTCTTTTTAGAGTGGGACGCAGTGTTCATTTGAGGTGGAAAACTAGAACAAAAGTGGGAATTACGGTTGATTTTTAACCTGTCCTGGTGAAAGGAGACACTCTGGTGTCACTCAGGTTTGTTCTGGCTGAAGCAGCTTCAAGCCCTACAGACCCTGTGATGGTACAACACCAACAAGGCAAGGCTCACATTTACTTCAACCAGGAAAGAAGAACAACTCAGTAGGTGTTTAGTGGAAAATGCAAGTATTTAAAGATCAGGAAATGGGAAATGCTAAGCAGCTTTCAGACACCTTAATTAGAGATAACACCGCTCTTAATCTCAGAATTGAATTCATAGAAAATCAATTAGAACATTTTAAAAATTGAGATTAGATGGTCACAGGAAAGATTAATGTATTGACACTATGATCAAGACAAAGGAACCGTCAGAGGGTTTGTTTAGCAAGTTCACTACAGTTTTGAAAGCTGAAAAAAGAGTTTACTTTCCAGGGAAAGTTGCAGGAAGTGAGATTAGCCATTCCTTTGGGAGATATTTGGAGAAAGACAGACATTTCCATAACACATCCTCTTGGTAACCAAGCTGCAAGAGGTCAGTAGCCTCCTGCAAGGCAATTCAGCACAACTGTACTAAGGAGAAGCAAGAGACATCGCTAGATGTGCAGGTCTTCTGGAGTGGTCTGAGAGATGACCCACAACCTTCTGGCAACAGGCACAGTCTATATCTAAAAGTATTTTAGCTCAGCAAAAGTTTGGGATTTGACATACGTGAAAGAAAAACAAACCTAAGATCTGGCCAAGTATGGGACCTCCCAGAATTTGAGATAATTTAAAAGATCCAGTAGGACCCAGTTTTTCTATTTGTGGCTATAGCAGACTTGATTCCTCTCCATCAGGCATTGAATTCAGACCCACACTTGCCACCGGGCCCCCTCACTCATTACAGTCACAGGCAAGTGAAGGTGACTAATTGTCAGCTCGTAACACAGGCATTAGAAATGGTTATAGCAAATCACAGCCATGAGCCCGTTTAAAAACTGCTGAGGTTGTCATTTTTATTCCATTTCCCCATGAGAGCATTTCTGTTGTGCTACATCACATTCAGTAACAGACCGTAGTGCAATATGTCATAGCCAATAAGAGAAACAGAAGAAACTGGAACAGATGTGATAGATCACAATTTGACAAAGCCACATGCAAATGTGAAAAATTGTATTGATTTGTCCTCAGGAGCATGGCTAATTTGTAGAGTGCTCCTAATGTAAGGCATTCCTAACGCCTTAACATTCATCGCACATTTCAATCAGAAGTAATTACAACTATAATATTTGGGATTATGTAATGACAAAACACTTACGAAAAAAATTAAAAGTTCAAGAAAGCATGAAAGTACATTAATTCAGATGAACTGTTAATAATTATGCAAGGTGATAAATTGGACTTTCTAATTGTCTGTTACAATTCCATATATTAAAACACCTCAGTTTCCTTGCTTGCTGCTCAGTAACAGTTGTTCTATGCTTTTTCTTAAACGGACTTGTTTGGAAGTGCTTCACCTATCCCTGCACAGTTTTAGGAATTTCAAATGCATGATTGGGAGGTTGAAATGGATGAGTTGCTACTTGTAATTAGGTTTTTGTTCCTATTAAACATATTTAAGTAGTTCCCTAATGTCAGGAAAACTGACCATGCCTCCACACATTCTGTTGGACAAGTTAAACCTTCCAGTTTAACACTTGTAAGTTTTCTATTAAAAAACCAACACAGATGTGTGGTTAATAGTGGTGGTGATGGGGAAATTAGGAGATACATATCCATGATACAACTGGCAATTACATCACTGTTGACCTTTAAAGAAAAAAATACTCTGTGGCTGAACTTATTAATTAGCCTATTAACTAACACAAGTACTTTAGCAGGAAATATTTATGTACATCAGTTACAATTCATTTCTATCTCCATAGATCATCACTTCAGGTAACACCTCACTCACCATTGTGGGTTGGCTTGCTTTCTCTCAGTGGCAGCTCTGTACTCAGTAAAGCTACACTGATGATCGTCCTCATCCAAAAATGCTATTCTTCAACTTCTGTTTTCATTGTCATTGAATATCTACAGTGAAGATTGGCACACAATATACTTTGTTGTCATAAATCAGCATAACTTCCTTGACCCCAAGGGAGCACTATTCACTTACACCAGCCAAAAAACTTCTGGCCCAGTCCTTCTCCTCATTGCCCCCTCCATACCCAGTAAGGAGATGAAAGCCTCCTTCACCTCAAGTGTTCTTACCCGCATCAGAGAAAGCCTTGCCATTCTCCAATTCAGTTTCCACAAAATGCCATATGCTTTGCTTCTTTGAAGCACACACCTTTCTTGCTTAGGTCTGCAAGCATTCCACAGCTGAGTCTACATATTTCCACTCTTCACTGTGAAGAATCACTTGTTCATCTGAGCATTTTGCTTAGCCTACACGACCTCATTATCACATCCCACTGATTAATTGTGCTACACCAACAGTCATCTGCTAACACACACAGTGCTGGAAAAAAGTTGGTTTTTTGTTAAAATTCGCAGCAGAGAGAGCAATGCAGTGAGGGAACTCGTTGTTCGTAAAGTGAGATAAATACAAAGAATGGAAGGAATTATGTAGGAACTAGGTGATAATTTATTTATAGATCTCTGCAGAAACACTGAAGTTAACAAATATACCATCTGTTAAATAGTCATCCTATTCCTAAGAGCATATTAGCAATCGAAATGTGTGCCAAACACCTGATCTTAGCTATCTTATTTGATACTGTTTTTGACAAGCAACATTAAGCTTTATTAACTTATGTCATGTCATGTTATAAAGCTATGCTAGGTAACAGTAACTGGGAGAACAGAGTGGCTGTGCTCCGGTGGTGTAAATGCTCACTCAGGGCATAGAAGCAGATCTGAGCAGCAGTTAGATTTTCAGAATAATAAAAGCAAAATAGAACATCTATATTTATATTCACCTTTAGGTTACTTTTTAATGTATGTTTAACACATTTTAGATTACAATTAATCACTGAAAATATACACAACCCCATGGGGGAAAAATGGATGCAAAAGTCTTTTGGGCAAAGAGACTGCTTCCAGAAAAAAAACCACAACAAAACACATTACTGCTGATGGTCCACTCTTTCCTCTCTATCACCCTGGGCCACATCAAAGACAGACAACTTTATAACTCATTATTGAATCCCATCTGAATGAGGTATCATAACGCTTCATAGGAGATGCTGCCTGCCTGGAGAAAGGGTCCAATAAAGATGACAACAGAAGTAAGACTGACTCCCCTAATGAGTTATTTCTACTTATTTTGCTTTGTTGTACTCTTGGAGATTTTTTTTTAAATATGCAATAATTCTTTATTATGGAGAGCACTGAATGAATTTATTTTGTACAATTATCTATCAACATCAAGTTCAGATAGAGGGGGGAAAAAAGATAATTCCTGTTCAGATCTACTAAATTTTGAGCAGTAGAGGTTTCTAAAAAATGCAGTGTGATGAAGACCTCAGAGTCACGCACTGGAATGGACTGCCTAAAGAAAGCATCTATCCTTAGAGGTCTTTAAAAATGGGTTAAATAAGTGTTGGGAAGGACATAGCATACTTGTACCTGTCACGGGCCAGACAAGTGGATCAAATGACCTTGGATGTGCCTCCACATCTACTTTTGTTCTACCTGTGATTCACTAGTAAGCACAATGGGATGAAAATCTTTTCTCCAGCACTAAGAAAAGCTGAGCTGCTCTGTCTAACTGAACTATAAACATGCTGTGAAAGAGCCAGGACTCCCGCATACAGATTTTGATACCCAATTTAAGGTTGAAAAGTGTAGATTAAAGAGGCACGGTCTGCTTCCCCCCCCCCCCCCCCCCCCCCATATAATCAAAAGAAATCCTGCTGATTATAAAACAGTGGATCGCCTAAGAGATCTAGTGCTACTGCTTTTTTGATATTTAAATCAGGGATGCTTGTCAAGATTTTAATGGAGAAACACAGACAGGTGATACAGTTTCTAAAATTAGAGTAAAAATTATAACATGATGTATTGTCATTAAATTAAGAGTTGCTACTAGCAACTTATTACTTTCCAAAATCTACTCCAACTTCAGAGTAAATATTACATAATTTTGGACTGTCATGAAAACCTTTTGCCACTGCTGCACTGCACTTTCTTTCTCAGGTGTCTCATAACAAGTAAAACTTTGTTCTTAGCACAAAAAAAAAGTAGACCGGATTTACCATAGCAGAAAGCATTGGAAACCACTGGTTATACTACAAATATTTTCCATATAGCCCAAGAGTTTTGGCTTTGGTTTTTTTTAAGAAACCTCCATTTTTATGTCGAAACTCCACAGTCCGCATTGTATTAGCAGCTCAAGGGAAGTGATAGGAATGGGAAGTGTGACCACTTTTGTTGCTAGTGCCTGAATTCTAAGAGACCCAAATGTTTTGCACCTTTCCAATCTTTTTTTTTTCCTGTTTAACATAATAATAAGAGTATTTAAGGGTCTTTTTCCATACAAAGCCGACCCCTTCTCCCAGAGCACAAAGCCTGAGGGCAGCCAACCCAAGCCAATGATCCCCACGGGATGTCTCGACATTTGTTCCAGGGGCCAGTTTTGTGCTGGCTTTTTCCTTCTCAGAAAACACTTAACCCACAGAAAAAAAAAAAAAAAAAAAAAAAAAAAAAAAAACATCAAAATTATAGAAAAAAA